>OX352772.1:89702042-90152405 GCA_947095535.1 Poecilobothrus nobilitatus
TCAACGGTCCTTGTCCACCGCCCTCGCCTCCTGATCCCACTGAGCCTGCCACCTTGCAACGTGCGTGACCTCTCTTCTGTCTTGACTACTGCCTCTCTTCTGTCTTGACTACTGCCTCTCTTCTGTCTTGACTACTGCCTCTCTTCTGTCACCTTCCCCCCGCCTGTTGTACACCGATTGCCGCTCCTGTGCCAATAGCGCAATCGGTGTAGCGCCAGCAATCCCCAGAACAGCCGGCTCAGAGACTGTTCTGTAGGCAGACGCCACCCTCAGGGCTGCCCTCCTTTGTACCTGGCCCACCCTCTTCCTGTACATTTCCTTGGCTAGAGCATGTGCCCAAACCTCGGATCCGTACAGCAAGACTGACTGGACCGATGACCTAAGGAGCCTCCTCTTCCCGGCTCTGGGTCCTCCCACGTTGGCCATCAGCCGGCTCAGCGATGTTACGCCCGCTGCCGCCTTGTCCACCATCGCCCGAATCTGCTCGAAGAACCTGAAGCTACAATCCACTAGCACTCCGAGGTATTTTACCGCCGGCTTCGACACGACTGTCTCCTCCCCAACCTGCAGCGGAAGGACAGTGGATATCCTCCTCCTAGTGAGGACCACGATCTCCGTTTTGCTTAGAGCCAGAGACAACCCTCGCTCTGCCATCCATGCACCGATGCGCCGCATGGCTTGGTTGAGCTTGAGATGCGCCAGCTCCACGCTCCTTGCCTCAACGAGCAGTGCCACGTCGTCCGCATACCCAACGAGAATTATCTCGTCGGGCATGTCCAAGCGCAGCAAGCCATCATAGCAGCGTTCCAGATATCGGGTCCGAGGACAGACCCCTGCGCCTCGCCTGCAGTAACCACCATGCTCCTTGCCCCCTGCGAAGTATCGTACGTCAGAGTCCGGTCGGCCAGGTAATCGTCCATCATCTGGAGAAGGTATTCCGGAACCCGGAAGTCGTCCTCCAGTGCTCTGATGACGTCCACCCATCTGAGAGAGATAAAAGCAGTTCTCACATCGAGCGTCACCAAGAGGACCAGTCGACGTGAGAAATGGTTGTAACTCTCCGCCCGCTTTACGGCATTCATCACCTCGGCAATGGCATCCACCGTTGACCGTTGACCTACCGGACCTGAAGCCGTACTGCCGCGGAGAAAGTCCTCCTGCGTCATCCATAGCAGAGTGCAGCCTCACCCTAAGCAGCTTCTCCAAGATCTTCCCCGCCGTATCCAGCATGCATAGCGGCCGGTAGAAAGATGGAAGATCCGGGTCTCCCTTCCCCTTGCTGATCAGCACAAGGCGCGCTGTCTTCCAGCGAGCAGGGAAGACTCCCGCTGAAAAACACGATAATATTTTGTAATTTACTATTTAAATTTACCGTTATGTGAAAACCATATTTTGCATGAAATTTATTTTTTCATAACTCCGGCACGCCTTTAGATAGGAACCTGACGTTTAGAGGCAAGAAAGAACTTTTAGAATTAGTATAAGTTTCCTCATAAAAGTTTTTGATAGCACTCCTTCTTTAAGCCTCAAAAATTGAAAATTTGCTATTTTTAGACACCTGTAACTTAGGCACCTGTAAAAAATTTTCTTTGACAAGACATGAAAATTAAAGGTTCAATAATATATTTTTACGTGTGTTAAGGGTTTTTCTTAGTTATAAAGGATTCCGGACTTACGGCCCCTCAAAATTTCAAAAATGTCCTATTTTCACGTTTTTTCTTATTACATGAAATTTTCAAATTTTTGTGCAAGTCACAATTCTAAACAGTTTATATTGAGTTTTGGAAATGTACGCTTTTAAAAACCATTGGTTTACATTCTACCTTATTTTACTCTATCTCTTTCTGAAATATAAGTTGCTGGTATGAAAGTCTTCTGAATATTTTCTTTTATATTTAAAAAAAGAATCCTTAATTTTCATTTCTTTTAAGATCTCTTTAGTCATCCAGTTATTTTTCTTTTTGTTTTTTGTACGTATCATTTGGGTTTTGTTTTTAATAAGTAAACTAAGAGCTTCTAATGTTTCGTCAAATTCGTTAAATGAGTTGAGATTGGTCCAGATATTATCATTAGACACAGGGCCGATACTTCCATATGCACAAATGATACAGTAAAACCTGGCGCCAAATTTTCAACATAGAAAATTATGTACCAATAACTTTTAAATTTTTGGAAAATAATTATTAAATTAACATACCAAAATTTTAAATTATCTTTTGAGTTAATTCTTACATATTCTGTTCAAATTTTATTCTTAAAAAAAAATTATCAGAAAGTTTTTATTTTATCATTTGTTTTATAGGAATTAGGTATTCTATTTCTTCCAGCTTTGATTCTACTTAGTTAAAGTAACAATTTAAAAATAAATATATGCACCATACACTTCCTTGCGTTTCGCCTGAGCACTGTCCCGGAACCGTTTATCACATTACTTCAAGCCAGGTCCCTCACCCTAGATAGCTACTGCCTCCGCCTCGTCCAAGTCTAGTTTCTTAGAGCGCAGAACCCGCTGCGCGTAATGTGATACACGGTTCCAAGCTCCATCCCCAGCCATCATTACTTCCACAGCAACATCGGGTAAGAAATGGACTCCCACCTCTCGCTCTAGCTCCGTCCTCTCCAGAGCCCACCTCTCACATATGAAAAAGGTGTGCTCAGCATCATCCTGCACACCTGGGCAGTACAGACACTCCGCCGAGCCCACCTTTCCCACTCTGTTCAGGTAGGATCTGAAGTAACCGTGCCCGGAAAGAAACTGCGTGAAGTAGTAGTCCACCTCCCCGTGTCGCCGCTCCGCCCATGGCCCGATCGCTACTATCAACGTCCTTGTCCACCGGCCCCTCGCCTCCTGATCCCACTGAGCCTGCCACCTTGCCAACGTGCGTGATCTCTCTTCTGTCTTGACTACTGCCTCTCTTCTGTCACCTTCCCCCCGCCTGTTGTACACCGATTGCCGCTCCTGTGCAAATAGCGCAATCGGTGTAGCGCCAGCAATCACCAAGACAGCCGGCTCAGAGACTGTCCTGTAGGCAGACGCCACCCTCAGGGCTGCCCTCCTTTGTACCTGGCCCAACCTCTTCCTGTACATTTCCTTGGCTAGAGCATGTGCCCAAACCTCGGATCCGTACAGCAAGACTGACTGGACCGATGACCTAAGGAGCCTCCTCTTCCCGGCTCTGGGTCCTCCCACGTTGGCCATCAGCCGGCTCAGCGATGTTACGCCCGCTGCCGCCTTGTCCACCGTCGCCCGAATCTGCTCGAAGAACCTGAGGCTACAATCCACTAGCACTCCGAAGTATTTTACTGCCGGCTTCGACATGACTGTCTCCTCCCCAACCTGCAGCGGAAGGACGGATATCCACTCCTAGTGAGGACCACGATCTCCGTTTTGCTTAGAGCCAGAGACAACCCTCGCTCTGCCATCCATGCACCGATGCGCCGCATGGCTTGGTTGAGCTTGAGATGCGCCAGCTCCACGCTCCTTGCCTCAACGAGCAGTGCCACGTCGTCCGCATACCCAACGAGAATTATCTCGTCGGGCATGTCCAAGCGCAGCAAGCCATCATAGGCAGCGTTCCAGAGATCTGGTCCGAGGAGAGACCCCTGCGCCTCGCCTGCACTAACCATCATGCTCCTTGCCCCCTGCGAAGTATCGTACGTCAGAGTCCGGTCGGCCAGGTAATCGTCCATCATCTGGAGAAGGTATTCCGGAACCCGGAAGTCGTCCTCCAGTGCTCTGATGACGTCCACCCATCTGAGAGAGATAAAAGCAGTTCTCACATCGAGCGTCACCAAGAGGACCAGTCGACTTGAGAAATGGTTGTAACTCTCCGCTCGCTTTACGGCATTCATCACCTCGGCAATGGCATCCACCGTTGACACACATAAACAAAATCATTTTGAACAAAGTATAACTTTTTTCGGTTGGTTATTTACCTATTACATTTTTTTATTTAAGGTTCAATTATTTTTGAGTGCTCCTTAAATTATTCATTTATTATAGAAAATAGAAATAGAAGAGACAATACAAAAATAAAATAAATTCTATTTTTAGTTTTCTTCTAGCAAAACCAAATACTTATGTATAATATAGTTTAAATAGCTTCTGAACAATTTAAAAAAGTGCTCCATATACATAAGCAAAATCATATAAAACAACAAAAATATTTTTCAGTTTTATACTACATTTTCTTTATTTAAGGTTCAATAATTTTTAACTGTGCCTTAAAAAAATATTCATCTATTATAGAAAATAGAAATAGAAGAGAGAGACAATAAGAAAACAAAAAACATTCTCTTAAATTTTTCTTTTGTATTTATACATACCAAATCTAAATTCTAAATTATTGTTAGCTATGCATTAGATGCTTTTATTGTTAGATAAAGCTCTGATTTACACATAGATGCTTTAAATATATAAATTATTGAGAATTTGCCAGTTGTTCAAATTTTCAAGAAGTTGCTTTAGTATCAGATACTTTATGCACCTTAACTGACATTTCTGACAGTTTAGACTTTAGAGGATACCGAAACTTGGTCAAATTTAAATGATAATATTGTTAGTTATTTAGCGGAAAAAGGCCCTAGACAAATATATAATTTTTCATTTCCGAATACATTTGGTAGAGAGTTTAATCCTAAGAATTATGAAATAGTTTTATAAAATGGAGATAAAATTCTAAGATCATGACTCGGTTTCCAAAGATTCTGTATTTTGTTTTTGTTGTAAGTTATTTACAAAAATTGTAGTAGTAACGCGATTTCTAGCACAGGATTTAAAAATTGGAATCATTTAGGAAGACCTCTTAGAGAACATGCACAAAGTTCACAACATGTACAGTTATTTAAAATTTGGAAAGACTTTGAATTACGACTGACAAATCGAACGACAATTGATTCGTCTTTTCAAAAAAATGTATCAAAAGAAGATCAACATTGGAGGTGTTGAAACGACTAATCATTTTTGTAGATTTCCTTGCCGGACAATCTTTAGCATTTAGAGTCGGTTCATATAATTTATATGAAAAAGATAACGGTGATTTTCTTAAATTAGTGGAAACAACTGCAAAATTTGACCCAGTTTTGACCGAACATTTACAGACGCAAAATAAATATGATAATGACTGTAGAGGGCAAGGTTATGACAATGGTTCAAATATGAAAGGAAAAAATATAGGAAAGCAAGTCCAAATAAGAAATCTAGAGTCACGTGCGTTTTTCTTTCCATGTGCATCTCATTCCGCTAACTTAGTTCTTTTAGATTCCGTTCAATGTTCAAGTCAAGCTGTATATAACTGTATTTTGACACAGTTCAAAGCCTTTATGTTTTCTTTTCGAGCTATGTTTCAAGATGGGAAATTTTAAAAAAGAACGTGAATTATTTAACTCTCAATCCACTTTGCACAACTAGACACAACTAAGTAGAATAGAAGCCTTAAAACCTTTAAATTTTCATTTGGAAGATATTTATGAAGCTTTAGTAGAACTGACAAATGACAAGGACTCTTTGACAAGACACACCGCAGAAGCTTTAGGCAATAGTATTTTAAAATTTGAATTTATTTGTTCTTTACTAATTTGGTTTAAAATTTTAGAAAAAAATAATATAGTTAGTAAATATTTACAAAGTCACGGAATTTGTTTAACGACGGCTGTAAATATTTTACTCACAGAAGAATTTTTGAGCAATTTGAGAACGGACGAAAATTTTCAAGATTTCATTGCGCAAGCTAAAAAAATCGCACTAAAATTAGACGTAACAGCGTGTTTTGCCGCTTCAACACTTTTTTCATACGAAAGCATGGATGAAATTATTGAAAATCCGAAAGATCCAGCTCTTCAGTCAGTTACAAATCGGTTTAAACAAATTCCCGCGCATAATAATGTATTTAAATTTTTACATGAAATTCCAATAATTTCGTCACATACTTCTAATGATCTGATTAATTATTGTTCTTCTTTAGAGAAAAATCTAATACACGATAGCTACTCTGACATTATTGGAATAGAGTTATTTGAAGAGCTTAAAATATTTCCTACTTTAGTTTTAGAAAAACCACCTTCATCCCCTCTTTGAACTTTAAATTTTATTTTTGAACAAAACTTGAAACAATATTTCGCAACCATGCTATCGCTCTAAAAATTGTATTGACAATACCCGTTACAGTAGTAAATCCTACCTCAAGGGTGATGTGGAAAGGGATTTTTTAGGGGGGCGTTTTAGAAAAGTGCACCGGGCAACAAAATACTTGTCGGTGGCACTGATTAGACATATTGTTATAATTTAGTACTCTTTTAAATTGCGGAATACTTTTTGTTATCGGGTTTTGTTCTATACTGCTGAGTATGTATATGTATATGATATTTATTTTCAATGATTTTTGTTATAAAATGTTCAATTAATGTTTTGGTTTAGGAACCAAATTGAGTAGCGAAATTTTCCGAAATTTTGTTGCAGATTAAGCAACCATTGCTCACATATTAGGCTATGTTCTAACTACGTATTACTTGTGTTTAATAAATTTATGTTTATATCTCCTATAATTATTGATCTCCTATACTTATAAGTTAATTCATCGATTTTTTTCAATAAATGAATCTATACCAGTTTCATGAGCTCTGTAAATGATTAATATATTAATATTTTGTTTCAAGAGACTTCCAAGATATACTTTTTCCTAATTCTTCACAAAATAAAAGGTTACTATTAATTTTTTCTTTAACATAAATTGCTATTCCTCCATAAGGTTCATTTCTGTTAGAAAAATATGGTTTATAACCTTGTACATTAAAAAACTTGTTTTCTGACGCAAGAAGCCATTATTCTGCTAAGACAATTATATGAATATCACATCCAAAACTCTCAATTAAGTTCGCAACTTCATATAATTCATTTCTTAAGCTTTGTATATAAACTATATTAAAATTGGTTTTATAATTTTGTTTAGAAGATTACTTATCAAGGTTTAAATAGTAATCTACTTTTAAGTAGTTTTCAAAATTTACATCTTCCATTATTGCATTTTGTGTCTGCTAGTTTATAAAATTTTATTATACGTGCATATGTAATTGACTGAAAATAAAGTTGAATAAAAACAAAAATAAATAAGTTTTTATCATTTGTTGCGATCGTATTGATAAAAATAACCAGTATTTCCGTATTGTTTGACAAATAGATTGACAAAAAATAATACGAGTATAATTAGTTTTGTTTTTATAATTATACATAATAGTGCAGTGATAATATTACTAAAAAAAAAATTAAAATTGAAATCTAAGTGAATAATTTGGTAAAGTAAAATTAATTTAGCAAAGTAAATATTATATGAATTAAATTTTCTGCCGGATTTAAAATCAAAAAATAGTTGTAAATAAGGTAGAATATAAACCAACGGTTTTTAAAAGCGCACATTTCCAAAACTCAATATAAACTGTTTAGACTTGTGACTTGCCAAAAAATTTGAAAATTACATGTAATAAGAAAAAACGTGAAAATAGGACATTTTTGAAATTTTGAGGGGCCGTAAATTCGGAATCTTTTATAACTAAAAAAAACCGTTAACACACGTAAAAATATATTATTGAACCTTTAATTTTCATGTCTTGTCAAAGAAAAATTTTTACAGGTGTCTAAAAATAGCAAATTTTCAATTTTTGAGGCGTAATAACTCTTAAAGAGGGGGTGCTACCAAAAACTTTTATGAAGAAACTTATACTAATTCTAAAAGTTCTTTCTTGTCTCAAAATTTCAGGTTCCTATCTAAAGGCCTGCCGGAGTTATGAAAAAATAAATTTCATGCAAAATGTGGTTTTCACATAACGGTAAATTTAAATAGTAAATTACAAAATAATACATAATTTTGATATCGTTTCATATAGATAATAAAATTTTCGATCTTCTGGCGGTTTTAGATTGCAAAACTATTACGCAGAGACTGAGATATATACATCTGAAAATGGGGCTTTTTTTGCAATTTTGAGAGCTGCAACTTTGGAACCCTTCACAACTAAAATAAACCTTTAACACACGTAAAAATATTTTACTGTAGCTTTAATTTTTATATCTTGCAGAATTAAAATGTGTACAGGTTCCTAAGTTACAGGTGTTAAAAATAGCAAATTTTCAATTTTTAAGCCCTAATAGCTCATAAACAGGGGGTGGTCTAAAAAAATTAACCTTATACTAATTCTAAAAGTTCTTTCTTGCCTCAAAATTTCAAGCCTCTATCTAAAAACGTAACGGAGTTATGAAAGTAGAAAAATTATGCAAAATTTGGTTTTCACATAACGGTAAATTTAAATACTAAATTTAAAAAAGTTGTATAATTTTGATATTAATTTACAAAGCTAAAAAAAATACCTGTCGAATGACGTTATCAGATTGAAAAACTCTTAAGCAGAACATAAGATATATGCATTTAAAAATAGGGCTTTTTCAAAGTTTGAGGGGCTGTAGCTCCGCAATGGATGAAAAAGTTGTTCCACAAAATTATTTTTTTTATGAGACCTACCCATGGTTAAATTTTTTTTTCTCTATCTTTAACGGTGTAGAAGTTTTGTAAATAGAAGGACGGAGGGACGGACAGAGTGAAACTAATAAGCACATTTTTTCAAATTTTTATTGGAAATGTGCTAAAAAGTATGAATATTTTTGTACTTGCATTTATTATATTTGCATTTTTTTTAAAGTTCTCATTAATAAAATTTTTATTGCTAATATAGTGTAAATGTCAGTTGTAAAGATATATGAAGCATATGCTATAAGTGAAATTTTGAAGAAAAAAAATTAATTTCTTATATAAAAAAAATGTGGCTGTACTTCAATATAAGTGGGGTGAATTTACGTAATAACGTCATCACTAAACGGTACTGTAAGACGTCACGGTTCCGAATATATATGCTATTTGTAGCGCAAATGCCATATAGTGGCCGAAAAATGCATTAAAATTTTTTTAAAAAAATCAGTTCTTTACGTTTTTTTAGGTAACGGTAAATGGTAGAGAACTCGTTTTTCTTTTAGTTTGTAGGTAAAAAAATTATCTATATTCTGTTAAAATATTTAAAAAACAATAACCTGTTCTCCAGAAAAACCGGTTTTAATGAATTTTAAGATGCTTTTGAGGTTTTATCGTTATTTAAATAACGGAATGTGAAAATTAAATAAAATTTTTTTCTTCTTGTAAAGCAATGTTCGATACCTTTTTATAAATCAACTTGTCTAAACAAAAGTTGCCTGCAAAATGGTGAAAAATTAGAAAAACTTTAATAATTTTTAATAATAAATATTTTTTCTATTTAAAATTTTTTTTTACTGGAATCCTGATTTTGTAACCAACTCTAAAAGCATTCCTAATTATTTTTTTTACATACATATTTCAACAGTAAGGAACTTAGATTAGCGTAAGCTCAGGTAAAGGTGTTTGAACTTTTAAGGAATGTTATGCACGACAAAAGTGATTGCACCTTAAAAGAATGTCGTTGGCGCGTGTGCATATAGCAAAGTTGTTTATTTTTATAATTAAAATTTTAGTATCAAATCTTCTTTTCTTGTTAGTAATTTTGAAGGTCAACTGGTTAATGTAGAACAAGTAAGTGCAATGATGTTGTTGTTATGGTATAGTAACATAGATTATTGTATATATAATAAAAATTTATTTTAGGTTTTAATAAAAAGATTTCACGGCCAACCATTTATTGTAACATAATATTAACGCAAAAGTGCAGTTGTTATTTATGAGATAAATAAAATGCAGATATTAACTTTATTGTAATAGTATCTTAACTTCAGTTATTTTAGTAATGTGCAATAAGTGGTTAACCTTGAAATTAGTATTATTGCTATTATTTATGTGTGCAATTGTTCATAATAACAAGTAACTATGGAAATCTATAGAAAAACTCTTATCATCTGCCCAGAAAACAGGCACAAAATTTCATTTAACTTCAGATTGAGCAAACTGAAATCGTTTGCTCGAATGATAAATGGATTCAAGTCTTTTAGAAGCTGTGATGAATCTGAAGCAAGATGATGCATCATTATGTCAACGTTTGGTGTGAAAAGATCTACCACATTCAGCTTTAAAAAACAGAATTCGATCAGGAGTAATTACTAATTTATATCACTATGAACCGAAAATGTTCTTTCAAGAATATAGAAGTGTAATAGAAGATAAATTGAGAATTTACTGAAAGACCATACCAGCATTAAAATAAATGCAGTTTTTTGTGGAGAATTCAAAATGTATGATGGTGAGGAAGAAACAAAGAATTGAAACATTTAATTACAAAAAAAATATTGCAGTATATAAAGAAGATGAAATAGAACTAATAATTATAGAAGCTATAGAAGAACCGCTGTTAAGCAAATTAGAAGAATTTCAAGAAAGAAATAGTGGTTGGGCTTTATCAGCTATTATAAATTTAACTATAAATATAAAGAAATTTTCAGCATTTATTGAATCTAGGACCGAATCGGACCCGCCGAAGTTATTGGGAGCATGTATCAACGATCTTAGAATTAGAATAGACTATATTATATTGGAAAGATGTGATGTTATGAAATCCTATAGTATGTAGCGAATGGTTATAGTTTGGCGATAATAATTTTACAATTGTAAATATTTCTGTTGACCAGTTGGGTTGATAACCTTTGCAAAAATACCTTTAAATTTGTTTATACGAACATAATCTCCAACTTTATATTTTGCTTTACGAAAGACTTTTAATTTATTGTAGACAGTTTTTAATAGTAATTTTTCGTTTTTCTTTGCACTTTTTTTAGGCTGAAGTTTAATTGTACGATGTTGAATTTTTTAAAGTACGGTTAAAATGTTCTACTATGGAAGCTTTCATTTCAGAGTATGTATGATAATGCTTAATTTTTTTTTACATAAATTTTCTAAATTCTTTGTTGAAAAACTCTTTACCTTGATCAGATTGAATATTTTTTGGGAGTGTTCCAGCCCGTTTAAAATATTTTGCATTTTTTAGTTTTAATTGGTTCAACATAAGCATATTTCGAAAAGATCTATTACAGTTCATAAATATTTATTTCCTTTGTAAAATTTTGCATATGGAATCATTTCTACTAAATCGATTTGCCATGCATTGTTTAAACCTTTTTGAATACATTTTCTTCGACGAAAGTTTCGTCTGGCTGGTCTATGTATTTCCGATACTATTTGTGCCTTTGACATTATGCTTGTACCATTTAATCAGATTTTTCAATTCTATTTTATAATTTTCTATACAGCTACAGTTACATGTGTCCCGTCCAGATGACGAGTTGTCGTAAGCCCAAGGACAAAGAGCAAAATGGGTTCCATATATTATTGTAAATTTTTCTGTTGTTGAAAATTGAATTATTTGTAAATTTCTGGTGATAAGGTATTTAATTATAAGTAATATTATTCAACAAAATTTCTTTCATATATATTGGTTTATTCGTATAAATAATACTAACATTTTTTACATTTTAATTATTCTGTTGTACATATTGCTATACAATGGCTTTTAAATTACTTAAAAAAATGTATGATATTCAGCGAATGATATACAACGAAGAAAGAACTCTGCCAAGAGAACTATTTCGTTTTATAAATACTATTCAGTATTCTGATCAATATTCCACATTTATTCGCAGGTAAGAATTAACAAATAAAATTTTTATTTACAAAATGCATATGTATATATATATATTTCTGAGGTGGTTTTCTAGCGTACATGGGAATTGCAAAACACCATTTTGAAAACCTTGACATCTTTATTGAAGATAAAACTGGTGAAATTTTGAAGGCGATTAAAACCAGACTTTATAACAACCATGAGGAATTTGAAATCTCTAATGACAATGAAGAGGAGTTTACTGAAATAATAAAAATAAAAGGAAGTATTCTAGATTTCGAAATAATATTTACAGGAGACTAACCAAGACTCTTAAGAGACTTTGACCTCGATATATGTACATTTTTAATTATACCCAAAAGTTTACATAACAATGTCTATCAATTGGAATATTATGGAAATGGTTCATTATCGTCGTTTAATTCTAGACAAACAAAAATGAATAATATACAAAGAAGTGTAAAATATGGAGAGCGGAGAAATGGCTATATATGTTTTGAAACATTTCAAAGTGAGATATGGCCTCTACCGTTTATACAATTAAACCTAAAACTTTGTAATATAATCGAAAAAATAAATGAACTTGTGATATGAATATATGAATGTAGAAATAGTAAATAAATGAATATATGAATAAATTTTTTTTAGATTATTACTTTTTCCACTTAGGTTTCCTATATAAACTACAGCTCGTATGTTTTAGCTTTTTAGTCTTATACCAAATTAAATAATTAAAAAATAAATAAAGCATATAAAAATATAAATATTGTTCTTTTTATTTATTTTTTTTAAATTTTCAAGTTTCTTTCTTTTTACAGCTTGTCTCTTTAGTTTTATGTAAGAAAATTAATAAAAATAAAAACACTTAAAATTTTACAGATTTCTTTTTACTTCTATTTCAAACATAGTTTCAATTTTTCGAAAATATGCCATTTTTCAATTTGAGCTTTAATAGATTTCATTTAATGTTTTTAAATAAATTTATTTATATCTATTTCCACCAACCAAGGTGGGGGTACCTGTACATTGAACAGGCCGGGAAGGAATTTTATCTGAACCTCATACCATTAAAATAGATCCTAAGTTTTCTTTCTGGCTTTCTAAATTTTAAACCCCTACAGCGATTTAAACATATTTAAATAAAATTAAATGTACCTAAGTGAAAAAATAAATTTACATTATAAAGGCCAACAACTTTTTACCACAAGGATTAGAATATTGCTAGAGTATAAAAAATCCATTTTTAAATTCATAATTCTTAAGTTTTTTTTAAAATATTCAACAATAACTACCTACGAGTACGATTAATGATTTTAAAGAGCGCACCTCAGGGACCGATATCGGACCTCCACAGCTTTTATATTAATTTCACGAGTTTTATGGCACTTCTAGAGCTCTAAGTCTGGTGGCTGCGGCCAAACTTCTAACGCTTGGGACCAGAGCTCTAGCGCTTGGGGCCAGAGCTCTGCCGGTTTAGTCCTGGGATCTGGCGGTGCACTCGTATAGGTCCGATATGAAGTATGAAATTTTCATGAGGCATTAGATCTGACAAAACTTCCATGTCAGAACCTGGAGGTTTTGGTAAAAAAAAAATCAATAGACCTACATTGTCATGAAGCAATGCCCAAATCCGAAAAAGCTTTAATGGATCTACTTTGCTATAAGAAAATGCCCGAAGGAGAATAAAATTTTGTATTTCCAAAATAACCTGGAAAAATAACGGAATCTAAAAAATTAAAAAATTAAAACATAAAAATTTTGTCTTTGAATTTTTAAATAAAAATTTATAGACTTACTTTTATTTTTCTTTTATTCTTTAATTTATTATTATTATTATTATTATTATTATTATTAGTTTACACTTTTTCTGGAAATAGCGCAATCATATTATATATTTTCGCCATATTTTCACACCATATTTTCTTTATAATGGCATATTTTCACACCTCTTTTTTCTTCATCTTGATTTTATTCTTCATTAACCAGTTGACCTTCAAATTTACTACCAAGATAAAAGCTTCCATACTAATATTTTAATAATACAAAAAACAACATCTCGTTTTTCACACCTGTTCTTAAATTTATTTTACAGTAACAAGTACTAATAAAAACTTTTTAAATTCTTATTATTTACAATAATCTATGTTACTATACTATCACAATAACAGTATTTGCACTTACTTGTTCTACAATAACCCCTTAACCTTTAAATAAATAAACATTAAATGAAATATATTAAAGCTCAAATTGGAAAATGTGATATTTTCGAAAAGTTGAAACTATGTTTGAAATTTTCTTACATAAGACTGTAAAAAGAAAGAAACCTGAAAATTTAAAAAAATAAATATAAACAACAATATTTAAATTTTTATATGTTTTATTTATGTTTTAATTTATTTAATTTGGTATAAGACCAAAAACCTAAAATATACGAGCTGTTGTTTATATAGGAAACCTAAGTGGAAAAAGTAATAATCTAAAGAAATTTATTCATATATTCATTTATTTACTATTTCTACATTCATATATTCATATCACAAGTTCAATTTTTTCGATTATATTACAAAGTTTTTGATTTAATTGTATAAACGGTAGAGGCCATATCTCACCTTGAAATGTTTCAAAACATATATACCCGCTCTCGATATTTTACACTTCTTTGTACATTACGCATTTTTGTTTGTCTAGAATTAAACACCGATAATGAACCATTTCCATAACATTCCAATTGGTATACATTTTTATGTAAACTTTTGGGTATCATCAAAAATTTACATATATCGAGGTCGAAGTCTCTTAAGAGTCATAGTAAATCTCCTGTAAATATTATTTCGAAATCTAGAATACTTCCTTTTATTTTTATTATTTTATTATACGGTCTCTCCTCTTCATTGTCATTAGAGATTTCAAATTCTTCATGATGTTGTAAAGTGTCGTTTTAATCGTCTTCATAATTTCACCATTATTATCTTCAATAAAGTCTAGGTCCTCAAAATGGTGTGTTGCATTTGCAATGTACGCTTGTAAACCACCTAAGAAATATATATATAGATATATACTCGTATATATGCATTTTATAAATAAAAATTTTATTTGGTAATTTTTACCTGTGAATAAATGTGGAATATTGATCAGAATACTGAATAGTATTTATAAAACGAAATAGTTCTCTTGGCAGAGTTCTTTCTTCGTTGTATATTATTCGCTTAATATCATACATTTTTATACCCGTACGATAGAATCGGGTATAATAAAATTACTCCTCTGTTTGTAACACCTCGAAATAAGCGAGCTACATATACCTTCGAAGGTATGGATCGGATCAGAAAAAATTCTAAGTCGATTGAGCCATGTCCGTCCGTCCGTCCGTCAGCACGCTAACTCAAAAACTAAGAAAGCTAGAATCTTGAAATTTGCAGAAAATATTCTAGGAGAATATTCTAAATAAAAAGTTCTAGTTAGAAACTTGACAGAAGTTAGATATTTGAAAATAAGTATGTTAACATTTTTTTGAAGTAATACATAAAAATTAAAGCTTCGACATTATACTCTTATTTCTGTTAACAACCTTTTTTAATAATATAGGGTTACTTTATAATTTGCGAAAGTGTTACTTGATTTTTTCAAATTTTCTAACAAATTTCTTTAACGATTTTTTTGCATTTTTTTTTACTCGATAATTTGAAATTGTTGAGGATATAATGCGTACTGCGTAGTACAAAAAAATGTAAATAAATAAACAACATAACGGTTGCTTGAAGAATTTTTATTTATATGATATTGATATATATACATACTTATATAATATCATGTTTATTTACATATCGTACATGTCACTAGTGAATGAATGATAAGAGTATAGATGTATATTATATAGCGCCGTATTTACATACATATATGTATTTTATTGTACTTATAAGAAATTATTCTGTCAATGGAATATTTAAATATAATATAATATAATATTTAAAATTATATTTACTATTTTGTACTAAGCAAATTTAATATACATTTACCCCTTAGTATTAAAATGGTACTATAGAATATTTGAAAAAGTTTTGGATTGATAATCGTTATGTGGAAGGTTAGAATCTGCTTTTGAAGAATGTACATATAAACATATAGTTTGAATATATGTACAACCCATAGTTTTAGAAATTATAAAATTCACCCAAATTATTTTAAAATACTAAAATATTAAAAAAATAATATTGTAAGCTGTTAGCTGTAAGCACAGTTGTTAGTTGTGTTAGCTGTGAACATACTAACGGTTCGTACGGGTATCTAAGAGTTGACAAAGGCAACTGTATTCTTCCTCGTTTTAAATAATTTAAAAAGCTTTATATACCAATATTTACAAGAGTATAAATAAAATGTTAAAAATGTTAGCATTATTTATACGATTAAACCAATATATATGAAAGAAATTTTGTTGAATAATATTACTTATAATTAAATACTTTATCACCTGAAATTTACAAGTAATCTATTTATAAAATGCAGCTTTTTTCATTAATACATTAAAAAATTTTCAACAACTGAAAAATTTACGGCAATATATGGAACTCGTCCTTGGGCTTACGACAACTCGTCATCTGGACCGGATGCATGTAACTATAGCTCTATAGAAAATTATAAAATAGAATTGAAAAATCTGATTAAATGGTACAAACATAATGTCAAGGGCACAAATAATATCGGAAATGCATAGACCAGCCAGACGAAACCTTCGTTGAAGAAAATTTATTCAAAAAGGTTTAAACTATACATGGCAAATCTATTTAGTAAAAATGATTCCATATGCAAATTTTAACAAAGGAAATAAATATTTATGAACAGTAATAGACATCTTTTCGAAATATGCTTATGCTGAACTCAATCTCAATAAATCTGATCAAGGTAAAGAGTTTTTCAACAAAGAATTTAGAGAGCTTATGCAAAAAAAATTAAGCATTATCATACATATTCTGAAATGAAAGCTTCCATAGTAGAACATTTTAACCGTATTTTGAAAAATTCAATGGGGAAGCAGCTAGGTTTTAAAGGTAATTATAAATGGATATCTATTTTACCCTCACTTATTGAGAAATACAATTCAATATATCATCGTACAATTAAACTTCAACCTAAAAAAATTACAAAGAAAAACGAAAAATTACTATTAAAAACTGTCTACAATAAATTAAAAGTGTTTCGTAAAACAAAATATAAAGTTGCAGATTATGTTCGTATAAAAAAATTAAAAGTATTTTTGCAAAGATTAGCAACCCAACTGGTCAACAGAAATATTTACAATTGCAAAATTAAAAGAACTGACCCAATAACATACAATTTACTTGATTGCAAATTACAATTTACTTGATTGACACAAATAATCCAATAACCGGTTCTTTTTATGATCCTGAATTAACACCAAAGAAAAGGAAATCAAGTTTTAGTTAGATGGCTTGATTTTGATAAAAAGCATGATTTATGAATAAGCAAAGAAGATATTACTTAATATTCTACACAAATTTAAAATATTTAAATTTTTTATTTGTGCATTTTAGTTTCGCTTTTTTAATTTAGTAAAGTCAATAATATGATTTTAATAAAGTACATTTATTCCAAAAAGCTTTCTTTCATTTTGCATATATTTAATTCTGTATTGTAAATCAAGTTCATGATTAAGTTAATAATTTTAGTCAAGATTTTATACATACAACCGCACAAAATACACCTGTTTCATGTTTTATATTAAAAAAGAATTAAAATAGCTTGAAATAATCAAGTTAAAATACATTTAATTAACATTTTTTATTTTTTATCACAATACCAAAACATTCACTACATACTATAGGATACTTTTGATAATTTCATAACACTACATCTTTCCAATATTATATAGTCTATCCAAAATCTAAGATCGTTGATACAGGCTCCCAATAACTTCGGCGGGGTCCGATCCGGTCCTAGATCCAACAAATGGTGAAAATTTCTTTATATTTATAGTTAAATTTATAATAGCTGATACAGCCCAAACGCTATTTCTTTCTTGAAATTGTTCTAATTTGCTTAAAAGCGGTTCTTTTATAATTATTGGTTCTATTTCATCTCCCTTATATACTGCAACATTTTTTGTACTTAAATATTCCAATTCATTTTTTTGTTCCTCATCTTCATACATTTTGAATTCACCACAAAAACTGCATTTATTTTAATTCTGATATGGTCTTTCAGTAAAATTCTCAATTTATCTTCTATTACACTTCTATATTCTTGAAAGAACACTTTCGGTTCAGAGTGATATAAGTTTGTAATTACTCCTGATCGAATTCTGCTTTTTAAAGCTTAATGTGGTAGATCTTTCCACACCAAACGTTGACATAATGATGCATCATCTTGCTTCAGATTTATCACCGCTTCTAAAAGACACAATTTTTAATGTTTTCCTCTACTTCATTACAGTGACTTCTCATCTTGAATAAGATTTCTTGATGTTTTCTTACAAGAGTCTGAGCATAGGTTTCCATAGTTACTTGTTATTATGAACAATTGCACAAATAAATAATTTCAAAAATACTAATTTCAAGGTTAACCACTTATTGCGCATTACTGTAAATAAATTCTCAAATTACTTTAACATTCCATACTCTAAAAAAAGAATTAAAATAGCTTGAAATAATCAAGTTAATGTGCATTTAATTAACATTTTTTAATTTTTATGGCAAAACCATAAACATTCACTACCTACTATAAGATATTTTTCATAATTTCATAACACTACATCTTTCCAATATAATATAGTCTATTCAAAATCTAACATCGTTAATACATGTTCCACTAAAACTCAAACTGAAACGGCTGTTTGTAAAGTAAAAGGGATAAGACTAAATTCGTCTCAAATAATACTTTTGATTTAAATAGTGATACAATTGAGAATTGTAGTAGAAATTTTTTTGTAGTACATCAGAATATTAGAAATTTAAGACGAAATTTTCATTTGTTTGTGTCTGATATTGGAACCTTTAGTACAGTACCAGATTTAATTTTTGTATCGGATATTTTAATTCGGAGGTTGATCATTCATGCAGCTACTAACGAAACTTATGCTGCAGGTGGTGAGGGAGTTTTTGTAAATAGCTGTTTTAATTATAAAACATTGAAGTATAATTTAAGCTCTTGTGACGTAATAAAAGTTTGTTGTGTATATGTATTTACAGGCTACATGGAACAAACCTATCAACTTTTATCAATGAAATTAACAGTTTACTTTTAAAAGAAAAATCTAAAAATTTAATAGTACTAGGTGATTTGAATTTGGATATTTTAATTTCACACGACTAGTCAAGCAGTGATAATTATTTAACAGTGATGCCAAGTCATGGGTTAGATGCTTATCCTAATGAACCGACTAGGACAGTTTCAGGAACATGTATAGACCGTATCTTCTGCCCTTTTAATAATTTAAACAATTCGTTTTATACAATTAATCCAGATATGAATATCACAGATCAATGTATGCCTGGAATATTATTCAAAAATGTTGAGTGTAATAAAGTCAAAAAGTATTTTGAATTGTTAGAACTAAAATTAACTATGTGAATGATAAATTACTGCTTGAAAATTGGGATGAAGTTTATTTCGAAAATTCTTTAGATAGCGCTTATGATAAATTCTTTAATATTCTATCTAATCATATTGGTGAATGTACCTTAGTAAGTGAACCAAAAATAATTAAAAAACCATTAAAAATTTCGATGAATGATACATTACTTGCCAAGATACAAATGAAAAACAAATTAAGAAAAAATCACTATAAGCACCCAAATAATATTAGACTTAAAAGACACTATAGAATATTCTCAAAAAAACTAAGTAAAGAAATTTCTGTAGCTCGTGAAAACTTTTTTAAAAATTAATTTATAAAATGCAATGTAATATAAAAAAAGAATGGGAAGTTGTAAATAGTTTAATAAGAAGTGGAACCGCATGAGGATATTGTACTTTCTATGAACGATAATTCTATAACATCTGACAATGCAATTATTGCTGAGGAAGTTAATGTTTCTTTCAGTTCAATCGCTGAAAATACTATTCCGTGTGGAAGTTCACTTTGCTGTAACATTTGTAACTTAAATCTTGTTAATGATATTTTAATGAGAAATAGCTTTCCATTTGAGCCATGCTCGGCATGGGAGCTAGTAAAAATCATTGAATCACTTAATAACTCTAACTCATATGGTGTCGCCAAAAGTAGGTAACCCTGCACTTTAGGATGGGTCAAAAATCAAGCCATATCGCACGAAATGCTGACCTACATTTTGATTAATGGGTTTAATGTAGGTTATGCTTGGTTTAGTAGATCAAGAACTTGTTTTAGTTGTTTTGGTTTAGGTTTTAAGTTTGGTTGTATGTTTCGGTTGTTAACTTATAAGTTCCAAATAGTTTTATAATAGGAAATGAAGGTTGTTGATATTGTGTAAGTTGTCAAGCAGGGTTAATGAACTGAACAATTTATTTTATGTATCTTGGTTACTATAAGCCAAAAATTGGTTTTGGTTGAGGTTTTAAGTTAGGTTGTATGTGTGGGTTGTTAACTTATAATTTCCAAATGGTTGTATAGTAGGAAGTCAAATATTAAGCAATTTGAAGTAGGTCGGCCCTTAATAAACAAAATTGTATACTTGGTTTAAATACTAGGCGCACATGTAAAAGTAGTAAGAAACTTTCCTACATGAAAATAAAAAACAGAAAATTTTTTTTTATTTTTAAATCTATACGGAGCATCTTTAAAATTGAAAAGAAAAAAATGTTTCATTTAAAGGAAATGAAAATAAAAAATTTGTTCTTTATAATAGCAAAATAATGTACCTATCTACCTACCTTGAAAAATGTGTAGAGTAAAAAAAGAAAAAACGAGGAAGAATACAGTTGCTTTTGTCAACTCTTAGATACCCGTACGAACCGTTAGTATGTTCACAGCTAACACAGCTAACAGCTAACTCTGCTTACAATATTATTTTTTTAATATTTTAGTATTTTAAAATAATTTGGGTGAATTTTATAATTTCTAAAACTATGGGTTGTACATATATTCAAACTATATGTTTATATGTACATTCTTCAAAAGCAGATTCTAACCTTCCACATAACGATTATCAATCCAAAACTTTTTCAAATATTCTATAGTACCATTTAATACTAAGCGGTAAATTTATATTAAATTTACTTAGTACAAAATAGTAAATATAATTTTAAATATTATATTATATTATATTTAAATATTCCATTGACAGAATAATTTCTTATAAGTACAATAAAATACATATGTATATGTATGTAAATACGGCGCTATATAATATACATCTATACTCTTATCATTCATTCATCAGTGACATATACGATATGTAAATAAACATGGTATTATATAAGAATGTATGTATAACAATATCATATAAATAAAAATTCTTCAGGCAACCGTTATGTTGTTTATTTCTTTACATTTTTTTGTACTACGCATTGTATCCTCAACAATTTCAAATTATCGAGTAAAACAATATGCAAAAAATTCGTTAAAGAAATTTGTTAGAAAATTTAAAAAAATCTAAAAATAGGAAATTTTCAGTTTTTGACCCTTACAGCTCCTAAACGGGGAGTGATACAAAAATAAATAAATAAATAAAAAGTAAGACTTAAATAAATTTTTTAACATTCTAGTTTTAAAAGAATAAGAATTAAAACTGTTTATACCCGTACGATAGGATCGGGTATAATAAAATTACTCCTCCGTTTGTAACACCTCGCAATAAGCGAGCTAGATATACCTTCAAAGGTATGGATCGGATCAGAAAAAAATTCTAAGACTTTTGAGCCATGTCCGTCCGTCCGTCCGTCAGCACGCTAACTCAAAAATTTTGACAGCAGTTAGATCTTTAAAAATAAGTATGAGTCATTTCAGAAAATTTTTTTGTACCGCCTCCCGTTTAAGAGATGTAAGGGGTCAAAAACTGAAAATTTCCTATTTTTAAACACCTGTAACTTGAACACATGTTAACATTTTTTTGAAGTAATACACAAAAATTAAAGCTTCAACATTATATTCTTATTTCTGTTAACAACTTTTTTTAATAATATAGGGTTACTTTATAATTGACGAAAGTGTTACTTGATTTTTTCAAATTTTCTAACAAATTTCTTGCATTTTGTTTTACTCGATAATTTGAAATTGTTGAGGGTATAATGCGTAGTACAAAAAAATGTAAATAAATAAACAACATTTGAAGAATTTGCTTGAAGAATTTTTATTTATATGATATTGATATATATACATACTTATATAATATCATGTTTATTTACATATCGTATATGTCAATGATGAATGAATGGTAAGAGTATAGATGTATATTATATAGCGCCGTATTTACATACATATATGTATTTTATTGTACTTACATATAAGAAATTAGTCTATGAATGGAAAATTTTTAAAGAAATATTGCAATATATGGCGATATACTTATAATATTTAAAATTATTTATTTAAAATTAACACTATCTTGTAATTTAATATACATTTACCTCTTAGTATTAAATGGTACTATAGAATTTTTGGATTGATAATCGTTATGTGGAAGGTTAGAATCTGCTTTTGAAGAATGTTTAAACATATAGTTTGAATATATATGTACAACCCATTATTCTAGAAATTAAAAAATTCGCCCAAATTATTTTAAAATACTAAAATATTAAAAAAATAATATTGTAAGCAGAGTGACAGGCTGTGAACATACTAACGGTTCGTACGGGTGTCTAAGTGTTGACAAAGGCAACTGTATTTTTCCTCGTTTTTGCTTATTTTTATACCCGTACGATAGGATCGGGTATAATAAAATTACTCCTCCGTTTGTAACACCTCGAAAGAACCGAGCTAGATATACCTTCAAAGGTATGGATCGGATCAGAAAAAAATTCTAAGACTTTTGAGCCATGTCCGTCCGGCCGTCCGTCAGCACGCTAACTCAAAAACTAAGAAAGCTAGAATCTTGAAATTTACACAAAATATTCTAGGAGTGATTTGTAGGTTCCCTATTTTTTTTGGTTGAGTTTGGACCAAAACCTAGGGTAGCTTTCGAACATCTAACTTTTAGATCCCCACATTTTTTTTGAAATAGAGCTATGAAATTTTAACTGCTGATAGATCTCACAAAAATATTAATTTTATTTTTAATAACTTTTTTTTATAGCCCCACCCGTTACGGAGCTACAGCTCCGCAAAAGTTCAAAAAAGCTCTATATTTAAATTGTTATAGCAGAAGTTGTATAAAGTAAATCTTCAGTTTGAAAACGCCAAACGATTACTACTTTTATTAGCTTTAAAAGTGTATACACAATAAATATATAGTTATGGCATACGGTGTCTTAATTTACCGTTATGCGAAACTCAAATTTTGCAAAATCCTTTAACCCTTCTATCTTCTAAACGCTTTAAGTTAGAAACTTGAAATTTTGACGGAAGTTAGATCTTTGAAAATAATTATGAGTCATTTCAGAAATTTTTTTTGTATCACTCCCCGTTTAGGAGCTGTAAGGGGTCAAAAACTGAAAATTTCCTATTTTTAAACGCCTGTAACTTGAACACCTGTTAAAATTTTTTTGAAGTAATACACAAAAATTAAAGTTTCAACATTATACTTTTATTTCTGTTAACAACTTTTTTTAATAATATAGGGTTACTTTATAATTGACGAAAGTGGTACTTGATTTTTTCAAATTTTCTAACAAATTTCTTTAACGATTTTTTTGCATATTGTTTTACTCGATAATTTGAAATTGTTGAAGATATAATGCATAGTACAAAAAATTGTTAGTAAATAAACAACATAACGGTTGCTTGAAGAATTTTTATTTATATGATATTGATATATATACATACTTACATAATATCATGTTTATTTACATATCTAATTTTAACCTAATTTTTACATGAAAAAATTTTTTTTTTATTATTACATTCTTAAAAATTTTAAATCAATATATTTAGAAACAAATAAAAATGTAAACATTTGAATGAATACGATTTTGATTTACTTATCAACACGTGCTTTTTTTTGTTATATCCATACGGTGAAGAACTACCATCTTCATTAAATTTTCGTTTTTCCGATTTTGGTTGATATTTTTTTATTTTGGGAATTATAAGTACATCATGATTTTTATTTCGACGAATATATTCTGAAATGACGTATGTGTCTGCACTGTTCAATGAATGTAAAACTGCTTCCTTTATGCTATTAAAATTAATTTTTAGAGAAGCTTCATAACTAAGAGAGAATCCTTTAACTTTACAAATATTTTTTTTCTGTATTATCTTTTGTACAGTAAATTTTGTAGGCATAGTTCTTGGAACCACCACTTATAAATTCTGTAATATAATTTCCTATACCATAACATTCTAATTCATCAGTCATGTCTCCTATAAATTCACCTATTTCTGGTTCATATTCTCCTTCTCGGCTAATATACAACACTGAATCATCGGTGTCATAATATAATACTCTACTATCCAGCTTCTCTAGATAACTGTAAAGTTGAAGACGAGCATGTGTTGTTGTATAAGCAGCGATACTTACATTGACAGTAGACAGTAGATACTTCTTTATATTTCCAGCTAACCACTATGTTTTCTTCATTTACTGGAAATATGTGACATACTTCTGCACAGGGGTTTGTTATTAACTCGTAAAGTTTAAAAGGTTGATTTTGAATGGTAGTTTGTTGTTGATTTTCTCTTTGTCAAATTTTCCCCAGAATGAGTTTAAAATAATCTTAGCAAAATATCTTAAACCAGGGTTATTAACTACTTTATCGTATTCTAATTTAGTTTCTTCCTTTTCAAAAAAAACTATCAATATATTCTTCCTTTTCTTTTGGAGTTTGACATTTTATTGGCCACCCAGAAGCTTCTTATTTAATCTTTATAAATTTGTTCATCATTTTAGTGAATAAACCATCAATACCATTGCAATTGTCATATTTTACTGTTTCGTATTCCCAAACTTCTTAAATATTTAAAAGTTTATATCGTTTTTCAATTGCTTTTTTAATTTCATCAATTACACAAGTTCCTACTAATGCTCTTTCATTGTCTGTTTGTTCACTGTATTTTCCTTGATATTTTTGTTCACTACAATTGTTACATAGTGAGAACATCAATTTATTATTTTGTTTTGCAGGTAACACGGGGTGTAACAGATTTGTTGGTGGTAAGATTCTACATTTAATAATACCGTCAATAGTCATTTTGTTTAACTTAGAGCAAGTATCTTCTCCAACATAAATCTTAGGATGGTTTATGGGAAATTTTCCTCGTTTGCAAACATATGGGTATGAGGAACATACATCTATGTATTTAATTTTTTCTCCTTGTTTACATTTATAATATGTGTAAGTATTTCCCGTTCTTCCGCCATAAAATGCATCACGAGGATTTAAAGGAACTAAATTAATTAATGAATGATTTTCTAAATATCTCATATTTTCATTGTGTCTTATTAGCTCCTGGAATTTACATTCCCACATCTCAATAATTTTATATCCACATGATCTTATAAACTCTGATCTCATTAATGTTTTTTCATATCATAGATTCAAAGTATCGCCAGAGTTATCATATAATGGTATATCCCTCTGGTTTGTTAAACATTTTGGATGTCCATGATAATAGCAACCGTAAAATTCAAATATTTCGTTAGTCTCTTCGCAAAATCTATCGACCCTAACATTTCCAATTTGTTTTTCTTTTCCATTAAATGAACATTTCAAATCAATTTTTCTCAAATCTTTTTCCCAAATAAGCCATTGCATGGCAATTTTTGACTGATTGTCTACCATCCTATACCTTTTCTTGGTATAATACCTATAGTATTCGATTTGATTGCTTTCATTGTATTAGAGTTATAGTATTTAATTGCTGGAAGTGGGGCTATGTAATTTTCATTTTCCAATTTATTAAATAGATGCGGAAAATAACCCTTTTTCAAATTGATTGATAAATTAAAAGCTTTTGGTAATTTTGCCAAGGTCATAGGAAAGTAGTTCATACAATCAATAAATTTAATATTATCAATTACCATAACAATAATTTTTGTACCTCGTAAAATTTACTTTGGTTCAGGTACAGTTTTATTGAGAATATAATTCAGAATAAATTGAAGGTCAAACGCCTGTCCATTATGAGCAATTATGACAATCTTTTTGAATTTCTTTCTTAATTCTAAAATAAATTCGATGAAATCCTCTATCACATTTTTCGTTTTAAAAATTCTTTCTCTTAATTTACATTTTTGAGAGAAGTATAGAGAATCAATGTTTATACATTTAAAGTATCTCAGTTGAGCCACACATAAACTTGGAACATGTTCTTTTATTTTTGTAGTGTTAATTTCTTCTTGTCTTGTTTCTAAATCATAAAATACATAAATACACTTTTCAAAATTTACTTTTGTTTTGTCCTGCTGAATGAAGCATTTATGGTTTTCAGGAACAATTATCGCAAATTTTACAAAAATATTCACCACATATATGAGTCCTACAACTTTTATGAACTTTAAAACAAGATTTGCATTTCTTAATTTCTTCACAGATGCTTCTATTTTTTGAACTGGAAGCCTGCACTCAATGCGCGATTGCACTGCATACATAAAAATTTTTAATATTAATTGAACAAGCTGGTGAGTTTTGACAGCAAGGGCAACTTTTCAGACGCCTATGTTCATTTTTCTTAGAATACGGAATATGACATTCTTCACAATAATATGCTGTGCAAAAAGCAGATGTGAGCGAAGTTATTACATTGTAATGATTATTATGGTATAGCCAGTTAATTTGTTTTCCATTATTAAATCCTTCAAATATTACTTCTGCACTCCTTGTTCCATAATTATAAGCAACAATTTTGTGTTTATGTATAAATTTTTGAAATTAATTCAATTGACGAATTCCACAACCTTCAGATGGAATTGTTATTTTTGATATTTTTAATAATTTTAAAGCTATTAAAGTTTGAAGTTTTCCTATATTTTTTCGTATTTTTTCATATTCAATATATTTTTCAATTTTAGCTATTGAAACAACAAATGCACGTTGTAGGCATAAATTATCGCTGTTTTTTATTGTTATTATTCCGTTCCTTTTTAAGCATTCTTCTTTATAATTTGAATGTTTATTATTTCTACTTCTACCAATGGGTAATCTAACACGGGTAACTGTTAAACAAAAAGTGTCAGTACTTAATCCTATAGACGTAAAATAAAAATAGTTTATACTAAATGAAAAATGACTTATAAATAACTACCTTCAGAATTACTTTGAAAAACATTAAAAATTACATCCCAAACGTCGCTAACTTTAAGTTTCCAATCTTATCAGTGGAATTCACATCTTTCACAGTAGTCCTGATTATTTGATGTATAGCATCCTTAGTAAAGCTGATTGGTTCTCTATTTTCAGGTACGGATTTAATTACAAATTTTATTTTATGACCGTTCATATTAAACCGTTTAACAAATGTCGAATTCTCACTTTCTATTATGTAAGGCGTTATAGTTTCGGTAAGAAACCTTTGTAAAATAATTTTTTTGGACATTTTCTTTATAGGAAGATGTTAAATGCTTTCATAACAGAATAATATTAAATTTTCAATACAGATTCATTATCTTAAATTAAAATGACGCTTTAATAAATTTTAGTTGTTTTAATTAGAATCCTATCTTA
Source organism: Poecilobothrus nobilitatus (assembly GCA_947095535.1). NCBI lineage: Eukaryota > Metazoa > Arthropoda > Insecta > Diptera > Dolichopodidae > Poecilobothrus > Poecilobothrus nobilitatus. The sequence goes on from OX352772.1 coordinate 89,729,418, forward strand.
ATCCTATCTTAAGATGTAAATAGAAAATTCTATGCAACATTGTAATTTTCAAACTACAATTTAATTTAAAATTTATCTTAAAGATATAAATTGTAACCAAATGACACTATAATAAATTATATTTCATTAATAATTAGATTCTCATATTATACGTATTTTAAATAGAAAACAGTATTACAACATTGTAATCAAACGGCAATTTAATAAATTACCCTTTTTCTGCATAAAAAATATTAGCAGCATTGTAATCAACTGACATTTTTGATAGATTTTACCCTTTCCACTTAGAAAATATTTGCAAGAGTGTAACTAGTTCTAAAGTATTTATTTTGTTTTAATATTACTCGGAAAACGTAAACGAGGAAAATGAGTTAATTTTAAAAGAAGAACGTGGTGATTTTCAATTCGCCACAAAACAATAATTATAGTTTAAGCTTTTATGTTATATAATTTATTCTATATTAAAAATTATTATATATTAAGAATTATGTTTTTATATTAAGAATTTTATATAAAGAATTTGTTCAATAAAAAATTTTATTTCAAAAATTTCAGTAGAACAATTCGGCTGATTTTTCAAAAGTTTTTTTGTATTTACTTATTCTAACATAGTCTCCAACTTTATATTTAGCTTTTAGAGAAATTTTAGGTTGCATGTAAACATTTTTTAAAATAAATTTTTCGTTTTGCTTAGAAATTTTTCCAGGGGATAATTTAGTTGTTCTATGTTTAGTGGAATTATAGGTGTTTAATAAAGATTGCAATATATTAATCCATTTGTAGTTTCCTTGTAAACTAAATATTTTCCACATTAAATTTTTCAAAGTTCGATTAAAGCGTTCTACAATAGATGCTTTCATTTCAGAGTAAGTATGATAGTGATGAATACCCTTCTTTACAACAAAATTTTGGAATATCAAATTGAAAAACTCTTTACCTTGATCTGAATGAATGTTTTTAGATAAGTTTTTAGCTCGTTTTATAATTTTCTTTAAAGCATTAAAACATTACTACCTGCTTTAGTTTTAATTGGTTCAGCATAAGCATATTTAGAAAATATATCTATAACAGTTAACATATATTTAAATCCTTTGTTGCATTTTCCATAAGAAATCATTCCCAACAGATCAATTTGCCAGGTATCATTTACTCCTTTCTGCTTGACTTTCTTTCTAAGATACCTTTTTCTAGCTGGTATATGTATTTCTTTTACTATTTGAGATCTTGACATGATTTTTACACCATTACAAAAATCTAATTTTACAATTAATTATATATATACTCTGAAAACTTTGAATTTTGACTTCTACAGTATATAACGCGGTTAAATTTTACTGGCAAATCATTTTTAATTCAATTGTGGTAAGACATTTTATAAAAATGGCAGCTGATTCAACAACATTTCCATTTACTGAGGAAACTGCAATAGTTAGTACACAAAATGAGGACCAAGTTGATGAAATTACATCTACTGTACATTAGGAGGAATTAATGGAAACTGAAGAATTCATACCACCTTTTCAAGTCTTAGATGAAGATACAGATGATCAACAAATTTGAGAAATAAATAACCAAGAAGGAGATCCTGACTATTTTGCAGAATTTTTTAGAAATAATTTATAACCTAAAATAATATATAAGAATATTTGTATAAATGTATTATGTATCTATAAGTATTTCATAATAAAAACAAATTAAATAAATTTTACAAATTTTTAATTTATTGTTGTTCTTGACTAAAATATTACAAATTTTATTTTCTAGTAGTACAGGCATGGGCGCTTTTACTAATAGGCAAACCTAGGCAACTGCCTACGGGCGCCAACCGAAAAAGGGCGCTTGCAATATGATTTTCTTTATAATTTTTTTTTTCAAAATTTTTATATATTTATTGATAATTATAATTAAATTATGTAATAGAAAATAAGAATTAAACAAGATAATACTATTAATATACATTAACATTATTTATAAGTAGTACTTTGCAGAAGTAGTTTGCGCGATGTGCGGGCGTACGACAGTCAACAAAATTCTACAAGTATAATTTTATTGTGTTTTTGTTTTACTGACGGGTTTTACTGATGGGTTTTCAAATTTGTTGTATATAAAATAAAAAGATTATAGAAGTTAAAATTTTGAAAATTTGAATTGCAGTAGGCTAAGTTATTGCAAAATATTGGATTTCATGTTTGAAAAATTGAAATTATTTCAGTTGGTTGTTCAGCTTTCAGAATATATGTGTATAATTATTTTATAATTATCTTCTTAAACTTGAATTTGGTATAATTTTTTAGTACAGAATATTTTATAGTGCTATTTGGTGATTTATATAAAATTTTCTCTAATTTATAATTTTATGGTAAGCGATTTTTACATATTTAGTAATTTATTTGTTTTATAGAGGTATTGTTTTAAATATTAGGTAATAAAAATTAAATGGAAGGGCGTAAAAAAAATAGTGGTTACCAAAATAGAAAATTAGCAAAAGAAAAACAAAGAAAGTTCGATAAAATCATTGAAAAAACAACTAAACTAGATGGATTTTTAATTAAAAAACCCGAAACCGCAGTTCAAGAACGGGTAAGCAATTGTGTTTCCATTGTGGAAATACATAACGAAACTACCACAGATGTCTCATCACTTGATATTCAGACATTTAATGATTTAGAACAAAATAAAAACTCTGACACAAATAATTTAGAACAAAACAGTGACACATCTGCTAATTGTTCGAGAATGGTTAATCTGTCCGAAAATCACACAAACATTCAAATAAACCTTGATCCTGCTACATGGAAACGGTGTGATAACTCTACTATTACATATTTATGTAGTAGAAATAATTTCATTAGTCAAAACATCCCTACAGATTTCTCGTTAACAAAGAAGGTTTATACCGACAAAATAGCAAGATATCTAAATGAAAGTGTTTTTAGAAGAAAATTGCAAAATGGGGAATTTATACGTCGACATTATCTAGTATATTCAGAGAGTAACAAATCAATTTATTGTGCTCCTTGTCGATTGTTAGGAGGTAGTAGTTCAGCACTGGCAACAACAGGTTATTCTGATTGGAAAAATGTAACGGAATGTTTATCTCAGCACGAAAATACATCACAACACAAACAGTTAGATACAGTTTTAAAGCAGCGATTATTAGGAGACTCTGCGTCAAATGTGAATGAACTATTAAATTCCGAAACTCTAAAGGAAAAAAATTATTGGATTCAGGTACTCAAACGGGTTGTGTGTATTATACGAAAACTTGCTAGCCGAACATTGCCTTTAAGAGGAAAAACTCAAATAATTGGAAGCATCAATAATGGCAATTTTTTAATGGCCGTAGAATTAGTTGCCGAATTTGACCCGTTTTTAGCTGCGCATATTGAAAAATATGGAAATCCAGGAAAAGGAGGTACATCATATTTATCGTCAATAGTTTTCGAAGAAATTGTAATATTGATGGCCGAAAAAGTAAAACAACAAATATTTAAGGAATTAAGAGAAGCAAAATATTATTCAATTAGTGTAGACTCCACTCCTGATATATCACATACTGATCAACTTGCTTTTATTATTCGATATGTAAAAAACGGAGTCCCCGAGGAACATTTTTTGAAGTTTTTGGAAAATGTAGGGCATAAAGCTGAAGATATGGAGAAAGAAATTATACAATTTTTAATTGAAAATAAAATTGAAATAAAAAATTTGAGAGGACAATCATATTATAACGCTAGAAACATGTCTGGAATTTATTCAGGACTTCAAGCACGAATTAAGAAAATCAATGAATTGGCTCATTTTATACCTTGTGCAGCACACTCAATGAACTTGGTTGGAAAATTTGCGGCAGATTGTTGCCGAGAAGCAGCATCCTTCAACAAGAATAATTTAATTTTTTTTCTTCTAAACTGGGCGGGAATATCTAAAGCTTTAAAAAAAATATCACAAGATGAAACAGTATCTTCTCAAGTTAGAAGCCAAGCTCAAAATATTAACAAACAAATGAATCGTTTCGAATGTGCTTTTATGATGACATTTTGGAAATCTATCTTAGAACGTTTTAATGCTACTAGTTTAAAGTTACAATCAATTTAAAATGATTTATCTATTGTTATTGAGCAATACAAATCATTGATTGAATTCGTAAATTCAATGTCAATTTTATATGAAAACTATGAATCTAAAGCCAAAGAAATATCTTTTGTTAAAGAATTTGAAAGAAAACGAGGGAGAAAACGGAAACTGTTTCATGATGAAACAATTGAAGAATCGGAATTACATAGCAATCAGAATTTTAAAACCAAAACATTTAATGTTATAATTTCATGTCTTAGTGAAGAACTGAAAAAGAGGCTTGAAGCATATGAATTAATTTATAAAAATTTTGAATTTTTAAACAATTTAACGAAATACGAACCTAAATTAATATTAGAAAATGCAGAAAATTTATACCAGATATACAAGAACGATTTAGATGAATGTTTTATTGAAGAATGTGTGCACTTGGGTTCATATTTGCAAGCTAATAAAATTCCTGAAAATTCGATATTAGAGCTCAGTAAATTGATATATAGCAAACAATTAGAAACTGTTTTTCCAAATATAAATACAATCTTAAGAATATTTTTGTGCACGCATGTAAGTAACTGTTCTGCGGAACGCAGTTTTTCGTTATTGAAAAGATTGAAAACCTATTTAAGATCTACTATAAAGGAACAACGCTTAAACGCATTAGCTATATTATCAATAGAAACAGATTTTACATCAAATATAGATTATTCTGATATAATTCATGATTTTGCTGACAAAAAATCAAGGCGAAAACTTTAATGCGTTAAAAGGAAGTAAGAAAGGCAAAATTTTACTTAATTAGTGCGTACTCCACTGACTTTTTTAGTTCTTATTAAATCAATAAATTAACAAACAAAAACAACAGATAATTAGTTTTAATTGTATATTTGTACTTTTTAATTTTTAATACGAATAATGGGGCGCGTTAATATATATTACCTAAGGGCGCCAAAGATACAAATGCGGCAATGAGTACAGGTGTTTCAAAAAACAATCTAGAATAATTGCAATGAACGCTATAACGTTGCATTGGAATATATATTTCTTCGTTCAATTTCATAACATGTTTTTCTTGACACGTTTTTATATATTTAATAACATATTCCCGTACATTTGATTCAGCACTTTTATTGTGTATTATTACAGCTTGAAGAAAATCAATTAAGTTGTAAAATGTATCAACTTCCTCCTTGTTAATACTAAGACATCGGCCAATAACAATTCTTAACCCATATTGTAAACATAATTTTGTATTCTTTATTGATTGTTTCGAGTACCTTTCATAAAATTGCTGATGGAACTTACACCAATCATGATATTTTAAAATAGCTGGCTTTTTTCCAATACGGTGAAAAATACAAGTTACTACAAGAGATTCTGTATCAAAACCAACAAGAATTTTTGACTGATTTCTGTTGAGAAAATATGTATAGCTAGAAGTGCAAGTGCACAGGACGATGACATCTTGTTGAATGTTCAAATACATGTTTCAATATTCAATTTATAAATTTGTGAATATATTTCGATTTTTATCAATTTGTATGCATGCATCAAATTCTCCATAAACAATACCAGTTAGTGTAGATGTAAGTGGTTTTGATAGCCTTGCCTCAATTCTAACTGTACCCTGGTTTAGTAAACCCTGACATACTTCATTTCCTGATGCATCTGGAGTTAAATCAAAAGCAAGTATAAAAAATTCATTACTAAACATAGACTTTGTTATCTGATGACCTTTATCATTGTGGTAAATTCCAGTTCCTGAAAAAAGTGTACTGTAAGAGTACAGGAATTATTTTCATCTGATTTTTTTATTTTTCAAAACTGGTTTCAATTGCAGAATTAGGTATTTGAACACCATTTTCGTTTTACACAAATTGTGAAATATCAAAATGCTTAAAATTGTATGGGTTTTTTGATCTTTTGCCAGAGTAACCCACATTTTCTATCTTACAAAAAATTATTGTGTTTGGCAACTGCCCAGTAAAAACATTATCAAGTGATATTGATGAGCTGTTCATTGGAATTGTAAAACTTTTTACTTGAACGCGTTTATAATTATATTTAGCATTGGTTTTCCCAAGAACAGCATTGTGTGCTAACAGTACGCTTGGGTTAACGGTAACATGCCTCATAAATAGCGTGGCTTCTATAATTTTTAATTGTGACTCATCAGAATCGTCTGCAAATAGATAAAAATCTGGTTTTTCAAGTGTTAAAACTATACGAATGTCAACATTAATTATAAGTAGAGTAGGTTGATTAAACATATCTACGTGTATTTTACTCATAAGTTCCACTACATTGCTATTATGATACAATTTTTGGCGCTTGTTTGAACAATTATTATCAGATTTATCTATATTTCCTTTATCTAAAATCTATCCTGCACATTCTAAATGAGTTGCAGCAGCATCTGTACCATAATTTAATAAAGATTCAATATAAGCTCTATAGTGATAATTTCCATCAGATGGTGTTATATTTTTGCTATTTAATTGAACATTATATTGTTTTATTGAATGTAAAATGTTATTAACTACACTTGGTTGTATTATTATTTTTCCTTCAGCATTTTTATCATTATTTCATTGCGTTCCATCTTTCTTTAAGATCTGTACTTTTAATCTCAAATATGTAGAAGACATATCAAATATGTAGAAGAATATCTATATGTATCGCCATGATCCAGTGAAACAAATTCAATAGTTGAAGGGTTGTCTAAAGAAGCAATAGGATTGTAGGAAATTTCTTCAGATCATATAATGCTATACTGAATGGGTTGGCTTTTAAAAATATTCAACTCAGATTTCATACACTCAATCATAATTAATCAAAAATATCTTTTTGTTTCTTTTTGTTATTATCTTTGCGTCGTTTTGACGTAAAATAGTTTAAATATTTAATGAATGGTCTTTTTATAGCTTTTCGTTTTCTTTTACCAGAACTATACATTTCATTCAGTTTTCGTACGGCACCACGTCGTACATTTTTAACAATCTCTTTACTAGGATCTTGCATAACTTCTTTTACATTTGCACCAGATGCAATATCAGATAAAGCATTGATACCAGAGTTAATAACCTCTTTTTCAAAATATCAGCGCCTGAAGTAAATAATGGTTTCAAATATCTAAAAAGTCCCCCAAAAAAGTTTTCCCATCCACGACCTCTTTGAAAAGGTACTGTTGAACGTAATAAAGGGCCGATATCATCAAGTCCTCTACCAGATTGAATTAAATAATACTTATAGTATACTCTCTCCATAATTAATAAAATAAAATAATATATAGTTTTGAAAAATCGCTTTTATTTATACTTTTTTTAAATGTAATACAATTTTTGTTGGAATTGAACTATTGGAAAAGTTTATTTTGTATCCATATTTATCACATAAAAGTAATGAAATGTTATTAAATAATTTCTCCACATTGCAATAATGAATATTACTGAATTCTTTTACAGTATCAATGAAATAATTTTGTATGTTAACAGATCTTAAACATGTTACATCTTTATCGCCTATTTTTGCTGTTCAATTATTTCTGTATATATAAAAAACATATCTGGTTTAATAATTGGAATTAATTATACACTATCCATAAAAGTGTTGAAAGCTTCTATTACACGTGGTTTATATTTTTGAAATTCTGTAACTTTCGAAGATACTTGATTGAAACATGTTGTCAAAAGTTCTTCCAGGGTGTAAGCGTAATTTGCTCTTATTTTTCTATCTATTTTAATTCTAGTAACACATATTGTAGTGCAACTTATATTTTTACGCATCTCCTCAGCTTTTGTTGGTTGTATATAATTAACATCATCGTTTATAAAATTAAAAATTCCCCAAATCAACTGTCGTTCAATTTCTTTTCTTGTAAACGTATTAAATGAGCGTATATTTTGAATTAGTGTTGGTAGAAGAAAAACTTTCCAGTCGCATATCATTTGTTTTTCTATGTATGGAATATATGATGCTCCAACTCCTATCATATCTTTCTGCATACCTTTAATAAATATTTGAGTACTTTTTTCCCATTCTTCACCATACACATTTGGAACAAAATCATTAAAGTAAATTTCTGAAATACCGACTTTCCACCTTGAATCACACATGTATTTATTCATTTTATTTGTAAAAGATGATAATGAATTTTCTTGATAATAGTTCATAGATGAATCACTAAGTGAAGTGATATAAAATTCATCATTTACTTGTATGTTGTCCGTGAGCTTGCGGATTTATTCTTACGAATTGGAAAATTAAGTTCTGTTTGAGTATTACCTACTGCTGAACTTAAAACACGTCTTGATGAATTATTCAACTCTTTACTATTTATAATTTTTTCTTTCTTTGTTGGTGGGCTTGGGCTATCTAAAGGAACAGTTATAATGTTTCCTGTATCAGTTTCAAAAATTTGTATTTGTAATTTTGATTTCTAATTGATTTTTCTAAGACGTTCTCCCACTGAAGCAGCTGAAAATGCTTTTGTTAAAATATTTTCCTGAATTTCATCATCAAATACTTCGTCATCAGCTTCTTTTTAATATACTTCTTCTTCAGATACAACTTGCGTTCCAACATTTTTATATTCAGGAAAATGCGACTGAGATTCCGCACCTATATAAATTGGTTTTGAACGAGTTTGAGTACCTTTTGTTTCCGTAATTTTTACTCTTTTCTCTTTATTTCTAAGAAGTTGTCGTTTTTTGTTTCTTATTTTAAATAGATTTTGTCGGTATAAGTACCATTTTTGAGTGTCCGTAAGATATTTATTTATCAATATTTTTTTCATAATTTTATACAACTCATTGAGTTCAACGTCTGCATTTTGCTTCATTTTCTCATAAATCTCGGGTTTTAGAATTATCATTTTGTTAAATGTTGTATTATTCATTTTATAATAACTCCGATTATCCCTGATAGTACTGCACCAAGAAATGTAGGTAAAAATCCATCACGTTGAATAATAATTTTTATTTTGCTATTTATAGATTTTTTACGGCAAATGAGTGATAATTCCTTTTTATACTTTCGTAATTGTGTTGTTGCTTTTTTATTCAGATTAAAATTACCTCTTAAAATATTTAAAGCAATTTCACAAAATGTTTTGATTACTTCAGGGTCACAGTGTTTTATAATTACTTTCAATTTTAATTTTAGTTTAGAGGTTTTTAGTAGGTGCAATATATGACGATTGGTCTTCAATCGTTTCATATTCTTCCCCAACTTGTTCTAATTGATCTTCCGTACAATAACACAAATCTTTTCCAAATATACCACTTCTTAATCGAAATATGTCATTAACATCTTGAGTAAGATCTATTAATATATAGCAGTAAGGGACTGACGTCACATCATTATATACTTTTTCAAATGCTTTGATTTGATTGGGATATATTTGGCGAGCTAGAGGTAATATCTGCGATTAATCTCTTGGATTTTTGAAAAGTACTAGATATTTACAGTTAAGTGAAATATCTCTTGAAAATTTACCCTGGTGAAAAACATTTTGTGTTACAAATATTACTGATAAATTTCAATGATGTGATCCTCTAGCAAATATATCACATACATACTCATCATGAGAATTTAACATCATATCATCGATAATAATTAACAAAGGTTTTTGATTATCATTAAAATCTGGAATAGTGTTACCATATTCTACATATTTGATATATTTTGGAACGGCATTTTTGTGTGGATTACACCAAATAATTATATTAATATGTGGTTGTATATTTTCTTTTTTATATTTCATTAAATTATGAATAAAAGTGGTTTTACCACAGCATGATGGCCTCGCAACCATCATAGTAAATGGGTGAAACAGCATATTTGTATTAGTTAAAAACTAACACTGGTAACCTATATTTATAGGAAAAGCTCTTTTCCGAAGCGAATACAAATGTAAATTTAATAATTCTAATGAACATTCTTCCGTAAACCTTCAACATGGATAATCAAATTTTCGTACTTGATCTACAATTTTTAAAAGGAAATGAAAAACAATATTTCCTAAAAGAACTGGCTATACTAAAAAAAGAAGTTTAATTCCTACTGTATATCACTTCAAGCCACCATACCCTGCAGAAGAACTTAGTCCAGAGGGAAATTATAATAACCAGTATTGCGAAAATAAAATAAATTGACTAAAATGGAATAACGGTTTAATTGAATATTTAGACATAAAAGCTATATTAAAATACTATTTAGAATCAGCTGGAAAAATTTATGTCAAAGAAGAGCAAAAAAAAAATTTTTTTGAAAAGTACATTGACAGTGTTAAAATAGAAGATCTAAGCAGAGACCGTTATTATTAAAGATTGAAAATTTTAAATCAATATGTCCTATACACTATACAAACACCAGTTTCAGATGTGCTCAGAAGATTTTTCAAATTTATATACAGACAGACGTATATAATAAAAGACGTATAGAAAAATTGGATTTCACTATTTCTGCAATCTTAACATGATCATCGTAAAAAAATGTTTGCTTAAACGGAGATTTAACTTAGATTTAAATAAAAATATAATAATAAAAGAATTTAAACATAAAAATAAATGTCTTTTATTCTTATCTTATGTTTTTAAAATAGATACCATTTAACCTATCTTTGAATTATTTTTTATTCTATACAAAAAATATAAACATAAACATAAATGCATATCAAGAAACATAAATGCATATCAAAGAGTATATCTTTACTTTAATCAGTTCCATATTTTTGATTTGCTGTTTGTTTCCTGTTTATTCATATTTTTTGAACATTCTTACTTAAAAATAATAAAAAATATCTTACACGACATGCAGTCAGCTAATTAATGACTTTTGTTTTCTCTTTTCTTCTATAAATTCCTCTATCCAGAAGAGACCACATTTTTATGTAAGCAAAAAAAAAATCTATATCTTACTTCACTTTTTTTTCTTTATGCTAACAAAAAAAAAACAAAAACAGGATTACACTTTTTTTTCAATTTTAAAGATGCGCTGTAGATTTATAAATAAAAAAAATTTTTCTATTTTTTATTTTCATATAAGAAATTTTCTTACTACTTTTACATGTGCGCCTAGTATTTAAACCAGGTATACATTTTGTTTATTAAGGGCCGACCTACTTCAAATTGCTTAACACTTGACTTCCTACTATACAACCATTTGGAACTTATAAGTTAACAACCCACACATACAACCTGATTTAAAACCTCAACCAAAACTAATTTTTGGCTTATAGTAACCAAGATACATAAAATCAATTGTTCAGTTCATTAACCCTGCCTGACAACTTACACAATATCAACAACCTTCACTTCGTATTATAAAACTATTTGGAACTTATAAGTTAACAACCGAAACATACAACCTAACTTAGAACCTAAACCAAAACAATCAAAACAAGTTCTTGATCTACTAAACCAAGCATAACCTACATTAAACCCATCAATCAAAATGTAGGTCAGCATGTCGTGCGATATGGGTTGATTTTTTCCCAACCCAAGGTGTAGGGTTACCTACTGACAAACTTACAAACAGACTACTGAAAAGTATCTGCCATAACATATCTGATGTACTTGCCCATTTACTTAACAAAAGTTTCCAGATGCATTAAAACAATCAATTGTAGTTCCTATTTTTAAGAAGGGGGATTTAAAGTTAATTTCAAACTACAGGCCTATTTCATTGCTATCAGCAGTTAATAAAATATTTGAAAAGACTATAAAAATACGGATGCTCAAATTTCTAAATAAAAGTGAGTTTTTCAGTCAGAAACAATATGGGTTTACGGCAGGAGTTTCCACAGAGGATGCTCTAATTGAATTTTGTTCTAATATAAACAAGAGTCTAGATGAAAAGAAGCTTTGTACAGAACTTTTTGTTGATGTTACTAAGGCATTTGATACAGTTGATCACAGCATTCTCTTAACGAAACTTTATAATGCCGGATTTAGAGGATTTATGCTGGATTGGTTCAAATCATATCTTAACAAAAGTAAACAAAGGACCAAAATAAAAGATAAAATGTGTGAATCCCAGTATATTAAACTTGGAATGCCGCAAGGCTCAGTGCTTGGTTCCATGTTGTTTCTGATTTACGTTAACTCGATCTTCAAGCAAAAATTCTACGGCAAGATAACGGCTTTCGCAGATGACCTGGCTTTTTCGCATAAATCTGATAGTCTTTTGAATCTTACGTCTGAAATTAGCTGTGATTTATCTATTTTTAGAAATTGGTTTGCTAAGCATAAACTCGTGGTGAGCAATAAGACGAAAGTTGTGAATTTTCACTTAACCAGACAAGAATCTTTACCCATGTACTTAAAATTTCATGCAGCTAACTGTACCAAGTTTATGCTGAAAAGCAACTTATGTAACATGTTAGGAAAAAATGTTAATGAAAACGGGTTTTGTTCCTCTCATTGCTTTGAAATTGAGCTAGTAAGTGAATTTAAATACTTAGGAATAACTATAGATCAAAATCTAAATTGGTCTTAATATACAAATTCCTTAAAAAGCTATCTGAGATCTACCCTTCGTACTTTTTATAACTTAAAAAAACTTTGTTCTTTAAGAATACTGAAAATGGTTTACTATAGCTTAATACATTCGAAAATACAGTATGGAATAAGTTGCTGGTGGGGTGCATACCAAAATAAAATTAAACCACTACTTATCCTTCATAAATAGGTTATAAGAAGTATATGTAACAGAAATCGCAGCCATCAAAACATGGAATTATCTCAACAATTGAAAATATTGCCAATCAGACACCTATACTTTTTTATTACGATAAAGAAATACATCACAAAGAAACATAAAGAACGAAATTTGCGTATAAATGAACAATACAATCTTAGAACTAACCAACATCGAAGAGTTAATATACCTATATTTAGAACAGCTAGTTATCAAAACTCGTACAACATTGTTTCATGTAGATTATACAATAGACTTCCGCTTTCAATTAAAAATATCCGAAATCAAAACATTGTTACTAAACAAATTAAAACTATGGTTAATAAATTTGGGACATGATGAAATTGAGATTTTGTTAAGAGCTTTAACCTAAGTGTTCTGTGTACATACTTACACTTATTTTTGTTATAATTTTCTGTTGGTTTTTTATGATGATTTAATGTATATGATACCCTTATTACCTTTTTTGCTACATTCTATAAAATAATTTATTTGTTTATTTTTTATGTTTTCACAATTTAACTTTAATAATTACATGCATTCAAAACTTATAACTTAGCTTAAAATATAATACTTTTTATACTGTTGAATTCAAACTTTTTGTTTTTTTTGTTTTAATAATTAATTTATGAAATGTTATTCAAACCATAGTCACCCTAATTAATTACTTTTAAAAGGATTTTTGATTTAAAGTACCTATGTGGCACTTACCACTATAACTTAGTTATATAAAGTGTCCTAAACTATTCTCTTACATATTTAATAATAAATAAAGATAAAAAATTAAAATAAAATACACATGAAAACGAAATTAATTAAATTATATAATTTAGTCTTAACAAATATCTTATGTATATTTTTGAGAATAAAGAATTATACTAATAAAAAATAAAATTACGATTCGTTAAAAATAAGAAATTTTGACAAAATTAGGGAAATGCACCTTTTGGTTTTACAAAAAAAAAAAAAATGTAAAGTTTAAAGTTTGTTTTGTCTTTTATTAAAAATTTTACCTATCTATTTAATTTTTTATTAATAAATCTACTAAATGTACTAAATTTTTTCTTTCAAAGATAATTAATTTTGATCAGAATTCTTGAATAAATAGAAACTATATTATATGAAACTTAATTTACTTTTTTTTATTTTTACAATTATTTATCACATTTTTTTTTAACATGCCTCTAATTTGCATAATATAAAGTAATTTGCAAGAACATAAAAAATATGTGTGGTTCTATATTAAAAATACTTTTTCTTAAACATAACAATTAATCACTGAATACAACTTTTTTGTTCCTCACGATTTTATACATACATCCTTTACTTCAAATTACATACTTTAAAACTAAGATACAATAACAAAGTCAATATCTGCAATTTTATTTCTCTCAATTTAAATAACAACCGCACTTTTGCGTTAATATTATGTTACAATAACTGGTTGGCCGTGAAATCTTTTTATTAAAAAATAAAATAAATTCTTATTATTTACAATAATCTATGTTACTATACTATCACAACAACCTCATTGCAGTTACTTTTTCTACATTACCTTCAAAATTACTAACAAGAAAGAAAGCTTTCAAACTAAAATTTTAATTATATAAAAAAAAAATAAACAATAAAAAACTTTTCTATATGCACACGCGCCAACGACATTCCTTTAAAGTTCAATCACTTTTGTCGTGAACAACATTCTCTTTAAAAGTTCAAACACCTTTGTTGTGAGTATATAACTTAATAATATTACCATGCGCCCGCCCCAACAACATTCCTTAAAAGTATAAAAAACTTTGTCGTGAGCTCATTTGCATAAATATTGCTATCTCTTTCTCGCTTTTTCCTTTTTCCAAATTTCTAAACTTGCTGAAGCTTTTGCGCTTATAACATCGTACCAAAGTCTTAAACCCCCTTCCCTTGAAACATTTTAAACCCACTTAATAATTTAATTTTTACATTTCATAACACATATTCTCACACTCTAATCCTAAATTCAAATCCATAATACCCTTCATTCAATCATATACATAATATATATTTTTCATATAATAACTTGTTTTTATTCTAATTATGAAATTTATTCTGCATTAACTTGTTAACCTTCAAAATTATTATATGAGTTTATATTACACTTAATAACAACGCCGGCTTAATAACATGTTAACTAACATCAAAAGCTTTTTAATAGAATTTTTCCCAGCTTCATTACATTTATATATTGCACACATAAATGATTGCAATAATACTAATTTCAAAGTTAACCACTTAATACACATTAAATGTTAATAAATTCACATATTACTTTAACATTCCAATAACGTCACTTCTTGTAGTCAACCATATCCATACTTTGATACTACATGGTCATGACGTCATTTCCTGGAGTGAAACCAGCATAACTATAGTACTACTTAAGTATTTAGTGATTTTAGAACCAAAAGCTTCTGAAATACCTGGACCACAAAGGTTTGCTTCATGATCATCAATACGGGTTCAGAGCCCGTCGTTCAACCGGTGAACTCATGACTTACCTTTGTGAGAAGCTAAGCATCAACTTTCATCATTCTGGTGAGTCTGATGTTGTGGATATTTCTACGGCTTTCGATCGAGTTTGGCACGATGCTCTATTGGCAAAATGCAAAGAATTAGGTATAGGTAGGTTCTTTATAAAATGGATTGGAGATTTCCTTTCGAATCGCAAGATTCGTGTACTGGTCGTGTATTCATCTGACAAATTCAAAATAAATGCTGGTGTCCCCCACGGATCAGTTTTATCCCCAACTCTCTTCTTAATATTTGTCAATGACCTACTCTCATTAACCTCCAAACCGATCCATAGTTTCGCAGACAACAGCACCCATGTAGCGTCCTTCCTTGAGTTTCATAGCCGCTGTAACATTAATCACCAGATTAATACAACAGCAAAAAATTTCACTATTAGTGAGCTAAATAACGATTTAGCAAAAATTCAAACATGGGGTGAAGTCAACAGAGTTGATTTCAACACCAAAAAACACAATGCTGTCTGATCTCGCGGAAAATTGCCAGTACTATTTCAGGGAGAAGTTTTGCAGCATTCTGCGGATTTAAACATGCTGGGCATCGGGTTAAACCAAAAATTGACTCGGTCAAATCTCATTTTTGATATAGCTAAGCATGCAGCTAAATGTTTGGGTTTTTGTATCGCTGCTAAACTTATTTTTCCGCATCTGATCTTCTCAATATCATTAAAGGTAGATTAGGCCGAAAATGGAGTATAATGCACACATTTGTGAGGCAGGGTTGGGCAGCACTGGGTTATTTAGATAATGTGCAAAACAGAGCTATTCGTTTGATCAACGACTCCAGTGTAACTTCAATGCCTACTCCACTCCGCCATCGTCGCACAGTTTCTGACCTTGTTTTATAGGTATCTCGCAGAGATTAACAGTTGTTCCAAAGAAATAATACAATTAATGCCTCCACTCAAAGTTTTCCAACGAGAAGCGAGGAGGGCAACAGATGCGCATCCCACCATGTTCAGTTATCAAGAGGGCGGAATACAGCTTATGGAAATTCGTTTGTCATGCACACGTCCCGTTTGTGGAACTATATACCATCGCATGTGTTTCCTGAAGTTGGTGATTCATATGTGTACGATTTACTTAAGTTTAAGAAGAACATTAACATCTTTCTTCAAAATGTCCCTCCAAATTTTCCTACCATAATCCTAAATTCCCAATTCCAATTTCCCCAATTATCCTTCTCACATTCCTATTCCAAAAGCCAAACTGTACATTTGTATTAAAGGTTCCATCTCAAAGTTTGGTTTTAAAAGGGGGGTAGTTTTGGTTGATTAAAGTCTAACACTACCCGGAGGAAGCACGTGGAGTTCCTCTCAGTTACTTTCGAGTTTTCCAACAACCCTCGTAAAAAAAACAAAAAAATAAATTTATACATAAAGAATTCGATATGTGTGAATTTAAGGTTATGTGATGTGTAGAAGTTTGTAAATAAAGTAATTTAAATTAATTTATGCAAATGAAATTATAGTTGATCTGTGAATACTGCAATTTAATATTAGGTGGTCAATTTGGGAACAAGATTCACAACAAATTAATTTGCAATGTGGTAGGGAAAAATTGTTGGGGGTTTTAAAGTAGATGGTTTTTCAAACCCAATGTATGTATGATGGTAGATTGGGTTTCAAAAACCCAATAAAATAATTTAACTTTATGGATGTTATTACCATGAAGTTGTAAAATCTGTTGAAAAGAACTATAAATATTTGAACATCTACGGGGTTTGGGAATATAAAACTTTAAAGGCTGATAAATTAAATAATGTTGATGGTTTATTTACCACCATGATGAAAAAACTTATCAAAATAAAACAACAAGCTTCAGGTTGGCCTTTTGATTCTCTTACTGAGAGAGACAAGAAACATGTACAAAAAAATATTTTAATATGGAAGGCATTAAATTAGAATATCATAAAATTGCCAACAATCCTGGTTCAAGATCGTTTGCTAAAATCTTTTAAATTAAATTTGATTTTAAACTAAAAAAATATAGTGGTGGGTTGGCAATACAAAAATGAAGTTGAAACTTCTTTATCAACAGTTAACGTTAGTATAGCAGCTGTTACAACAACACAAGCTCGTATTAAACTTTAAAATTATAACTTGATAGTAGAGTTTTCCTTATTGATTCTACTTTTAAACAAATTTTTTAAAATATGAAATTAATAAGATAGACAATAAAAAAAATTAAAAAAATACAAAATTTAAAAAAAAATTTTCCTTTATAATAATATTTTCTTTTTAATTCAATTAAAAAATTTAAACTATAATGGATGCATTTTGAGCTATCAAACTAAAATTTAAGACTTAAAGTTATATAAAAAAAAATAATTCAATTAAATAAAAAAAAGTATATCAAATAAAAATTTGAGTATTATAAGTCAAATAAAATAAAGACTGAATTAAAACAATTATCATATTATGCATGTCATATTATGCATGTAAATATATCATATTATGCATGAAAATCATTATGGCTTTTTAATTGCTCAAAATGTTTTTTTTTGTTTAAATATAAAAATAATTGCTATAAGCTTTTTATTTAGTTTATTGACACATGTCCGGCGTAAAAATAATATAATTTTGGGTTTCAAGAACCCACTTTTCCTTTTACATGGGAGCGTTACGAAATCTAGTTTTTTTTTAATCTTGTTATTTAAAATCTTGTTTTTCAAAATCTTGTTTTATTTTTTGTCTTGTTTTTTAAAACTTTTTTTTTGTCTTGTGTTTTTTTATCTTGTTTTTTTTTTAAATCTTGTTTTTCGTAAAAATCTTGCTAAATCTTGTTTTTTTTATAGATCAGTTTCAAATGATAATTTTTGCACAGTCGCTAAATTATTTGAAATGAATCTCCGATTATCCGAATATCCGATTGTGTGAATTAATGAAAGCGGCACATTTTTGCGGCGCCGGAAAGTGTGTAACAAATTTAAAATTAAGGACGAGTGTTTTTGTATGTATGTATAATATATATGAGAAATTTTGGATTAGCAGGGATTATATAGTTATGGTTACAAAATCAGAGTTATACGCTTTTTCCAGAATACAAATGTATATGTTTATGTCAGGTTTTAAATTAGGAGTGATTTAACAATTATTCATAAATCAATTAATTATTTATTTATTTATTCAACTTATACAATAACTAAGATTAATTACATAATACATAATAATTCTAGCACTAGCAACTGAGGCCTTCGGCTATTTTTATTTTTTTTTTAATAAAGTACATTATAAGAGAACATAAATTTGAACAAAAATTATAATTATTGAACCTCAGTTACTTGTTATCTTTTTTTTTTTTATAATTATTTTCTTTTATTGTATACTTTCTTTTTTGATAAAACTATTTTTTTTTTTTAATTTTTTATATGGAACAGTACCCTACCTTTTTTTTTTTATTTTGCTTTTTATATTTTATTGTAAATGTTTAATCTTTTTAGGAAGTTTGCGAACGTTGTAACATTTTGCGCTGTGGTTTCCGACAAAAGTAAGTGTAGCGGTTTTATATTTTGTTGAATTCTTATGGCATCAATTTCTGTACATTCGATAATTATGTGCTCAGTTGTAATGAGTTGATTGTTACAAAATGTGCAAGTTGGAGCTGGTTCTTTGTTGAAAAGGTGTTGGTGGGTGAGTATAGTGCGCGCAGTTCTAAATTTTGTGTACACCGTAAGATCCCTTCTGCTCGCGTTTGCTGGAAAGGATGATGGCTCTTTCTTGGAGTTGATGTGTTTATAGAAGTGAGTAAAGTTTGCCCAGGTAAGTAAAGATTCATGCTGCGTTATCTTTTTTATTTCTTCGACTAGGTCTAATTTATTTGTGAAGTTTAGTGATACGAGAGAGGAATTTGCCGCCTCTTTTGCTGTGTTATCGGTAAACTAATTTCCTTCTATACCATGCCCTGGGACCCACATAAGTTTTAGAGAATTCTGTTGTTTTATTAGGGTGTCCCGTATTTCCTCTATGGTTTTTTCGGTGTTGTTAACATTGATGACCGCTTTCATTGTTGAAAGGGAGTCAAAACAAATTATGTATTTTTCTTTTGGGTTTTGTTTTATTTTTATTGCTTCTAGTACCGCAAGTGCCTCAGCAGAGTAGGGTATTGAGTATGTGGGTAGGGCTCCTATTTTTAAAATATTTTTTTCTTCATCCACGATACTAAATGCTGTTGCGAAGGGGGATTTTGAACCGTCGGTGAATATGAGATTCCATTCAGCATATTTATTTCTTAAAGATCGAAATTCCTGTTGAAATAGGCTTGGGTTGGTTTGGCTTTTGTTCCAGTTATTGAGATTTAAATTAACGCTATCCAGCTTCAGTTAACAAGGAGGAAAACGCAACCTCGGGTTGCTGATGATAAATATCGATAACTATTGCCAGGATATTTGTATTAAGGTTGAATATTTTGTGTTTAATATGGTTTGAAACTAAGAGAGCTATCCCCCAACTTGCTTTGTCGTTTGCCGTAATTTTTATGATAGAGTGCGAAGTTCCGTGGAATTTTTAACGTATTAGGGGGAGAGAGTAGGTGGGTTTCTTGTAAAGTGATAATATTTGGATTTTGATTTGTAATTATTAGTTGAAACTGATCTAAGTTATTGTAGGTGCCATTTAGATTCCATTGCAGGAGACTGATGGCCATTGAAATTAGCTAAGTTTTATAAAATTTTTATTTATATGGAAATGAAATGAAAAACGAAAAAGTATGGAGGCAGATGAGCGTGTTGAAAGTATAATGTTTATGAGAGGTTTCTAGATTCGTTTGTTTGTTATAATAGTCTTTATTATTCAAATTAAGAATAATATGCATTATATAATATTTATTAAGAGCAAAAAAAAAAAATATATAATCGAATATAAAGAATCGAGAAAAGGTAGTTGTTGTTGATTAAATTTAAATATATATTTTAAGTATTTGTTCTTTTCTTCTTTTTTTTTAATGAAATAATGAATAAGAAACCTTTTTTTTGTGAAAATTGAAGGAAACTTGAATTGTTATTTTATTATAAATAACAAGAAGTACTTCAAATTAACAGTCGGAAGAATATGAAATTTCTAGTAAATCTGTGTTTGTTATGTTAGATAAAGCTGTAGTTTGATTGGATGTATTGATTATGTCAGCAGTTATGTTTGATTGCTTGGAATCTTGGTTTGAGTTAAAAAAATTTAGTGAAAAGTTGCTTTAGTTGGAAGAAGAAGTTTGATTGCTTGGAATATTTTTTGTTAAATTACGAGTATTGTTTTCTCTCTTAGTGTCAATTGCATTAACTGGTGGTTCTTTTTCATTTGTCTTTATGTTGTTGTTGTTGTTGTATTTGGAAGGCGACAAGTCTATTGTGTTTGAAGTAGAGGTTAGATTATTATTAGCATTATTAGTTCGATTTGTGCGTTGTTCATTTTTAGGAGAAATTGAGAAAGAATTGTTGTTGTAATTAGAAGGGGACAGGTCTATTGTATAAGGAGTAGAGGCTATGTTATCATTAACTTTATTTTTTATATTAGTGTTTTGATCGTTGCTGGAAGAAATTGTGAAATAATTATTGGATTTTAAAGTTTTTTCTTTTGATTTTGTTTACTATTTTCTTCATTATCAGACGGTATTGAATTCTTGGCAATAGAAGAATAAGTTACGAAATTATGTGGTGGTAGCGGATTATGTTGATTGTATAATTTACGGGCATCGGCGTAAGTGCATTTCTTTTGTATTTTAATTTTTAAAATTTCTTTTTGTTGCACGAATTTTGGACATTTATTAGAAGAAGATGGGTGCTCTCCAAGGCAATTAGTACACATCGTTCTTGTACATTGATGTGGAGTGGGTGGGGGAAGATTGCAATTATCACACGTAGAGGAGTTTTTACAATTATTGCGTGTATGCCTTAGTTTTTGGTAAGTTTTGCATCTCATAGGATTTGGGTAATATTCTTTTACTTTTACCTGGTACCAAGCGATATCAATTTTTTCTGGCACTTTGTAGGAATTGAAAGTAAGAAGTATTAGGCCAGTATAAGTTGTTTTGTTATCAATGAAACGACTAAATTTGTGTACTTTGATAACTTCTTGTTTTTTTAGGTCGTTTAGGATTTCTTCCTCGCTGGTTGGAATGAGATTTTTATCGAAAATAGTGCCCTTTGTGGAGTTTGAGTGCCCTTTAGTGCCCTTCGTCTCATGGAGTTTGGCTGAAATATTACATAAACCACCGAAATGTTTTGTTTTTTGAAATTTATATGCCACTTTGTCAGATTCAACCAGTATAAGAAGATTGCCTTCTCGAAGGAGGCTGACAGATTGAATTTGTTTGCTTATGCTCTCAAGAGCCTTTTTTTTAGCAAGGAAGAAAGTGGTTTATCCTTATCCGTGAACTCTATGACAACAAATTTAGGACAGTTGTGCTTTATATTTACCTGTGGCAATTCTGGGAAAATGTCGTTGGTGATGTCTGTACCTTTTCCTCTCTTTGGTCCTAGACCTGGCTGACAGTTGTCGTCGAACTGACCGGTGTCATTGTCTGGTAACTCGGTAAACCGACTCCCCGAAGGGATCGGTCTGGCACCTGACTTTTTTTTCTCACTTATACACTCAGGATTTAGGTACACTTGCACTATAGATTATTTGAGATATATTCTTATTATATTTATTTTTAGGTTATGTTTTTATGCTTGATTGGCAAAAAATTTAATCACAATTTTCTAAAAAAAGGGATAGAAAAGAAAAAAAAAAATTTTTTTTTTATAAAAAATTATAATAATTTTTATATAAAGGATGTTTACACTGAGCAGAGGTTATTCGATGACTGTGAAATCAATTAATTTGTTTTATTAGAAATACTAAAATAATCATAAATGATAAAACATATAAGATAAAAAATTTGTTTAATGTTTTTTTCATATTAACTTGCCGGTTTCTTTTATTTATTTAGGGTGTAGCTATTGACTTACGTAAATTAAAATATTAATGTAATGTTAAATAAAAATATTATGTAATGTTAAATAATAAATAAATTAATATCATGTTTAATTCTTAATAATATAATTGATATTAACTGTTAAGTTTTTAAAATCTTGTTTTTGTTTTATTTTATTTAATTTTTTAATTTACTTGGGCGTCCAAATAAATTAAAAAATAAAAAAAAAATAAAATAAAAACAAGATTTTAAAAAAAGAAGATTTTAAAAAACAAGATTAAAAGAAAACAAGATTTCGTAGGTAACACTTGTTACATATTTCCTAATTTTTTTAACAATTTAAAAACGTTCCGGTTCCATATCATTTTGCCTTAAAATTTTCTTAAAATGATTTATGCTATTTAACGTTTTGCATAATTTTGAAAATCTTGTGATCCTTGTTCTTTAGTTTGTTGAAGATGTTTATGTAGTGGTTATTGGCTGTTGTTGTGATGATTGTTGTTGTTGTAGATGATGTTGTTGTTGTTGGTGTTGGTGATGTTGATGTTGATAATGAGTTTCATCATCGATTTTTCCTTTTCTTCTTTTTTTTGGAAGACGCACTGCAGTATCTTCAAAAGTGTTGCTTAGGTACGTGCTGATAAATTCCTGAGCCATTTTGGTTTTGTTTCTTTGAATATGTAAAATTAACGGTCAGTTTCTTCAAACGCAAATGTTGTCTTATCAGCTTGCATGCTATGCTATGAAAGTCAATAAATATTAATGCTATGAAAGCCAAAAAAAGTCAGAATGGAAATGAATTAAATATAAAAATAAAAGTCCGCTTATATACTTATGTACCAAAGTATAAAAACGAAATAGATTCAAGAAAATGGTTAGTATAAACCATGATTTGGTCAATTATTTTATATATAATAATTATTATCTTAAAACCTTTAACATTTTTAAAATTTGTTGACATAATTGTTTAATATTGAAATAATTGAATTGAAGTAGAGAAACTGAAACAACATCAACTAACAAAACAAATCGAAATATCTGGCGTCGAACCCACTAACTATGCAAAAAAAGATTTGACTATGGTGGTTACTGAAATTGCTCATACTGTAGGAATGAATTTGGAATCTAAAGATGTTAAATATGGTTGAGATTCTGGACATAAATATAAAAGATCAGATGAGCCTAACAATATTGTAGTCGAATTTGATAATATAGAAATCAAAAATTCGTTTTTGAAAGCCATATAAAATAAAAAATTGACAACTAATATATTTGATAAACCGAAATCGGATAATAATTGTGGTGAACATATAGTAATAAAAAAAATAATAACTTTATCAATTTTTATTAATAAAAGAAACACCGCGTATTTTGGTTTATAGTCAAGAAAGCTAGGGATTTAAAAAGAAATAAAGAAATCACATTTACATGGGTGAGAAACGGCAAATTTTATTTTAGAAAAACAGCTACATCTAAAATACTTCAAGAATTTGATCTGAATGCTCAAAGAAATTAAACACGATTTGCCTATCAATACTCATGTAAAAACGATATGATATAAAAAATTTTTATGATATAAAAAATGTAACTTTAGTTGAAAAAAATTCCTTTAAAATATTTTATTTAAATAGCCGTAGCTTAAAACACAAATTTAAAATACTTTCGATTATCATTTTTTGCCACTATGTATACTATGTATAAAATTAAGCAAAGTTTCGCGAATTATGTTAGCCTTTTAAAAAGGTGGTAAAAAAACAATTTTTATTTGATAATGAACAATTGACGCTTAATTTGCAATTTGAACGTCAATTAATTAATAATAAGAACATACTAATATAAATGCAAGATTTGCCATTTTAAGTTTAAATTTAATTTAACAAATATTTTAATATTTCGAAATTTACAAAGTTCATTTAGGTTTATTGATTTTAATATTTATTGACCCAAAGCTTATATAAAAATATAATATTGATGTGGTTGTGTGCTGGTCACATAACTTCTCCTCTCGTAGATGTTACGGCCAAATAAATTTTTGTTTGGGTGGAATATCTGGGTTAGTTATGGTTGGAACGACTGAAATAGTTGCAATAGGAATAACTTAAGCTGTTGTTGTATGATAGGCTCTCCTTTTAGCGAAAATTTTGTAATTATATATTTGGAACGCTATAAGTATAAGTAATATGATTAATATTGCAATTATTATAATTTGAAAGTTGTCTTGATTTGCGTGAGTTTGTTAAATACTGTTTTTTTCCCTTTGATAAATTGATAGTTTTCGAGTGTTGTTAATTTTGTTCTATTATGAGTGAAAGTGATATTTAATCCGTTGAAAGTTGTAGGATGGATATTGATTTCATCCCAATGACAATTTTCTAATGAAGAGTAAATAATACCGTTAATTTGAATTTGGCAATTGTCATAGTGAATAAGTTTATTTCCCTTTAAATTGTTGACATTTGAATTACAGCTTGTTTGTATTATTGTTCCGGGAAGTTAAGTTTACATTCATTAAGATGATGTAGCCGGTTTCGGGTGTGTAAATTTCTATTGATTTCTCCAATTCTTGTAATTCACATTTAGCAGGTTTATTTTTTACTAAATTTTCAATGCATAGATTAGATTTCTGATGAACTGGTTCAGAGCAAAGGTATGTGCTTTCTATTTTTGGGCACTTTTCATTTATACAAAACGTACTATTATTACCCATTAGAATATAAGGTTGTTTTACCATTATGGATTTAGTATCATTAATATGTAAGGTTATGATATGAAATAAGGAATAGGATAATTTAGAAATATTAGGAATTTGAACATTAAAAATAATATTTGTATTATTATAGTAAGCTTGTAATTTAAGTAATTCATATAAATGCTCTATTTAATGTTAAAATTTTGATTTTTAAAAGTTTCGAATATATCCGAAAGTTCTGATGGATCTAAAATTTTTTTGAAATTAAATTTAATTTGGCTAAAACTACAGTTTCGGCTATATTATTTACGTGATTGTTAAGATTTCTATATGATAATTTATTTCATTTAGATATTGGAAACTTATAAAATTATTTTCAGATTGTCTGATGCTATTGTCTATTGAATCTTGATGATATTTTAAATTTTGAAAAATTATTTCTTGTTGTTTATTTATATGCTGTTTATTTATTTATATCATTTGGTTTTTTGAAATAGCTTTTGGGTTAATTTAATCTTTAATATTTTTGTTGTTGATTATTAGTTTTAGTTTTAGTTTAGTTCATTTGTTGTTTTAGTTTAAAAGCGTCTTCGTCGTCTAAATTGCCTGTTATTGCTTTTATTAATGTGCCAAGTCCGTTGATGAGTCCACGTTTTATTCTAAAGCTACCTATTAGTAAATTATATTTCAATATTAATTCGTCGAATTTAAGATTCGTTATGTTTCAATAACGTTCAATTGTTGTTGTTTTTGGAAAAAAAATTATTTTATTTATTTTAGAACCAAAGCAAGGTCGTTACAAAAATTCTTATAGTTAAACTTAAAATTATTATTACACAATACAATGCAAAAAAAAAGTACATTATTTTGCTGACTTAAGACTACAAAAAAAATTACAATTTATTTTTAGTTTTTTCTTTTGTTTTCTCTCTTTTTTTCTTTTTTTTAGATACATTTAAAAATTATATGTATGAATTATAAATCATTCAGAGCAATATAAAGAAGCTAAGTTAAGCCTTTAGCTTAGCCTTATTATTAAGAAAGGGAGAAAGAAAACAAAAAAAAGATGTAAGATGATACAATAATTTTTTTGTACTTCGTTAAAATTAAATTAATTATGATAGGTACAATAAAGACAAAAGTTATTTTTATTGTGTATGTAAAATGAGTCAATGCTTTTAATATGTTTTTTTTTTCTTTTTATCACATAATACTTATGCTAAATTTTTATTACTTAGTTAATTAAGTAAAAGAAAAAAAATAAAAACCAAGGAAATATTATTATTAATAAATTATTTCATTTAGAAATAAATGATGTTAATGTTTTACGATTGTTTAAGAATGTTGTGTAATTTAGATTTGTAAGCAATTTTGAAATTGTGTCACAGAAAAGGTTGTCGAATCGATTAAATAATATGCAACACCTGTTTGTGGATTCGTTTTTCCCATATTCAGTTCTATGTATTGTTTCAATTAAGAATTTGGTATATCTTGTAGACCTGACATTATTGTTGACTTTGATTTTATCTTTAATAAAATCGACGTTAATCTTATTGGATAAGACATCAAATGTAAAGCTGTTAGATAGTAAGATTCTACGGGAACTTAAACTAAGTAAATTGACTGCAGCGTGTCATTGTATGATGGACGGTTATGAAGGACTCTGGGATTATGTAGATGTCTTAAAGCAAAGAGGAGGAACTGCTTCTGGATTGATTCAATTCTTGTACTATGAATAAGAAAGGCTGGATTCCAGATAATGCTACCGTATTCTAAAACTGAGCATACAAGTGAGCAATATAAAGTTATTGTTACCCAAATATTGTTAAATTCTCTTGCTCTTTTTTTGATAAAACCTAGCATTTTGTTAGCTTTTGATAATATTGATTCATAGTGGAGATTATAATTCAGTTTGTTATCCAAAATCATTCCCAAATCTGTAATATGATCCACACATTCTAGGTTGCAGTTTTGTATGGAATAATTATGCATCAATTTGGATCTTTTCCGTGAAAAGGTCATAGTATAGCACTTACTAACGTTGAGATCTAGCATGTTGTCAGAGCACCATTTTTCTAAGCACTTCAATTTTGATTGAAGAAAACAGCAATCAGTATCATTCTTAATTACATGATACATCTTAAGATCATCAGCATAAGTGAGGTGGGCAACACGTGATAAGAAATTCGAAAGATCACTGATATATATTGAATAAAAGTGGTCCTAAGTGACTACCTTGGGGTACCCCAGAGTAGACAGAAATTGGCTTAGATATAGTACCTTGAAATCTAACAAATTGTTCTTTAACAATCTGTTCTCTTTCAGTGAAATATGACTTAATCCATTTTAATATGGAGCCACTGAATCCCTAGCTTTGCCGGTTTATCTTTTAGTATATCATGATTTATTCGGTCAAATGTTTTACTCAAATGATAAAATCTGTATATATTGCGTCTACCTGAAGACCTTTGTCAATAGAAGATAATATATCCGATGTGAAAACCATCAGGTTGGTGGTGGTTGAACGACCTTTTCTAAAACCATGTTGTTCTTGATTAAGATAAGTATCTATTATAGGTATAATTTTATCAGTAACAAGTTTTTCAAATAATTTGGGTATAGTCGACTGAATTGCTGTACCTCTATAATTGTTTATTAATGCTTTATCACTTTTTTTGTGAATCGGAATCAGGTATGAGGTTTTCCAAAATTGTGGAAAAGTACCTGACATAAGGGATCTGTTAAAAATTAATGTAAGTGGGGCAGTTAAATTATGAATACAGTTATGTAAAAAAATTGGTGGAAGAAGATCAGGACCAGATCCTTTTTTAATATCTAAATTACTAATTTCTGAAAAAACATCTTCTAATGATAAGTTTAAATTTTGAATGAGAGGAATAGTGTTTAAGGTCTGGAAATTTAATTTAATTTAAATTAAGGTCTGGAAATGCACGTTTCCATGCCCTACACGTTTTGGAATTTGTGTGCAAAAAAATTGCAAAATTCATCAGGGCAGGATGAGACTTTACCATCTAAGAACATAGAGTTTGGGTAACCTGACGACTTACGTTTTGTATTAACAAATTAAAAAAAATTTTCTAGGGTTACTTAAAATGGAGTTACCAATATTTTGAAGGTAATTATCGTACGAAGCAATGCGTTTTATTTTGAATTCATCAGCTAATTTTTTATGCTCATTAATAGTTTCGGAGCTTGGACCAACTGATGATTTAATAATTTTATATAATTTATTTCTACGATTACGTAAAGATCTGAGTTCCCTATCTAGCCAAGGTTCCATTAATTTATCTTTTTTTAGTATCCTTGGCGTGTAATTATCAATTATAGATGATAAAATTGTATGAAAATCCAGAACTACTAAATCTAAATCTCGCTGCATTAACAGCTCGTACCAGTTTATATTAGATAAGGCATTGTTAATGCCTTCGTAATTAGCGTTACGGAAGTCATATACAATTTCATTATTGTAGGACTTCGAAAATTGTTGGTAGTTTGAGCTAGTTCTATTGATATTGCATTATGATGGAGTGAGTTGGTAAAAAGATTATCTGTATCATTGACAGCATGAACCACAACATCATCATAAGCATTTGAAAAAGCTAGGTCTAACCATCTACCATTACTATTAGCATGTTGTATTATTTGTTGTATATCCATAAAATGTACTTATAATAATAAACTCAATTTCATCTAAAAAGTTAACTGGTAGTAATAGTATTATTCAGTTCATCAATCACAAAAGATAAAGATGGACGGTTAAAATCGCCCAAGACAAAATTTTATCATCCTCTGTCATTAAAGCAATTACAGACTTACATATATCCAAAAATTTGTAATAAGAGGATTCATTAGAATTTGGAGGAAAATATACTACTCCTAGGTAAATACTTTTACTACCAGTAAGAATTTTAACAAATATGTATTCAAAAGATAAGGAGTTGTTGGAAGATATTAATTCACATGAGAAGCCGTTATTAACAGCAATTAGAACACCACCACCTCTAGAGAGATCTGTGGAAAGGTTGTTACGATCATTTCTATAAATTGACCAATTGTTATAGAGAATTTCTTCATTTTTAAAAGAGTTGCTCAACCAGGTTTCTGTAATCACTAGTATATTAAAATTGCATGATTTGGCGTCGATAAAAAGGTTTTTTATTTTACTTCTTAAACCACTGCAATTGTGATAGACCATCATAATAGTGTTATTATAAAGTTGAGACTTATTTTTACTTTGATAAGTATTATTTGGCTTATTAGGCACGACAAAACTTTTCATCAATATATCTAAGCTTTTGGATATACTCAAGTCTTTAGCTGGACAAGTGACTACGAAAGGCACTTAGGTCTTCTTAAGCTTCTTTGGCAGACATTCCTTCAATTTCATAATATTTATAAAATAATTTACTTAGTTCCTTGTAGTCAGAGGAGAGGCGCTCTTGTTGAATGAGTAATTTTAAGAATGTTTTCGTTTTGCCTTCAATGCAAACGTGGTTATCTTGATCGAAGAGATAAGCAAGATATAACCTAATATTATAGAGCAAACTAGGCTGTCTGAAACGAGATAATGCATATACATTATCACCATTAACTATTGAATTCTGCGTTAGGTGAATTTCGGAGGAATGAGAGGGTTGGTAAAATTAGGCGATAAGTTATTATTACTAATATTAATAGCATAATACTACTGGTATTACTATCACTGTTACTATTGATATTATTATTACCAGTGCTGTCAATATTATCAATAATATGGTTATTATTATTATGATTATTATCATTATGATTATTATCATTAATATTATTATTAAGATTATTATTATTATTATTATTATTATTATTATTATTATTATTATTATTATTATTATTATTATTATTATTATTATTATTATTATTATTGAATAAATAAAGTTATCATAATTTTTGCTGGTAGATGGTTTGGGATTATCTACTTCTGGTGAAGTAGAAGAATAATTTTTGGCTATTACTACGCTAGTGTCATTATCAACTACCGATGAAGTAGAAGTGTGTTTTTCACCTATAATTAAGCTAGCGTTATGTATACAGTTCGTTATGTATTGTTTAGATAATTACTTAATTGTGTAGTGTCTACAGATTTGTTTTTCTTTGAAAGTACAGGTTTGAGAGAGGCTTGTGTAAGTGTTGGATAGGTTTGTGTTGAGGTGGAAGAATCCTTATTAAACTTATAATTGTAAGGATTAGGAAATTTTTTCGCATTACTTACATTTTTGCATTTATTTTTTAACTTAGGTTTACTAGAGTTCTTAGAGTTGTAAATTAAACTATTTTGGATTTTTATGTTTAATTTATTACGACGATTTCTGTTCTATATATGATAGTACTTCGTCGTGGTTTCTAGTAGTTTCTGAAAGGACTTCGTCGTGGTCTCTATTTTTTAATTTTTGATGGATAATTCTGTAAATTTGAGTTAAAGTCGAATGCAGCCTTTCTATAGGCGAGTTGCTAATACTTTGGTGAATGGATCTATGATGAAGTTCTATATTGTATTGTTTACAAAATTTTTTAAATATTATAGAAGTGAATTCGGTAGCGGAGTCTGCAATTAATTTTTTAGGTATACCGTGATGACTCAAAAAATGTTCAAGAAATTTAATAACTGTAAGGCTTTTCTAGAGATTAGGGTATAAGCGGAAGCAAATTTAGAAAATTTATCAATAACTGTTAGAATTTGTTGATTATTTATGCTATAAACATCTGCTGATTTGTTGATTATTTATGCTATAACATGGATTATATCTAAAGGTTTATTAGGGATTTCCGGAATCATATGTTTAATTATTTGTGGTTGTCTGTCATATTGCATTGTCTGATAAGTTTCGCAATTGTTAATTATTTTAATAATTTTGGTTTTCATAAAAGGAAAATAGAATTTTCGTTTTAAATGCTGAAGTGTTTCATTAATACCACGATAGTTATTATTAGTATGATATTCGTTAATAAGTTCGTCTTGTTTGTCTGTTGCTGTTATGTCTTCTAATATGTCAGCACATCTAATTAATTTAAATAATTTTGATTGAGAGAAATATTTAGAATAAATATCTTGTATTCTAAATATATCATTATTTTTTGTGAAAATTGCGTTTAAACGATTTGGTGCTATACATTTTTTAAATAATTGTATCATATTATCTTCTGAAATGTTAGTCATTTTAGTAATTCTAATTTGTTTATTTTTAAAGAGCGTTTTTAATTTGTTAGAAGGAGTTGCGTTTGTTTCCTCAAAAATTATTTGTATAGGGCAAATTCATTCTTTCCATGCGACGGCAGTCTCTCCATGCGACAGCATTCTCTCCATGCGACGGCATTCTCTTCATGCAACGGCATTCTCTCCATGCGACGGCATTCTCTCCATGCGACGGCAGTCTGTCCATGCAACGGTATTTATATTTCGGTCTCTCCGGAATATAAATGCCGTCGCTCATGTTTTCTTGTGCTGAATGTATGGTAGCAGCATCGGTGTTAATTTCGCATTCATTTGTAATAATTTTTGTAAATAACTTCGTAGTCGTATTCCTCTAATTTCAGATAGCACCTTACTAATCTTGAATCAGGATCTATTAAACTCATTATTCAAATTAGCGGTTTATGGTCTTTAACGATTTTAAATTTTCTTCCGAAAAGATAGGGCCTAAAATATTTTGTTGCCCAGACTATCGCTAGTAGCTCTTTTTCTATTGTAGAATAATTAATTTCTGAGTTTGTCAATATTCTACTAGCGTAACAGATAGGTCTGTTACTACCTATTGGTCCTTGGGATAGAACTGCGCCTACAGCGTAGTTACTCACGTCAGTAGTTAACGCAAACTGTTTATTAAAATCTGGATATTGTAATAACTGATCATTACTCAATAAATCCTTACATAGTTGGTAAGTTTTAATAAAATTTTCATTGTGTTCTATAGTTTTACCCTTGTTTAGACATGAAGTCAGAGGTTTTGTCAGTTTTGAAAAGTCTTTAATGAACTTCCTATAATAACCAAGGAGCCTAAGAAATGCTTTTATATCTCTTTGGGGGTTTTGGAATTGGGAATTATTTAATAGCTCGTATTTTAGAAGGATTGGCTTTTATTCCTTCAGTGGTCACAACATGCCCGAGAAATTAAATTTTTTTACGTAAAAATTCACTTTTATATAATGGCACTTTAAGGTTAGCTTTTAGAAGTGCTTGGAATACTTGTCTAATACTTTCTAGATGTTCCTGCATTGAAGTTGAGTAAATTATTATATCGTCTAAATAAACGAGACAGATAGTACCTTGAAGTTCTTTAAGAACGTTGTCCATTACACGTTGAAACGTACTTGGAGCATTTTTTAGTCCAAAAGGCATGCGAACGTACTCAAAATGTCCACCTTCTACCGTAGAAGCAGTTTTTTGAATATCTTCAGATTTCATCTCAATTTGATGGAACCCACTAGTCAAATCTACTAAGATACATACATTTTTCTAATTTATCCAGTATATCAGTAATATTTGGGATCAGATATTTGTCGCTTATTGTCTTTTCATTTAATTTTCTGTAGTTTATTACCAAACGCCATTTTTGTTTTCCACTGGCATCCAATTTTTTTGGGACGGGAGAGTAAGAAGGTCTTATAATATATATTGGTATATCGTCCGTAGTTTTGATACTTTTTTTTCTTTTTCATTTAAATATTCAGTTCTAATACAATCTGGTAACTTTTTAGAATTTTTAACTTTTTTAAACTCAACATGTTGGACATTAATATTATTTATTTCAATAAAATTTTATGACAAATAGTTTTCAACTTTTATTGGTTGTTCTAAATAAAAATCTTGTTAATAACTATCTAAATTTACAATTTCAATATTGCTATACCAATTTTTACAAGTATATATCATAATTCAGAAATAATAAGATTTGGTTTTGATTGAACTTGATTTGTATGAAAATTTCACCATTTTTAATATTTACAGGTAATTTAAAAATAACTTTTGATTTTGCCGGAATACTAAATTTTCCAGATACGAGATTAGGTTTAAAATATAAAGGTAACACGGCATTTTCTATTGGGAGAACATGATTCTCTAAGTCAATCTTACAATTTCAAGATTGTAGTACATCTAATCCAAGTAAACCGTCAAAATATTTATGAAACCGAAATATTAGAAAACGAATAAATCCCTTTTGTTTAAATTCGTGAAATTTTGGAATTAACACTTGCTTATCTCAATTATGTTGATTAAATACAGTTGAGATAATTACGGGGTTTGTTTCTATTGTATTGAAGTGGGTAGTAAATTCAGGGTTTATAAAAGAAGTAGAACCGCCTGTGTCAATTAAAAATATCAAGCAGCGACTAAATGGCAAAGATATCATAATATATGTTAACGAATCACCATATTTGTTTAAATCTATGCTTCCGATTGGGTTGGTTTGATAAAATGTTTGGAATTATCTTTAAAAGTAGGTTGGTTTTCATAAAATTGATCTAAATCTTGATAAGTGGAAGTATTTACTTTAATATCAGGTGCTAATGGTCCATTTTCTTCTGTTATATGGAAAAGTCCTTTGCTAGTAAAATTTGGTTTAACTTGAGGTCGTTAGAAATTTCTTAAGTAACGTGTCGATGGTGGTATGTCCATTGGTTCAGGTCGTTGAGTCCCTTTTGGTTGTTTGTTATGGAAGTTTCCGAATCTTTATTGCTGTTGAAAAGGTGCTTTAAATTGAGGTGGAAATGGTCGATTATTTGATTGAGAAACGAAAGGTCTTGGCTGGAAATTATTTGATTGAGAAAAGAAAGGCTTTGACTGAAAATTATTTGATTGAGAAAAGAAAGGTTTTGACTGAAAATTATTTGATCTATTTAAATGAATATTGTAAGTTCTTAGTGGCGGTTTATATGAATTATTAGATTTATTTATTGAATTGTTTTGAGAATCGGATTTAATATAAAAAATACTTTGTTCTTTAATACAGAAGGAGAAATCTGGAGAATGCTTCTGCTAAGCAACTTCGTTTCATGGCACGAATTGTTGAACCTAGGGGTTCTCTTAAACCGGTGAGAAATGCATTAAGGCATTTTCTCATTTCTTCATATGATTAAGGCTCATTTCTTCATTTCTTCTTTTGTGTTTGCTCGAATAACACTACTATTATTTTCATGGATATTAATATGATTTGTTATACTAGAGAGAATTTCTATTATGTCACTATAAAATTTTTCAACAGTCATACTATTTTGTCTCATTCTGTGTAAGTCCCGAATTAGTGACGTTTCATTTCTCTTGTCTGAGTAATGAAGGATTAATTTTCTTTAATATTATCCCGGTTTAACGGGGTACCATACATATTCAGTACCTTGTTAGCAGGGCACACAATTTTATTGGGAATAGCTCTTAAAAGTAGTTGTCCATAGCTAATGCCACTAGTACAAGAAATTAAGTCCAAAATTTCGTCAATATTTCCTAAGAAGTGCCTTGGATTGCCATCAAATTTTGGCAAATCTTTAATATTGTCAGGGATTCTTAATTGATTATATATAGCATTACAAATGATTTAAACTTGACCTTGGGGTAAAACAGGTGCAGGACCTACAATG
This sequence comes from Poecilobothrus nobilitatus, assembly GCA_947095535.1. Taxonomy (NCBI): domain Eukaryota; kingdom Metazoa; phylum Arthropoda; class Insecta; order Diptera; family Dolichopodidae; genus Poecilobothrus; species Poecilobothrus nobilitatus. Next base: position 89,763,975 of record OX352772.1, read on the forward strand.
CCATTTTCATTATTCATATTTAAATTTCACCAATGGATAGGCGATTTGAGAGAATTAAAATCGTTAGAAGTATTTTTATTTGAGATATTTAAAGAATTATATAGTAATTCGCCAGATATAAATGAATTATTTAAAATATTTCCAAGACTCAAATTATTTTCTGATAAACCGTGAGAAATATCTGAACTTGTGCCGATTTCTAGATTACTGTTCAAATTACTATTACTTTTAAAAAGTTTTTCTTTAATGGTAGCAAAAAGAGGGTTTTATTTTCTTTTGGGCATTATATTGTATTCTTAATAAGTAATAATGTAAGCTTAATATAAAAGTAAATTTAGTTTTACCGTAAAATTTACTTACAGAACCAAGTTGACGATGTTTTTGTTGTTTATTGGTGTATAGGCAATTAAAGGTTGACACCTAAATATATCTTCATTGCCAGCTTTATAAATGTGAATTTTTGTAGTTGTTGATCAATTATCCGTTGATTTTACTATCACTTTTTACTTTTAGCACAAAATACTTACTTTATTATAATTGTTAATTCTTTATATTATTAGTAAACTGTGCCTAAGGCCGCCTCACCTTAGGTATGATTATGGCTTAATTCGCAGTTTTAATATAAATTTAGTTATTTAGTGTTAGTGTTTTATTTTTATTACAAAATAGTTCAGTTTTTTATAGAGAAAAACCGTCGCGTTTTTACTTTACTACTTTCGAACGAGGAAAGATTTTACCTATCCTACCAACTGTGCCAATTATGTTAGCCTTTTAAAAAGCTTGTAAAAAAAATAATTTTTATTGGATAATGAACAATTTATTGTCAAAACTTGATTGATTCTTTATTTAATTCTGCAGGTACTTATATTATATAAAATATTCAAGATTTGGGTAGTAGTATATGTAGTATGCAAGTGGTATAGCTATACCAATTTGACTCCAGGAAATGACGTCATGCCCATGTAGTATGAATATGGTTGACTACAGGAAGGGACGTTATTGGAATGTTAAAGTAATATGTGAATTTATTTACAATAATGTGCATTAAGTGGCTAACCTTGAGATTAGTATTATTGCAATTATCAAGCTTGGAAAAATTCTATTAAAAAGCTTTTGATGTTAGTTATTAAGCCGGCGTTGTTAATAAGTGTAATATAAACTCATATAAAATTCTTCAAGGTTAACAAGTTAATGCATAATAAATTTCATAATTAAAATAAAAACAAGTTATTATACGAAAATATATTTATTATGTTTATAATTGAGTGAAGGGATTATGGATATTATGGATTATATTATGGATTTCAATTTAGGATTAGAGTGTGAGAATATGTGTTATGAAATTTAAAAATTAAATTATTAAGTAGGTTTAAGGGCAGGGGGCTTAAGGCTTTGGTACGATGTTATAAGCTTAGAAGCTTCAGCAAGCTTAAAGATTTGTATGGGTCTGGGAAAATTTTTATGCAAATTAGGTGTTTGTAAATAATATAGATTATAGACTATATATTATGCAATGTTCAATGACTTTTTATAACTTAATATGACATAATATGAGAATTTATTTACAGTATTGTGCAATAAGTGGTTAACCTTGAAATCAGTATTATTACTATTATTTATGTGTGCAATTGTAACTATGGAAACCTATGCAGAGACTCTTGTAAGAAACATCAAGAAATCTTATTAAATATGATAAGTCATTGTAGCGAAGTGGAGGAAAACATTAAAAATTGTGAAGCAGATATTAAAAATTTCAAAAAGCTCTTATCATCTGCCCAGAAAACAGGGACAAAATTTCATTTAACTTCAGATTGAGCAAACTGAAATCGTTTTTAGAAGCGGTGGTGAATCTGAAGCATCATCTTCATGATTATGTCAACGTTTCGTGTGGAAAGATCTACCACATTCAGCTTTAATAACAGAATTCGATCAGAAGTAATTACTAACTTATATCACTCTGAAATGAAAATGTTCTTTCAAGAATGTAGAAGTGTAATAGAAGATAAATAAGAATTTTACTGAAAGACCATATCAGCATTAAAATAAATTCAGTTTTTGTGGTGAATTCAAAATGTATGAAGGTGAGGAAGAAAAAAATGAATTTAAATATTTAAATACAAAAAATGCTGCAGTATATAAAGGAGATGAAATAGAACCAATATTTATAGAAGCTATAGAAGAACCGCTGTTAAGCAATTTAGAAGAATTTCAAGAAAGAAATAGCGGTTGGGCTTTATCAGCTATTATAAATTTAGCTATAAATATAAAGAAATTTTCACCATTTGTTGAATCTAGGACCGAATCGGACCCGCCGAAGTTATTGGGAGCATGTATCAACGATCTTAGATTTTGAATAGACTATATTATATTGGAAAGATGTAGTGTTATAAAATTATCAAAAATATCCTATAGTATGTAGCGAATGGTTATGGTTTTGCGATAAAAAATTTTAATTAAATACATTTTAACTTGATTATTTCAAGCTATTTTAATTCTTTTTTAATATAAAACATGAAACAGGTGTATTTTGTGCGGTTGTTTGTATAAAATCTTGACTAAAATTACTAACTTAATCATGAACTTGATTTACAATACAGAATTAAATATATGCAAAATGAAAGAAAGCTTTTTGGTACTTAATTAAAATGTACTTTATTAAAATCATATTATTGACTTTACTAAAATAAAAAAGCGAAACTAAAGTGCACAAATAAAAATATTAAAATATTTTAAATTTGTGTAGAAGATTAAGTAATATCTTCTTTGTTTATCTATAAATCATGCTTTTATCAAAATCAAGCCATCTAACTAAAACTTGATTTCCTTTTCTTTGGAGTTAATTCAGGCTTATAAAAAGAACCGGTTATTGGATTATTTGGTCAATCAATTAAATTGCAATTTACAATCAAGTAAATTGTATGTTATTGGGTCAGTTCTTTTAATTTTGCAATTGTAAATATTTCTGTTGACCAGTTGGGTTGATAACCTTTGCAAAAATACCTTTAAATTTGTTTATACGAGTTGGAGATTATAACTTTATATTTTGTTTTACGAAACACTTTTAATTTATTGTAGACAGTTTTTAATAGTAATTTTTCATTTTTCTATATAATTTTTTTAGGTTGAAGTTTAATTGTACGATGATATATTGAGTTGTATTTCTCAATAAGTGAGGGTAAAACAGATATTCATTTATAATTACCCTGAAAACTAAACTGCTTCCTCATTGAATTTTTTAAAGTACGGTTAAAATGTTCTACTATGGAAACTTTCATTTCAGACTATGTATATGATAATGATTAATTTTTTTTACATAAGTTTTCTAAATTCTTTGTTGAAAAACTCTTTACCTTGATCAGATTGAATATTTTTTGGGAGTGTTCCAGCTCGTTTAAAATGTCTTGCATTTTTAGTTTTAACTGGTTCAGCATAAGCATATTTTCAAAAGATGTCTATTACAGTTCATAAATATTTATTTCCTTTGTTAAATTTTACATATGGAATCATTTCTACTAAATCGATTTACCATATATCGTTTAAACCATTTTGAATAAATTTTCTTCGCCGAAAGTTTCATCTGGCTGGTCTATGTATTCTCGATACTATTTATGCCCTTGACCATTTATACAGATTTTTCATTTCTATTTTATAATTTTCTATAGAGCTACAGTTACATGTATCCAGTCCAGATGACGAGTTGTCGTAAACCCAAGGACAAAGAGCAAAACGAGTTTCATATATTGTCGTTAATTTTACTGTTGTTGAAAATTCTTTAATGTATTTATACATCTGAAAAATACAGCATTTTATAAATAGATTATACTTGTGAATATTAGGCGATAAAGTTTTTAATTATAAGTAATATTATTCAACAAAATTTATTTCATAGATATTGGTTTCTTCGTATAAATAATGATGACATTTTTAACATTTTAATTATACTTTTGTAAATATTGCTATATAAAGGTTTTTAAATTAATTAAAAAAATGCATGATATTGAACGAATAATATACAATGAAGAAAAAACTCTGCCAAGAGAACTATTTCGTTTTATAAATACTTTTCTGATCAATATTCCACATTTATTCGCAGGTAAGAATTAACAAATAAAATTTTTATTTATAAAATGCATATATATATATATATATATATATTTCTTAGGTGGTTTTCCAGCGTACATGGCAAATGCAACACACCATTTTGAGGACCTAGGCATCTTTATTGAAGATAAAAATGGTATAATTTTGAAGACGGTTAAAACCACACTTTACAACAACCATAAAGAATTTGAAATCTCTAATGACAATGAAGAGGAGAGACCGTTTAATGAAATAATAAAAATAAAAAGAAGTATTCTTGATTTCGAAATAATATTTCCAGGAGATTTACCAAGACTCTTAAGAGACTTCGACCTCGATATATGTAAATTTTTGATGATGCCCAAAAGTTTACATAACAATGTCTACCAATTGGAATATTATGGAAATGGTTCATTATCGGTGTTTAATTTTAGACAAACAAAAATGGGTAATATCAAAGATTAATTCTTATGTTGCTAAATTATTTTGTATCGCAACGTTTGATAAATAATTGAAATTAGAAACATGTTGCCAAAATTAAAATTTTCTAATATGTATGCAATTTATTTTGCTGGTATTATTAGATAATATATTATTATATAGGGTGTTCAAAATTGATGTATGATTTTGATTTTGCCGCCATTTTTTTTCTACTTGGAATTTTTATACGAGGTTTCTTTAGGTATATTCTAAATACATTTCGGTTAGTTAATATGGAACGTTACACGAAGGAACAACGTGTTTTTGTTATTACAACATTTTTTGAAAATAGTAAAAGTTTTCAAGATGTAATTAGGAAATTTCGAACAAAATTTGGTAGAGAAAATGCTCCAACAAATCGTGCCATCAAGCTGATGGTTGATAAATTTCTAGAAACTGGATCTGTTCTTGATAACAGAGGCAACATTTATCAACGTAGTGGCCGTGCAACCGAGAATGTAGCAGCTGTGAGCAAAAGTGTTGAAGAAGATCCAAAAACTTGATTTCGTCATCGTTCGCAGGAATTAAACATCAAACCATCCACATTATTCAACATTTTGCATCGTGATCTCCATTTAAAGGCTTATAAGATCCAGCTGACGCAAGAATTAAAACCAACTGACCATGCATTACGTTGGCAATTCGTTTCTTGAGCAATCGAAAAACAAGAAGAAAATGAGAATTTTTTTAACAAAATAATTTTTACCGACGAAGCTCATTTCCAGCTCAATGGCTACGTCAATAAACAGAATTGCCGCATTTGGGGTGAAGAGAATCCAAGGGTTATCTTAGAGCAACCAGTACATCCACAAAAAGTTACGGTTTGGTGTGGTTTGTGGTCAGGAGGAATCATCGGACCATATTTTTTTGAAAACGCAAATGGAAATGCGATTACGGTCAATGGAAATCGCTACAGGGAGATGATCCGAAGCTTTTTGTGGCGGGAAATTGATGATTTGGACGTAGAGAATATGTGGTTTCAACAGGACGGTGCCACTTGCCACACAGCAAGAGAAACAATGGATCTTTTGAAGGAAAAGTTCGAAGATCGCATTATTTCTCGTAGAGGAGGAGGGATGTGGCCACCAAGGTCGTACGATTTGACACCGTTGGATTTTTTTTTGTGGGGTTTTGTGAAATCGAAAGTGTACAGCAATAATCCCACAACAATTCAAGAGCTTAAAAACCACATTATCGAGCAGATTTCAACAATTGAGAACAGTTTATTGAAGAACGTGATTCAGAATTTTGGTAAAAGAAAGCCTGCCGAAGTAGTAGAGGGGGCCACTTGGCCGACATAATTTTTCATTATTAACCGAAACCTATTTGTAATAAATTAAAATAAAAATATATTTAATATTTCAAAAAAAAGTCTTTTTTTATTAAAATTAAAATGGTACCTCAATTTTGAACACCCTATGTTATGATTATCATACTAATGCATGTACACATACATATTATATATGTAAATTATGTTTCAATAAATTCAAGTATGTACATACATTTCTTTTTTTGCTAGAAAAATGTTGCTGAAAGTTTATATTAATTCAACATGAATTATTTTAATGTTCAAAGCTATAACATACATATTAATATATCTATCTATTTTTACACATTTATTAAAAAATCTTAACTTTTTTAAAAAAAGTGTACAGAAAGGGTATACCATGAAAACTCCTTTAAAATATATTAGTGCTTTTTTAAAATAAATCATTAGTTATAAAAAAATGTTGACAAGATTTGCTATTGTATAACCAGACTAGACACATCAAATATAGATAATTTTCACCAATACTAATGATTTTGTTTTTCGATTGTAGAATTTTACTATACATATTTTCATTTCAAAATTTTAAAATTGAATGGAAAAGACAGGTTAGAAGTAAATTGAAATTCTATCTTGTTTTTTGTTTTTTTTTTATAACATTAATTGTAAATTAAAATATGACTATAATAAAAATAAAAAAACTCATATTAATAATTAAATTAATATCAATTATTAAATAACTCATAACAATTTATAATCCTAACTGATTTTAATAATCATAACTTTCTAATCATAACTCATAATCATTTTTTATACTTACCTTTCGCATCAAATTTGTGAAAGTAAGGCGTCGTAATGAGGACACGTGAAAACGTATATAGTCGTTCTTTAAGGCTATGTGGCATATAGACCATTCTTAATAGAAAATATTTTTTTACAAATTTATAAGAATATATTATTATACAATATTCAACCCAATATACGTAAAATTTTGTTGTATGTTAAATAAAATAAAAAAATCAGTTTTTTTTTAAATTTAAATACAATTTTTAGCTCATTTCCCAAAAATTTTTGAAAAAATGTTCTTATTAGTTTCACTCTGTCCGTCCGTCTATTTACAAAACTTCTACACCTTTAAAGATAGAGAAAAAAATTTTTAACAATGGGTAGGTCTCATAAAAATAATTTTGTGGAACAACTTTTTCATGTAGTCCCATCCATTACGGAGCTACAGCCCTTCAAACTTTGAAAAAGTCCTATTTTTAAATGCATATATCTTATGTTCTGTTTAAGATTTCTTCAATCTGAAAACGTCATCCGGCATATAATTTTTTTAACTTTTTAAATTAATATCAAAATTATACTATTTTTTTTAAATTTAGTATTTAAATTTACCGTTATGTCAAAACCAAATTTTGCTGATTTTGTACTTTCATAACTGCGGCACACTTGGAGATAGAAGCTTGAAATTTTGAGGCAAGAAAGAACTTTTAGAATTAGTATAGGTTTACTAAGAAAATTTTTTGGGCCAACCTCTGTTTATGAACTATTAGCGCTAAAAAATTGAAAATTTGCTATTTTTAAACATCTCTAACTTAGGAACCTGTACACATTTTACTTCGGAAAGATATAAAAATTAAAGCTACAGTAATATATTTCAACGTGTATTAAAGGTTTATTTTAGTTATATAGAGTTCCAGAGTTACAGCTCTTCAAAATTGCGGAAAAGCCGCATTTTCAGATGTATATATCTCAGGCTCAGCGGAATAGTTTAGCAATCTAAAACCGCCAGAAAACCGAAAATTTTATTATATACAAAAAGCAATATTAAAATTATGCAATATTTTGTAATTTACTATTTAAATTTATCGTTATGTGAAAACCACATTTTGCATGACATTTCTTTTTTCATAACTCCGACACGCCTTTAGATAGGAACCTGAAATTTTGAGACAAGAAAGAACTTTTAGAATTAGTATAAGTTTTCTTGTATTTGGGCTGGAAAATTTAAAATTTGCTATTTTTAGGCACCTGTAACTTAAGCACCGAAAAACAAAATATAAATCATGGATTTAAAAAAAAAGTTACGGTATAGTGCTTGAATTACGGTATATTGCCATAAAGTTACGGCATACTGCTTGAAAGTGATTCAACAAACATTAAGTGCAACAATGCTTCTTTTTGATCATATTCTGAACTCTATAAATGGAACATTTTTTCTCTTTACAAAAAGGCTAAATCAAGATATCGTTGAAAACTTGTTTGGTGTACTAAGAGCTAAAGGCGGAAACAATAGAAACCCCTCAGTTTATGAAATAAATATGTTACTATCAAAAGTTTTATCCTGCAATTTACTTCAATATGATAAACATACAAATTGTCTTGCAGACACTGATGATTCAATTGAGATAGATGCAAGCGATTTAAATTTTGCTAATGAAGCAGAGAAAGATACAGAAAATGCTGCAGCTGAAATATTTTTAGAAACATTACAATTTCAAAATGATGATATATTTGCAAATTATTCATTTGAAAATGATGAAACAAATATTAACCTTACATCTATTCGTTATTTTGCAGGCTATATAGCATTTAATAAACTTTCAAAATGTCCCTGTGAATTATGGTGAAGAGATACTCAGAAAACCAGATGAAGTTTTAACATGCCTATCTGAATTTTCGATTTTTGCCAAAAATTATGCCAAATCTTCTGATTTCGGTAAATTATATTCACCATCAGATTGTTTTTTTTAAAGTATGTCAAATACATTGTGCTGTTTTTCAAGATATTTTTAGACATAAAAAATTTATAAAAAATATTCGCGAGCTCATGATAAAAGAATGCATCCGTATTACAGGAGAAGATGAAAATTTGAAGGATTGGAAGGAAATATGTTTAAATCGCTGTAGGGGTCAGAGTTCTGGCCGAATTCGAACTCTGACATCTGACGGCGAATTCTGCCAGAATTCGGCCAGAACTCTGGCGAATTCGGCCGGACTCTGGCGATTAGCCTTTGGTAAAAAACAATCAATAGACCTTTGAACAAATACAACCAATAGGCATTGTTATGAAGCAATGCCCAAATCCGAAAAAGCTTTGATGTATCTACTTTGCTATGAGAAAATGCCCGAAGAAGAATAAAATTTTGTATTTGCAAAATAAACTTGAAAACCTGAAAAATAACGGAATCTAAAAAATTGAAAAATGAAAAACATGTTTTTATTTATTTTTTATTTTATTTAATTTGCTATAAGACCAAAAGGCTAAAACATAAGAGCTGCAGTTTATATAAGAAACCTAAGTGGAAAAAGTAATAATCTAAAAAAAATGTATTCATATATTCATTTTTTCATTATTTCTACATTCATATATCCATATTACAAGTTCATTTATTTTGTTGATTATATTTTATAAAGTTTTAGGTTTAATTGTATAAACGGTAGAGGCCATATCTCACCTTGAAATGTTTCAAAATTCTCCATATTTTACACTTCTTTGTATATTACGCATTTTGTTTGTCTAGAATTAAACACCGATAATAAACCATTTCCATAATATTCCAATTGGTAGACATTGTTATGTAAACTTTTGGGTATCATCAAAAATGTACATATATCGAGGTCGAAGTCTCTTAAGAGGCTTGGTAAATTTCCTATAAATATTATTTTGAAATCTAGAATACTTCTTTTTATTTTGATTATTTCATTAAACGGTCTCTCCTCTTCATTGTCATTAGAGATTTCAAATTCTTTATGGTTGTTGTAAAGTCTGGTTTTAACCGTCTTCAAAATTTTACCAGTTTTATCTTCAATAAAGATGTCTAGGTCTTCAAAATGGTGTATTGCATTTGCCATGTACGCTGGAAAACCACCTAAGAAATATATATATATATATATGCATTTTATAAACAAAAATTTTATTTGTTAATTCTTACCTGCGAATAAATGTGGAATATTGATCAGAATAGTATTTATAAAACGAAGTAATTCTCTTGGCATAGTTTTTCTACGTTGTATATTATTCGCTCAATATCATGCATGTTTTTAATTAATTTAAAAACCTTTGTATAGCAATATTTACAAGAGTATAATTAAAATGTTAAAAATGTCAGCATTATTAATAGGAAGAAAACAATATATATGAAAGAAATTTTGTTCCAAAATATTACTTATAATTAAAAACTTTATCACCTAAAATTCACAAGTAATCTATTTATAAAATGCTGTATTTTTCACATGTATAAATACATTAAAGAATTTTCAACAACAGAAACATTAACTACAATATATGGAACTCGTTTTGATCTTTGTCCTTGGGCTTACGAGAACTCGTCATCTGGACTGGATACATGTAACTGTAGCTCTATAGAAAATTATAAAATAGAATTGAATATCGAGTATCGAGAATACATAGACCAGCCAGATGAAACTTTCGGCGAAGAAAATTTATTCAAAATGGTTTAAACGATGTATGGTAAATCGATTTAGTAGAAATGATTCCATATGTAAAATTTAACAAAGGAAATAAATATTTATGAACTGTAATAGACATCTTTTGAAAATTTGCTTATGCTGAACCAATTAAAACTAAAAATGAAAAACATTTTAAACGAGCTGGAACACTCCCAAAAAATATTCAATCTGATCAAGGTAAAGCGTATTTTAACAAAGAATTTAGAAAACTTATGTAAAAAAAATTAATCATTATCATACATAGTCTGTAATAAAAGTTTCCATAGTGGAACATTTTAACCGTACTTTAAAAAATTCAATGAGGAAGTAGTTTAGTTTTCAGGGTAGTTATAAATGGATATCTCTTTTACCCTCACTTATTGAGAAATACAACTCAACATATCATCGTACAATTAAACTTCAACCTAAAAAAATTACAAAGAAAAACGAAAAATTACTATTAAAAACTGTCTACAATAAATTAAAAGTGTTTCGTAAAACAAAATATAAAGTTGGAGATTATGTTCGTATAAAAAAATTAAAAGTATTTTTGCAAAGATTAGCAACCCAACTGGTCAACAGAAATATTTACAATTGCAAAATTAAAAGAACTGACCCAATAACATACAATTTACTTGATTGCAAATTACAATTTACTTGATTGACACAAATAATCCAATAACCGGTTCTTTTTATGATCCTGAATTAACACCAAAGAAAAGGAAATCAAGTTTTAGTTAGATGGCTTGATTTTGATAAAAAGCATGATTTATGAATAAGCAAAGAAGATAATACTTAATATTCTACACAAATTTAAAATATTTAAATTTTTTATTTGTGCATTTTAGTTTCGCTTTTTTAATTTAGTAAAGTCAATAATATGATTTTAATAAAGTACATTTTAATTAAGTACCAAAAAGCTTTCTTTCATTTTGCATATATTTAATTCTGTATTGTAAATCAAGTTCATGATTAAGTTAATAATTTTAGTCAAGATTTTATACATACAACCGCACAAAATACACCTGTTTCATGTTTTATATTAAAAAAGAATTAAAATAGCTTGAAATAATCAAGTTAAAATGTATTTAATTAAAATTTTTTATCGCAAAACCATAACCATTCGCTACATACTATAGGATATTTTTGATAATTTTATAACACTACATCTTCCCAATATAATATAGTCCATTCAAAATCTAAGATCGTTGATACATGCTCCCAATAACTTCGGCGGGTCCGATTCGGTCCTAGATTCAACAAATGGTGAAAATTTCTTTATATTTATAGCTAAATTTATAATAGCTGATAAAGCCCAACCGCTATTTCTTTCTTGAAATTCTTCTAAATTGCTTAACAGCGGTTCTTCTATAGCTTCTATAATTATTGGTTCTATTTCATCTCCTTTATATACTGCAACATTTTTTGTATTTAAATATTTAAATTCATTTTTTTCTTCCTCACCTTCATACATTTTGAATTCACCACAAAAACTGAATTTATTTTAATGCTGATATGGTCTTTCAGTAAAATTCTGATTATCTTCTATTACACTTTTACATTCACACTTTCACACATTACACACTTTACATTTACATTACATTTTACATTACAAATGTTGAAAGAACATTTTCGTTTAAGGGTGATATAAGTTAGTAATTGCTCCTGATCGAATTCTATTTTTTAAAGCTGAATGTGGTAGATATTTCCCCACCAAACGTTGATATAATCAAGAAGATGATGCTTCAGATTCACCACCGCTTCTAAAAGACTTGAATCCATTTATCATTCGAGCAAACGATTTCTGTTTGCTCAATCTGAAGTTAAATGAAATTTTGTCCCTGTTTTCTGGGCAGATGATAAGAGCTTTTTGAAATTTTTAATATCTGCTTCACAATTTTTAATGTTTTCCTCCACTTCGTTACAGTGACTTATCATCTTGAATAAGATTTCTTGAAGTTTCTTACAAGAGTCTCAGCATAGGTTTCCATAGTTACTTGTTATTATGAACAATTGCACACATAAATAATAGCAATAATACTAATTTCAAGGTTAACCACTTATTGCACATTACTGTAAATAAATTCTCATATTACTTTAACATTCCATACCCTAAAAAAAAGAATTAAAATAGCTCGAAATAATCAAGTTAATGTACATTTAATTAACATTTTTTAATTTTTATCGCAAAACCATTAACATTCACTACGCATACTAGAGGATATTTTTGATAATTTCATAACACTACATCTTTCCAATATAGTATAGTCTATTCAAAATCTAAGATCGTTGATACATGCTCAATTTTCCACTTAAACTCAAGACTAAATTAAGATTCCTCAAAAATAATAAATTTTGAAAAAATTAGGCTAATGATTTTAACAAATGACAAGGATGGTATTTGCATTATATCAAAAAAATTTTAGAAGAACAGCAGAATACCAAGTTATTACTGTACCTGAAATATAAACATATAAAATAAAATCTAAATAAATATTATTCTTCTGTACCTTTTGGTTTTATAAAAAAAATAAAATGTAAACTTTAAAGTTATTTTGTTTTTTATTAAAAATTTTACCTATTTTTTAATCTATTTAATTTTTCATATTTTATATAGTTCTCAATAAATCAGTAAACATGTACCAAATTTTTTCTTTCAAAGATGATTAATTTTGATAAAGATGACAATTCTTGTGTAAATAAAAACTAGTAGAACGTTTTAACCGTATTTTAAAAAACTCAATGTTCAAGCAGTTTAGTTTTCAAGGTAATTATAAATGGATATCTATTTTACCCTAACTTATTGAGAAATACAATCAACATATCATCGTACAATTAAACTTCTACAACAACCTAAAAAAGTTACAAAAGCAAACGAGAAATATATTTTGAAGAACATTTACATGCTACCGAAATTTTATTAGAAAACAAAATATAAAGTTGAAGATTATGTACGCATAAATAAATACAAAGGAAACTTTGCAAAAGGTTATGAGCCAAACTGGTCAACAGAAATATTTACAATTAAAGAAGTAAAACGCACAGATCCAATTACTTACAACTTACTTGATTATACCAAAACACTGGTTTCAGGTTCTTTTTACGAGCCTGAACTTACTCGAGTTAGTTTAGCTGGTTAGCTAAAGATTTTATTTAGCTGGTTATAAAAAATGCATTAATATGTGTAAAAAAAGAATGGCGCATCTTATTGTAATAGATAATCTTTGGTTATAAATAACGTGCATTAAAATAACTTTTTTGTTGTGCATGTAGTTGTTTCTTCTTAATTTAATTTGTTTTTGTAAAGATATGGTAAGTTGTTTAAACCCTTCGTGCCGAATGTTTTTTCTTTTAAAAAATATCTTCTTAATTTTTAAATTCTGGTTTTTAATATGACTAACTATATGTAGCTACCTTTTTCATTATCAAAAAATACTTTTAAGAATTATCTGCTATCTAGAAAGATGTACATACATATCTATTCTAAAGTCATAAAGGATGGTTTTCATGAGAAATTTCATGGATATTATCGCAACTTTAGATTTGGGGATCCGAAAAGGTTTATACCAATATTTTAGAAAATTTTAATATTCCATCCAAAAATATTTTTTAATTTTTAGAAAAAATACTCTTCTAAACAAAAATTCATTTGTGTGTGATGCATAGATAAATATGTATGTATGTATGTATGTAACAATATAAAATCAATTTTTAGAGAAAAAAAAAATCAGTTCGAAGAAAATGAATTATGAACAGAATGAATGAAAAAATTATTTTTTTGTTTTGTTTTTCTTATGTTCTTTGATGGTATACAAAAAATACGGTTATCTTTTTACGAAATAACTCCAAATACGATCTTGGGGTGATTTCAAATCAATGAAATTGACTACGATTTTTTCTTCTACGTGATCTATGTATTAAGTTACTTTATGGTTATACCAATTTATAGACGCTTAGGCAATACCGAAGATATAAACAAATTCAGACCTATTTCAATTTTCACGGTATTTAGTTAGCTGATTGAAACATACATCAATAATCAACTTATGTAATACTTAGAGAATGTAGAACTAATAAATAGTAAGCAATATCGCTTTAAAAGCAATTCTAGTACACAAGGTGCATTGTTCGATATAGTGGCTGTAATTTAATACGAAATTAATAAAAACAAAAACGTTGTGACTGTATTTTTTGATATAAAAAAGGCTTTGGATTCAATTGATAAAAGCATTTTGTTAAAGATCCTATTTGAATCCGGAATAAAGGGAGTGGAGTTTCATTGGTTTAAAAGTTACTTAACAAACAGACGCGAATTTACTGTGAAAACATTAAAAGTGATATACAAAACATAATGTATGGATTTATTCAAGATAGCTCGTTAGGACCTACCTTATGTTCTATTTATATCAATGATTGTCTTAAATTAGAATTAGCAGGTAAACCGTTCATATACGCTGATAATTTGGCAATAGTTTATAATCTCAATTCATATGAAACGGTAGAAGAAACAATAAATAATGATTTGAAAATAATAGAACGCTGGATGGGAGCATACAAATTATCAGTTAATACGTACAAGACAAAATACATGATATTTAAAAGAAAATTCTATAACAATATTAAAATAAGCTATAAAAATTGTCGCCTAGAAATTGTGGAGTCTTACAAATATTTGGGTGTTATAATTGATAACAACCTTAACTGGAAGTAGCAAGTGGCTGAACAATTAGTAAAGAAAACTAGAAGAATTGCAGGTATTTTCAAAATAATCAGTGAGAGGGTACCTTACAACATGAAACGTTCACTGTTCTACAATATGTTTCATAGTACGTTCACCCCTACGTTATGCAAATTATGGGGTAACACTTTCAAGAAAAACTTTAATGAAATTCAAGTCTTGTAAAACAAGGCCATTAAAAATTTATTTGGCTTTCATAAAACGTCGACAAAACAAATTTATGCTAGTAGGTATAGGGGCGGTTCCGTCACACAGTTTGTCGAATATAATGGCGCCAGATCTAGACAGTCAGCTGAATTTGCTGAATAAAAATGAATGCTGACTAAGAACAATGTGTTGACTAAATGATACATACCTCTATGTGATAAATATGATACATACATCATTAAGGATCACGTCATCGGGATTAATGTACATTGTATTCTACGATATGTATGATCATAATAATATTGTACTACCCATTGTATTATTTTTATACCCGTATGAACTATGTTCAAGGGTATAATAAATTTGCCATTACGTTTGTGACACCTTAAAGGAGTCGAGCTAGATATAGTGTCAAAGATATGGATCGGCTCAGAATCGAATTCTGAGTCGATTAAGCCATGTACGTCGGTCCGTCCGTCCGTCCGCACGATAACTCAAAAAATAAAGGAGCTAGGAGGCTGAAATTTTTTTTACGGCACTTTTGCAAAATTGTTAGTTTTGCATTTTAAATCCAACATTTTCGGTCGGCGGGTTCGAGTAGCTGCCATACAACTTCTATCTTTATATAGAAATAACTCAGTATCTATTCAAGCTAGGTTTCTGAAATTTTGCAAATGATGATCAAGTTTTATGGCAACAACTTTTGTAAAATTTGGTTGTGGTGGTGCGGCGGGTTCGGGTAGCTGCCATACAACTTCTCCGTTTAAATGAGAATAACTCAGTGTCTATTGAAGCTAGCAACCTGAAATTTAGTAACGATGTGTCGAGTTACAGGCCAACAACTTTTGTAAAATTTGGTTGGCCTAGAGCAGCCGGTTCAGGCTTCTTGCACCTCTTCGAACTTAATAAAGCTAGGCGTCTGAAATCTTGCAAATGATGATCAAATTTTATGGCAACCACTTTTGCAAAATTTGGTTGTGGTAGTGCGACGGGTTCGGGTAGCTGCCATACAACTTATCCGTTTAAATGAGAATAACTCAGTGTCTATTGAAGCTAGGAACCTGAAATTTAGTAAAGAGGTGTCGAGTTATAGGCCAACAACTTTTGTAAAATTTGGTTGGTCTAGAGCAGCCGGTTCAGGCTTCTTGCACCTCTTGGAACTTAATGAAGCTAGGCGCAATAGATTCAGGTAGCTGTCATACAACTCCACAATTTACATAAATATATCTCTGTAGTTCGGTACTAAAACATCTGAATGTTTTTAAAAGATGATCAAGTTTTATAGAAACAGGATATATTACGTTCATACGGGTATCCCAGAGTTGACACAGTCTACTCTACTGCACTATTCCTCGTTTTTTTTAGAAGCTGCAGAAATGAATCGAACTTGATCATTTTTTATATATGTATTTCATTTTTAACAAAACTTACGAACCGTCTAACTAACTGTACCACAAAAGTGTTTTTGTTGGTATGATTTAATTGGGTATGTGAATGTACAAAGAAAGAAAATAAAAATGACAGCTTTTTTGATTTATTGAGAGCATTATTGACTTCATTGAAAGCTGGTTGAATAGTAATGAATAGTTAATTATTTTCTTCAATATTTAATAATTATATTTGTTTCTTTATACTGAAAATGTGTTTATTTTTGGTATCATACTATGTATTGGATCACATTCGTATGTACATATAAAATAAAAAAGTTGCTTTTCATACGTACATTTTGCGTAGTGATCATAATATTAATATGTTTAATATGATTAAAAGAATTAGGTACATATTCAATTTCTAGTTCAATAATAAATATTTTTTAACGACTTTTCCATAAGTTTATTTATCATAAAGAAAATAAAATATTATAAGTGTAAAACTTATAGAATATTTTCATAGTTTGTGATTAGGTAAAATATAGGAAAATCCGTTAAAATGCATATAGTACCTAATGAGCTTGTAATTCTATATTACTAGGAAATCCCCTGTGCAATTACACAATTGTTATAGATGCAAAAACATTTTCGTTATCGTACTGATTTCCCCCAGTAAAAAAAAACGTTAATCGTCAGAGAAGAAATTATTTTGAAAATTATTATTTGATACTATTATGTTTCCCCTTTGAAAATTTTAATTCTGGATTTAAGGTATTTGGTATGAGCAAAATAATATTTTCTATTTAATTGATCGTTATCATAGCTAACAATAATTTAGAAGCCTGGACACTGACCGAAAAAAAGCTGTATAGGGATTTTTTTTCATGAAAATACACGTAGTCTTATGGGAAAAAAATAGGGTCTATTGCAAATTTTGAAATAACTCAAAAACAATTAATTTTTTTTTAAGTTCTTCCAAAGGGGGTATTAAAATTTCATCTTTTTTACATCATTTGGCAAAAAATAATTTTGAAAAATTTAATTTTTTCATTGATAAATATTAATTTTAAAAAATTGCTACCAATTACTTTTTTATTTAAAAAATTTTTTAAAAGCTTTGAAAGAGAGCATTTATTTCGTACAATACTAAGCAAAAAAATTTTTGCAAGCAAAATCATTTTTATGACAATTGAAATTTAACAAGTTCAATAAAATCTGAATTTATATGAATTTTATATACAGTGGAAAATATTTTATATGTAATTAACTTAATATTTTTTTTTTAAAATGGCAGGCCTAGTCCATTTCAGCTAAGAAATGAAAAATATATTAATATACATACGTATATCCAAAAATAATATTTTTTATTAAAACTATTTTAAATAAAAAATAAAAAAATATGACAAATTAAAAAAAAAATAACTAAAATTATAAAACAAAACAGTTCATTAAAATTAGATGAAAGAGAAATAATGGAATATTCAATAAATTTAGAAATAATGGAATAAACAGATCTTGAATTGGCGAAAATTAAAAATTACATTACCATGGTTTACAGCAATATTTTTGAGTTTTTAAACTTTAAAGTTGAATTTGTTCAATAATAATATTTAATATTTCCCGCTTTCACAATCATTCTCTGAATTTTGATAGCGTGTAAGAAAAGACAAAGCTTGTTTTAAAATAAAGGAAGAATTATTATCAGAGTTTAATTGCACGCTATTGAAAAACGAAATTATTTGCTTTTATTTTATTTATTTGCTTCTTTAAAACATGTGAAGCAGGTAACAAACAGATCGTTATTAATAGTTATTCTAAATTTAAAATCTATTAAATATTTAAATTAATAGTTATTCTAAAATAAAAATTACAACTAAGTAATTATTATCAGATAAAACATATAAAAGTATATTGTTGTTTTTAGCTTTGTATAAATTTTAGCCATTTAAATTTTTTTTTTTTTCAATTTTTAAAAGTAAAATTTGAAAGTTTAAAATTAAATCATCATCGTATGTTTGGGTTTTCTTTTTAAATAAGCATTCAGGGTAATTGGAGAAAATACTGGGAACTGCATTTGGTATCAAACACAGCCTTGAAGGTTATTTAAAGAAAAACATGATTCCGAAAAATGTAATTTACATACGGAACTGTAGACTGTTGGTTTCCAGTCTGATCTTTGTACAGCGCTTATTCATAATGTTTTCAAACGCTCTTTAACCGGAAATCTAAAAGTAGAGACAGATATTGAGAGATAAAAAATATAAGATTTAAAAAATAAAAATACGATTTAAATAAAATAAAAATATACGAAGTGTCACACAAAATTAAATGTCATTTAATTTGATGCAAATCGTTCAGTACAAACATGAAGCGCTAAATACTACACCGCTGCAATTCAGTATAGCGCTAGATTCTCCTGAACGCCACCAATGGTTATCGCTTCGTAGGAAAAGTTTTCCAGAAACACCAAACACATACTTTTGATATTTAATATCGCGTCAAATTAAAAACACACTTTAGAACCTTGCAGAATAACAAATCATCCCGTCAGTGATACTTTTCGTATAATAAGTTTTCAAGAATATGGGTGTATATATTTAGCAAAGGTAAAATATAAAAATTGTTCAATTGAACTATTTTCTGATGCGGTAGTCGGTAATAAGTTAAGAAATAAGTTAGAAATTGTAACTGTAATTTCCATGAGCAACTTTGATTTTATCTAGAACTTCAGCGAATTTAGGTACATACAACATGCAATGCAACAAAAACGTTCCTTTTATCAGTGTAAAATGCTCGGTTGTACAATTAAGCGAAGATGGATAGGATTAATTTATGCATTGTAAAAATAATGTTTTTACACAGTTTTTAAATCGCATTTAAATTAAAAATTTTGAAACAATGTTTGCGTTCCTTTTAAACGAAATAGGTAGTTGAGAGTAGTTGGATGTAGTTGGTAAGTGGAACGCTAACTTAACATATTCGTATTTAGTCCTATCTTTTCAAAACTAACATCAAACTTTGACTTTTTATGCAAAAATTTAAAAGAAAAATGCCAAAAAAACCTCATATTATAAAATTGTAGAAATGACTTCAAAATTTTTGAATGCACGAAACAGGTTTTTTTGCGTTTTAATAAGTTATTTATTTATTTATTTATATTAATATTACATACATAAATGTAATGCAATATTATTGAACCATCAGGCCATTACTAAAGGCCATTATAGGTCTTTTTACTATTATTAAATTATATACTAATATTATTTATTTTGTTTATTAATACATAATAATATTATATACTATATATTTACATTATATTTGGTCGTAAGGGGGGTATGTAAAGAAAATAACACTTACGACCTGTGCAGGGATCGAACCCACACTTCTTCGGTTAATACGCCACACGCCTACCCACTAGGCTACCGAAGCCCCTATTAATAAGTTATTTTATGCAAATTGGAAAGTCATACATTGTAATACATTTTGACAAACATTATGGAACTTAATACATTGTAAAAATTTGCGGTTTATCTACAATATGGAACTCAGAGTATATCTATTATATTATGTAGTTTAAGTAACCACGTGACTATAAAAAAATTTTGAACGCCTATATATATTTACTACTATAAAAAGTGGACAGTAATAAGATTTTTTCATGCAGAAAAAAGACAAAATAGAATTAAGTAAAAAAGATTCATTTGGATATTCAAATATATACATACATAATTTCAATTTCATTTGTCCCTATACACTTCCGCAACATCTCCGTAATAGTTGATTCGCAGTTAGTTAACAGTTAATTTTTTTTAAATGTACGTTAAATACAAAGGTTGGTTGGTTGGTGTGAATGGCTGGCCACCGCCGCTCCTGGCAGTGACCCCAATTAGCGCGTTAGCACCGTTTTGCTACCACTTCCGTGACCACAAGTCTTATAATATAGCTATATTAGTTTAATTTTAGATCCATTTCGTTGCGTTAAGAAACCTTACCATTTCTGCAGGTTGCTTAACCGCTAGATCACTAAGATCGTTGAATTGATGGCTACCCAGAATTGCTATTCTGGCCCTTGCCAGCGCTGGGCACTTACAGGTGAAGTGTGTAATGGATTCTTTCTCATTCTGTTCACCACAGCTGCGACAGGACGAATTGAATGGGATACCTATTCTGGCCGCATGTTCACCAATTGGCCAGTGGCCCGTGAACACACCTATTGTTCTGGCCATGTTCCGTCGGGATAGCTTCAATAGATTTTCGGTTCGTTTTTATTATACGATGGCCAGACTTTCCTGGCCGTACAACATGTGGCTAGTTCGTTCCACCTTCTATTTGCTAAGAACAAAAGTGGAGGAAGATATCTCTCTTAACGCTCTTTAGCGGGGGCTCTACCTGTTCCGCCAGTGAAGCATTTAGGCTGGAACCCCTCCTTGCTAACTCATCAGCATGTTCATTTCCTGCGATGTTCCTATGTCCCGGAACCCACAATAATGTAACATTGAATTGATTACTTATATTCTTAAGCTCGTCAAAGCATTTTCTGACGAGCTTAGATGTTATTATTGCAGAGTTGAGAGCCGAAATTGCCGCTTGACTGACCGTAACAATTGCAATGCTTCCTCCCAGAGAGGAATTGTTCCCTAGTATTTGGCATGCTTTCAAGATTCCTAGCATTTCAGCTTGAAATACACTCGCTTTATCTGGCAGACGGAAAGCATGTTCTATTTTTAGTGATTCCGAATAGACACCCGCACCAACACCTAACTCCATCTTTGAACCATCAATGAAGAGTGCGGTGTCAATTTCTTCCAAGGGGTTTTTCTGTTTGCATTCCCTTCTTGATGGAATCGTGACTTTAAAGTTCTTAGTAATTTCCAAACTTGGCATTACGTAGTCTGTGGAATCTGGCAGATCATGATATATCGAGCTTAGAATACTGCTGTGTCCATAGGGTTTTGCACGCCAGTATCCATTCTCTCGAAGTCTGATTGCACTACAACAGGCTAGATATTTAATATGAAGGTCAGCCGGGAGAAGGTATAGAAGTGCATCCAGTACATTACTTGGAGTTGACCTTAACGCACCCGTAATACTTACACATGCACCCCTCTGTACTCTACCGAGCTTGGTTCGAATATACTCCTTCTCCAGCGCTGGCCACCACACTAGTGACCCGTAGGTAAGGATGGGGCGTACTATAGCTGTGTACATCCATAAATCCATTCTTGGCTTTAATCCCCATTTTTTACCTAACATTTTCCTACAAGAATACAGGGCTACATAGGCCTTTTTGGCTCTTTCTTCGGTATTAGCTTTCCATTTCAATTTTGGGTCAAGTACCACTCCTAGGTATTTAACATTCGAGCTTAGATTCAGATACACACCATCCAATTTTGGCTTAGTGAATTCCAGAATCTTGGTTCTAGTTGTAAATAGCATTAGTTCTGTTTTACTCGGATTGATACGTATGCCACAACCATTAGCCCATTCACCAACCCTGGCTAAAGCTCTTTCCATAATTCCACTGATTATATCAAGATACTTCCCAGACACTAATACTGCTAGATCATCTGGGTATGCGATACTAATTCACTTAGTGCCGTCTCGGTTGACTTGCCTTTACAGTAAGCATGTTGATACTTACATAGTGGAGTACTCTCTAGTACTCTTCGAAGTTCTAACTCTAGTGTTCTTTCGAGAGTTTTCAGTAAGAAGGATGATAGACTTATCGGTCTAAAGTCCTTAGCGGTTTCATGACCTCTTTTTCTCACCTTTGGTATAAAGACCACCTTCACCCGCCTCCATAGCAGAGGAATATGGCCTAGCAAGAGGCTACTTTTGAATAGTTTCATGATTAAGGGAACCACAAGTTCTTTAATTTCTTGAAGCATTTTTGGAAAAATACCATCCAAACCTGCAGCTTTGTATGGAGTAAAATTATCAATTGCCCAGGCAAACTTTCGCTCCGTTATAACTGAGTTGACCCATTCATCAGGGCCTCTTTGGACCTTTGTGTCAACCGCTTGGTTGATCACATGAGCGTCCTTTGTGCACGCTGGAAAATGAGTATGTACTAAGAGATCTAAGGTTTCAGCGGTTGAGTCAGTCCATGTTCCTTCCACCGTTCTAAGGAAGGATGGATTGGAATGTTCTTTGGATAAGACTATACTAAGTCTAGCTGAGTCCCTAGTCTTCTCTATGGATTCACTATAATCTTTCCATGACCGTGTCTTGGCCAATCGGATTTCTCTCTTATATTTCCTAAGTTGGTCCTTGTAGAGTTGCCAATTATTCTGTTTATAGCAGATATTATAGGCATCTCTAGTCTCCTTCCTTAGGTTAGTTAAATCCTCGTTCTACCAAACCGGGAATGTTTTTTTGCTACGTTTGACAGGACATGACACCTTAAATGAGACCTCCATGGCCTTTGTAAACATATCAGTCTTCTTTTCTAACTCATTCTTATTCAGAGTTAGCTACTACCAAAAGTTTTTTTGTTGCTATCTTTCTGAACTTTCTCCAGTTAGTAGCTCTAGGATTTCTATAGGGCTGGGGATTTTCAGGCTTATGATTGACATTGAAGAGTATCCAGCTGTGATCCGAAAAAGATCTCTTCTTCGATACTCTCCATTTTTCTATTTTGAGGGTTTCATCGATACCTATACATGTAATATCTATCACATCCGCCCAGCCCGAAAAACTATCCGAGCTTGGGAATGTGAATGTGGGGGTACTTCCCCTGTTGCATATATTAAGGTTAGCGTTTAGAATAAAATCGAACAATGACTCACCTTGTTCATTTGTTTCCGAGCTTCCCCATATGGTATGCCGAGCATTAGCATCGCAGCCCACAATCAGCTTGCCACCTGTGGCATTTACCAACTCCTGAAAGCGGGTGGGTGGAGCGTGTTCATCATGTGGCATGTACACAGAACTTATGTACATGCTCACATCGTTCTTCATCTCCAGTTTGACAACTGTCAAATCTTCGTAACTGAAATTAGAACAGAGATGTGCATTGATGTGTTTTTTTACCAGAATACAAGTTCTTGGCTTACCTCTTTCTAAACCTACATTCTTGTAGAATAGATTGTAGTTACCGTTGTTTAACCCCCTGATCCTGGAGGCGTTAACCCATGGCTCCTGAATGAGGGCTATGTCGAGGTCCTCCTCGCCAAGAAGGACCAGCAGATTATCCGAGGCACACTTTGAGTGCTTTAGATTAATCTGCACCACCCGCATCGTTTGTTCCACTGGCTGCTGCAGAATCTTTGTCGACTGACATTTCTTCTAGCAGCCCGTTCACCTCGTCAAGGTAGTCTACGTCTGGACTACCTGTCTTAAATATTTTCAGTTTGGTATGACGTATACCAAACCTTAGCTTGTTCCCCAGCTTCTCCAGAGGTTCGAGACTCTCTTCGCTGATAAGAAGGAGAAACGAAATACTGTTCTTCAACAGTTCTTCTGATGATTTCTCCCTCACTATCACCGACCAGTTCCCCATTGGAACCGTCGGGTTATGGATTCGGAGGCACTCGAGAAGCTTTTCCTCGCTTATCTCCATCCTAGGCAACCAGATGCGGGCTCTAGGTCGTCTTGGGATTTCGCTAGCTGGGATTAGGCCAATTTTGGCTTCCTCCCAAGCATCGCCTAGCTTAGCGATGCTGCTGCTAAAGAAATCCAAAGAGAACTGATCCTCGCATCGGATTACCCTGTAGCCCCTGACTACTTCGGATGAATCAAACCACGGAAGAGTCCCTCCAGCCCCTCCTAGAATGTGCTTATTCACCATTTCTGACAACCTCACCTCAAGTTTAACCCACAGATCGCTTGATACTTTACGATTTGTGGCTTTTTCGTTGACAACTGCAACACATAAACTATCTTTTACAATATCATTGTAAGTTTTATGTGCTGCAGTTTTCGAACTGCTGTGGAGACTCGTTCTCGGCACCTTAGTTCTCTCTGTACTCGGACTGGGTACATCTTTCGACCTATTTCTTTTCGAGGACGAGTCTTTACCTGAGTTGCGCGACTCGCACAACCTCGCTGTATCGCTTTTTGTCCTCTAGATCCCTTTCGTGAACAACACCTTTGGCTTCATTCTGGGCTATCTTGCCCAATATGAATTTAGCCTTCTGGTATTGTTTCCTGAAAGCGGATCCGAGGCCTCTATTGATCTTGCTCGTTCTAGTAGAAGTACCGCTCTTAGTACTTCCACTACCACTAACCCCTGATGGTTTTGGAGCACTCTGGCTGGTGCTTCCTCCACCAACACTAGGGCCTGATGGTTTTGGAGCACTTTGGCTGGTGCTTCCTCCACCAACAGGTGTTTGATTGATTATTCGAGGAACCCGGCTGGTTCCTGGTTTGATATCTACAGGGGTACTATGACTGGTACCAATAATTGTCTCCTGGCTGGAGGCAAGTAACTCATCCTCAGAAGATGAGTTTGTGTTTTTTTTGATTTTTGAACTTTTCATTTTGTTCCCACGAGTATGGCGAGAAATAACGGTCGACATACACCTGGTACCATGCAGCCCTCAGCACGGTTTTCTTTCACACCTTGGCTTGAGTGTACATCTATAATCAGCCGTTGAGAGATCAGACAAAATTAAATTTTAATCAGTTAACTTATTATTTTGATCAGTTTCATTCCGTTCATTTATAAAACTGTGTAGCATTCTCAACCAATCAGAGAACTATTAAAATTACTCAACTAATAAAAAGTTTGCTACACTTTTGGAACAAATGATATAAACGAGCGGGTTAAAAATAACTCGATTATTATAAAATAATAAGCCTCAAGGCTAATTTTTCAAATAACTTATTAAAAAATAATTTATTATTTTCATTTGACAACTACAAAAGTCAAAAATAAAAAAGTTTTTTTCATTTGAAATTTTTTTAATTTACTATTTCAAAGAATTATTTAACATATTTTTAAAGATTTAAAAAAAAAATAAAAATGTTAAATAAGGAAAAATTAGTTAATAATTTAATTGGAATGACTGCAGCGGAAATTGAATGTTTAGAGTCATCAGCTGACTATTGTAAAATTTTGTTTATAAAAATGCAAAGTTAAACAATGTCAAAATCAATATTATTTGTCAAATAATCAAATAATAATTTTTTCTGTAAAAAAGAGTAAAAAACGTTCACGAGACAAGGCTTATTATTAGATAATAAGTTAACTGATTAAAATTTAATTTTGTCTCGTGAAGGGATCTATAGTGTTTTTTTTTCTTTAATATGTTTTTCCTAACAAAGAAACAAAGAAAAATATATTTTAGCTACTTTTGTAAATGATCTTCTTTGTTGTAGAAAATAACACAACTTAATAATATATTACCTATTATAAATTTTAATTTTAAATACATAAGTTAGGTTTGGAATCGTAATCTCTCTTTTTGATATATGGTGTCTTAATTTCAAATTTTCTTTATATTGCTATTAAATGTGGTCCACTCTATTTTTTTTAATAATATATTTAATAAGCTCAATATAGCTCCCATAATAGCTTTACCAAAAGCCGCCATATTTTCTTAACAAAATGGTTGACTGAACAAACAGTAATAAAATTTTATATATTAAAATGTTCTGTATCTTTAATTTACTTAATGAAAATAAATAAAAAGTTATATTTTGTGGCCAAAACGTGTGTAGAATTCTATTAAATTTAAATTTCTTCTCCATTCAAGGAGATTCAAATTTTAGGTTAAAAAAAATCTGTATTTTCGAATTCTTTTTTAATAAATATTAAAAATTGAGTAATTTCTAAGCGCGTTGTAATTTTTGACTCTATTTAGGTTGATTTTAAAATAAATCTAGTCGCGCAAGCAAATTTTTAGCTAATATTCGATGAAAACAGCAAAATTATAATCTGAAATATAGACATTTTATTTTTTACTTCCATTTTTATTTGGTTTTATAAATATAATATTAATAATCTTTTGTAAAAAGCTCATATATAGTTTATTATTGAAAATAAAAATAAAATTTTGACAGTTGGAAGCTAAAATGTAGTTTGTAAACATAAAATAAAATAAAAAAAAAAAAAAAAATAAAATAAAAAAAATAAAAAAAATAAAAATAAAAAAATTACAATTCAATAAAACTATACAAAATTATATAAATTAAACTTGTAGTACCTATATATACATAACTTACAACAACAAATTAGCTCTATAATAATAACGAAATGCTAAATAAAATATAACTGGTTTTCCAATTTGAGTGATATGATTTCTAAGTGACGTTTCGGCCATTTGTAGTATGTCATGATCTGTAATTTTTTTTTCATTGTATTCAGTAATGTTTACAATTTCATCATGGAGAGATACACATAAGAACAACGTTTGCAAATTATTCAATTTTATTATCAAAATAATCGTTCTTCAATTGCAACTTTTCGTTCGCTTTTGCCATTTTATGCTCGTAATAATCGTCCATCTGTGCTTGCTATTCGTCGAATTATTGAAAATTTCGAGCGTACATTTTCTTTACATAATGTTCAAGTACCAATAAGACAAAGAACCGCTAGAAGTAATAAAAATATTGCTGCCGTTCAGGCAAGTGTTGCAGCAGAACGCTATTTCTCGATTCCAAGATGTTCTCAAGAATTGGGACTGTATCAAATCACAACCTGGCGAATTTTGAGAAAGGATTTGGGCTTGCATCCGTATAAAATTGTTATCACTCAAGAACTGAAGCCATTGAACCACCGTAAACGTCGTGAATTTGCTGATTTTGTCATGGAACAACTTGAAAACGATAATGATTTTTTTTAAGAAAATCATCTTCTCCGATGACGCTCACTTTCATCTGAGTGGTACGGGAAATAAACAAAACTGTCGATTCTGGTGCGAAGAAAATCCACAAATTATTCATGAACATTACATTCACTTAAATTAACAGTTTGGTGTGTTTTTTGGTCTGGTGGAGTCATCGGTCCGTACTTCTTTCGAAATGAAGCTGGTAACACCGTTACTGTCAATGGAGAGCGATATAAATCGATGATAACCAACTTTTTATGGCCGAAATTGGAAGAAATTGATCTTGATAACATCTGGTTCCAATAAGAGGGGCTACGTGTCGCACAGCACGTGCAACAACCGAATTATTGCAAGAAAAGTTTGGAGACTCGATTATTTCAAGAAATTGTGACATTGAATGGCCTCCAGGAAGTTGTGATTTAACACCATTAGACTATTTCTTGTAGGGTTATTTAAAGGCATTGATCTTTAGCAATATACCAGACTCTCTTCAAGCTTTAGAAGTCAATATTGAACGTGTTATTCATAACATACGACATTTAGTGGAAAAAGTGCTCGAAAATTGGGTTCATCGAATTCGTTCCTGCAAAAGAAGTCTTGGAGGCCATTGGAATGACGTTTTATTCAGAACTTAATTGTATCGATTGTACTTCACATTAAATAAAAAACATTTGAATTTTCTTAACAATTAATGTGTCTTTTTTTTAAAAGAAATCCTATCACTCAAATTGGAAATCCCTGTATAATAGTGCAAATTAGCATTTAAATTTATAGACAAACGATCATCCATAAGTTTTTTACAAGTGGTATTTCTGGTAGCTAATTTCTTCTAAAACTGCATTATAAGTGCGCAATTTAGCTCTGTTAGATAATTATTAAACCTCTATAAAAGTAACCGAAATTATATTAGAAGTGTTTTGTTGTGAAGTTTTTGCTCTATAAGCTATTATAGAACTTTTATAGAGAACAAATTGTTACTTGGTTAGTATCCAGTAGTAAAATAACCAATTTTTATCAACCATCTAATTTTGTCATCAGAATTTATTGATATTTACAATCTAATTTACAATGTAAGTTATAAATGTTCATTTCCGAATTGTGAAAATTACGAGCGTAAAGCAGAAGTCATCATATGTAAATCAACATGCAATAGATCTTTTCATGGAACATGTATTGGACATAAACATGTATACATGAACACATGAACATGTATTGAAAGAAATTGGCAGTCATCTAGACTGAAAGAATACTTCGTATGTGAAAACTGTACTGATTTTTTAAATATTGTTGACCAACAACATATAAACTTTGTTGTTGAGGTATTTCAACACAATAACATCAAATTCAGAAATTTTCGCGCCATTCTGTTACCAAATTGATGACAATGATTCGAACACAATTAATTGTGCCGATCTTAATCCTCGAATTAAAAATTATATTGATCGTAATTCAAATTCTTTGAAAAACGAAGTAAAAATATTGTTTTCTGACGTTAAAGATGAATTCCATACTTTCTGCAGTAATTCTGCATATGAATTCCATATTTTCTGTATATGAATTCCATACTTTCTGCAGTAATTGGTAGAATAAATGAATTTAATACTCATATCTTGCTAATTACGATAATCAAATTTAAGAAGTAAATAATTTAAGGAAAATACTTGAAAAAAATTGTAATAATTTAAATCACCTTTGTGTTGGCAACAGTTCCAATAAAATATCAAATGTTTCTTTACCTGAAAAGCCTATCACTATAAATAATCCAAAAAGTAAAATCGTCAAATTTGGTACTAATTGGACAAAGTCGGAGTGGGATCATAGAATTGAACGTCTAAATTTAAATAATCAGTCACCATCCTCTAAAAAATTCGATTTTCATAAAGGGATTACCAATCTTTAGCAAGAAAGATTGTCTATCCAACTTTATTCAAAATAACTTCAATGGCGAAATATTACAGTATAATGACATGACCCATAAAAATCTTGATAAAAATAGATCATGGTACAAATGCGTCAGAATTGAGGTCAGTTCTACAATAAGTAACAGAATTTTAATAAGAAAAAATAGGAATATATGGAACGAAAATACAGCGTCAGCTTTACCATGGGTTTACCAATTTTAAAGTTAATTTCTGTAACATAAATGAATTTTCATGCCGTCGATTGCCATCTTAGTTCAATTAAACCAGCAGTCTTAGCCCTATGTGAAACACAAGTCAGTAACCACAAGGATAACTTTAATGTTACCGGCTACTCAATTATTTCACATTTCGTACCCAAAAGAGGTATCGCTTGCTATATAAAAATGACATCGCTTTCAACATACTTCCAAAATCAAAATATAAATGTTCTAGCCCAACCTTTTATTACATTTGGGCCAAAATTCTCGTTGAAAAGCATGTCATACATTTCTGTTTTCTATACAGATCACCCAACTCAAATGAACAAAAAACTGCTATGGAAATTGAAAATTATTATTGGATCTGTTTCTCACTGCAGACCCTGAAAACTATGTGGTTTCAGTGGGTTGACCCTTGGGTAATTCCGACCATTGTTTGGTTAACACAAATTTCCGGGCAAGCCTAATCTCCAATCAGAGGTCCCCTCCCGAAAAATTCGTTTGGTCTTGCAGCCATACTGACTGGGACGGCCTTAACAACTTTTTTAGAGCCTTTGATTGGGCATTTAACTTTTAAATTTTAACTTTGCTGCAAATGCGATTAGTGAAACTATTTTACTTGGAATGAGGTTATTCATCCCTCATTTCATGAAATCTGTTAAGAGGAGTCCCAAATCTTGGTTTAATCGTATTTGCAAAGAAGCCATTTCTAGAAAAAAGAAGGCTTTTAAACTGTACCAAAACAATAGATCGGCGGCTCGCAGGACCAACTATATAGTGGTGAGAAAAATGCTTGAACAAGCAAAAATTCTTGTTCAAGCAAAACTTGAAACGTAAAATCATCCACATGCCAAAGAATAGCAAATCTTTTTGGTCATTTGCCAAAAGCCTTGATAATAATAACAGAACCATATCAGATTCTAAAGAGAAGACGAACTTATTTGGTAAGCAGTTCGCTTTCAATTCGACACTGTCACAGTCAGCTCAGATGCCACCTTCTGTTCCAGGAACTGACTGCTCTTTCAGTAAAATTTACTTAAGGACGCGGGGGGTGATGAAAATCTTAAAACATCTTGATACAAATAACCACTGGTCAAATCACATTTTTGGTATAGCTAAGGATGCAGCTAAATGTTTGGGTTTTTGGTATCGCTGTAAAACTTACTTTTCTGCATCTGATCTTCTCAATACATATAAAACGTACATTAGGCCGAAAATGGAGTATAATGCACATATTTGCGAGGCAGACCCTCAAACAGCACTGGGTTATTTAGATAATGTGCACAACAGATCTATTCGTTTGACCAACGACCACGGTGTAACTTCAATGCTCACTCCACTCAGCATAACAAAAAAAAAAACTCCTCCAACTGATTATAACTACTCCAATTTTACCTCTTCAACTAATTTGGAAAACTTTAATAATAATAGCAAACGGCATATTTCACTTCCTTCTACTTCTTCCAATAACAACTATCATAATTCTCAAAAAAGGGACATACCACCTTCCACTTTTTTCACCTTCTCCAAGCTTCGTTAATCCGTTAGTACCACTGATTGTACGGTTAACTCAAAATAGTGTCAAAAATAGTGACAACGTATATGCCCTTTCCCGACTTAGGGATTCTAAAATTTACGAGATTGTTAGGCTATTCCTATCTTATTTATATAAGCAAGATGATTATGTTTTGTAGTTTTGATTTAAATAATAATAGTTAATTGCTTTTTTCTAAAATATTTTATTGTGTTTTTGTTGGAATATTTTCAACATAATATGTAATTATTTAAACAAAATGTATAATGTTCATATAATTAAATGAAATTATTTTCAATATAATTTAGTTAAATATAATATAGTTCAATATGGTTCTTTTAATATAACTTAGTTAAATTTAATATAATTCAATATAGTTCAATATAGTTCAACATAGTTCTTTTAATATAATTTAATTAAATTTAATATAGATAATTCTATTAATATAATTTTATTATATTACAAAGTTTATTAAAATATAATTAGGTAAATTTAATGGAATTTAATAATTAATATAAAAAATAATATTTAATTACGACCTTGTTAATTTTTATGTCCATCCACGTCCACGGCTTACTAAAGAAGAAAGGAAAACGCTTAATATGGAATTAATGTTCTTCAGTTAATTTTGTAGTAGATTTTTGTTGTAGATTGTAGATTAAATGTTATAAATAGTTTTTCGAACATTAATGCTGATATCCATTAATTTAATTCCACACGGCCTTTCCTGAAAATGTCTTCAGCCCCTGAAGACTTGCTACTATTGGTATGATTGTAAGTTATCTTCATTTTCATGTTCTTCACTGGGTGATAATATTTCGTACTCGCTATTTTCATTGCACCATGGCTTCATTTTATCAGCAGCGCTATCTGTTGTTACGGGCCCTTCATGGTCACCTTCTTTTTTAACTCTGTACCTGTCGAACTTTTTTGTTGCAATGACAATGTACGGTCCGATGAATTTTGGACGTATTTTGAGCCCTGTGCCAAATTGTACTCTTTCAATTGCTACCTTGTCTCCAACTTGATATTTAAATGGTGCTTTTCTTTTCTTGTTAAAGCTGATTTTGTTTTCTTCTTGCATTAGTTCGATGTCTTTCCTGACTTGTTGCCTCATTGTATCACGTTCTTCTTCGAAATTTCTTACACATTCTTCCTCAATAATTTCAATTATTTTCATATCATTTTCTGTCTTCATTTCACACTCTGTGAGCACTTTAAATGGTGTTGTTCTAATTGCTCTTTGAAACGTTGAGTTCATGACCCGTTGAACTGGCTTAACAAAATTGTACCATCTATCTGCGTCGTCCATTGACAATTTGGTGAGAGCTGCGATGACAATGGAATGCTCCCTTTCAATTTGTCCATTTCCACGAGGTAGTCCAACTGTTATGTAGTGTAAGGTTATGTCATGATCTTTACAAAATTTCTGAAACTTATTTGAAATGAATGCTCCTCCTTTGTCTGTAATTATTCTCCTAGGATAGCCAAATGTATCTGCAATGACTTCAAATTTTTGGATGACTTCGTCACTGTTTACAGTTTTTGTTGGAAACAACCATATAAATTTTGAAAAGGAATCCATCACCGAAAAAATATATTTGTAATTCTTTTTGGTCACTTGCATCGGACCAAGATGATCGATGTGGAAGGTTTCCAGTGGTTTGTCACCTTTTGGTGTTGGGTTTAATAGACAATCGCTTTTTCCAGTTTTTCTATCAGCTAGGATGCATCGGATACAATTAGAAATGTGCTGCGAAATTCTTCTTCGAAGATCAGGAATAAAAAAATCTTTCTCCATAATATCCTGCATCTTCTTGTGATGAAAATGACCCCTGTCATGGACCTCTTTGATTATCTGACTTCGCATTTTTTCTGGAACGAAAAATAAATTATTATTATTTATATTTTTATAGAGAATATTATCTTTTAAAACAAAATCCTTATATGGTTTTTGCTTTAAAATTTCGATGATTGAGGCTAAACTATCGTCATTGCGTTGCGCTTCTTGTAGATTTTTTAAGAAACTGTTTTGCTCGTAAATACAGAAAATTGTAGGATTTCTGCTCAACGCGTCAACATGCCTCATTTTAGCACCACTTCTGTGTTCGATCTCATAATCAAACTCTTCAAGCATTAAAGCCCATCTGGCAACCCTAGTGGTCAAATCTGTTTTCTTCATGGTGCACGCGAATGCTCTGCAATCAGTCACAATTTTAAAATGTTGGCCAAGTAAGTAGAAACGAAATTTTTTTAATGATGCGATAATTGACAGTACTTCCAGTTCGTATGAACTATAATTCTTCTCCGCATCGTTTGTCTTTTTACTAAACACCGGATGTAAAAGGCCATCTTCTGAATCCTTTTGCAGTAATACTGATCCAATACCACATTGTGAAGCATCTGTGTGCAATTCTGTATAAGATCCGTATTTAAATATTTTTAAAAAGGGTTTTCCTGTAAGGGCTTCCTTCAAGTCGTTAATAGCAGCTAATTCAACATTACCAATTCTGAAATGAATTGACTTCTTTAATAATTCGGTTAATGGTCGAGCTCTCGTAGAAAAGTTCGGTATGAATTTCCGAAAATAATTGGCTAAACCTAAAAAGCTTTGTAACTGTTTAGCAGTGGTTGGTATCGGAAAATTTAAAACGGCTTTAGATTTCAATTTTGACGGTGAGATGGTTCCATTGGTGATTTGATATCCTAGATATTCGATATTTCTCTTTAAAAATTGACACTTCTTCCACTTGATTTTAAGGCCATTGTTGCCAGCAACCTCCAACACACTTTTTAGACGATTTATGCCCTCTTCTATGTTCTTTGATGGAATAATCAAATCATCGATGTAAACTATAAGATGTCCTTGCATTATCAAATTTCTAAAAATAAAATTAATGTATCGCTGAAACACACTCGGGGAATTGCAAAGGCCGAATGGAGCCCTTGTAAATTCGTACTGCCCATAGTGAACAACAAATGAAGTATATTTTCTGCTGTACTCTTCTATCTTGACATGGAAAAACCCATTTTCCAAATCCAATGCTGTGAAGAAGTTGGCTTGTTGTAACTTGTCAATTTGTTCCTCTATGTTTGGTAGTGGATACCTATCTTTGATGATTTTTTTGTTGATTCCCCTGTAATCCACACACAGCCTATTTGAACCATCTTTTTTTTTTTACTAAAATAAGTTGGCTTCCATAATCTGATACACTTTCGGTTATTATTCCTTCATCCAGCCACTGTTTTATTTGATCTTCAATTATTTGTTGTTTCTTTGGTGAAAATCTTCTAGGTGAACGATACACTGGTTCATCATCTGATGTCACAATTTTCATACA
The DNA here is from genome assembly GCA_947095535.1 of Poecilobothrus nobilitatus. Taxonomy (NCBI): domain Eukaryota; kingdom Metazoa; phylum Arthropoda; class Insecta; order Diptera; family Dolichopodidae; genus Poecilobothrus; species Poecilobothrus nobilitatus. The sequence continues at coordinate 89,798,275 of OX352772.1, forward strand.
CACTTTCGATTCTTTAGGTGAATCTGGAAAATAATTTTTTATCAATGAAATCACCTGGTCAGATTCATTTTTTTTTAAATGGTTTAAATCGGAATAATTATCAGTTTCGCTCGTTTCATCGGTATTAATCATTGTTAGAAAACAATCTGCTTTTTTGGAATTTGTTTCACCGTTCCACATTTCGCTCTGTTGATTCGGTATATTTTTCGTAATTTGAATTCTTCCATTGGTTATATTTACAGTGGCTTGTTTCAGCAAACTCATTCCAATTATCATGTCAGATTTTAAGCAGCTGTCACTTACAAAATGCATATCAATATTTTCATACGTATCTTCATCGATTGTCACATTCACTTTGCAATAACCTTTTGTAATAACTTCTGTTCCCAAACCTGAAATCGTTATGGGATAATTCCTAAAATTAGAAATAGGATTAATATATTTCTTAAATCTTTGTTTCAAAACACAAATATCTACCAGACACTCAAATGAGCAGTTATTTATTTTTGCTTTGATGCACATATTAATTTTTGAATTTTCGTTTACACTGCGTTTTCCTATGCTGATATTTTTTGTTGACGAATTTACATACTCTTTACAATCAGGTTTTTTGTGGCCAAATTTATTGCATCTAAAGCATTTTGGACCTCTATCTTTTTGTGGACAGTTGTGGCATTCGTGCTCGTTCGATCCACAATTGAAGCAGTATCGAAAATTTTTTTTAAAAGTGTGTTCAACTTTCGGTTTAAAATTATTTTTTACTTCTGTGACATTCTTAATAACTTCGGTTTTCTTTAATTTTTCGTACACTAAAAGTTTGTCCTTTAATTCGCTAATATTTTTGCAACCAAATAATAACAACTTGTTACTAGTTGAATCTTTAATACCATCCACAATGTAACTAATTGTTGAGAGCTCATCTACGGAAGCCTGGGATGCAATATCTAGCATGGAGTACAAGTACTCTCGAAAAGATTCGTTTGCCTGTTTTTTCCTTTCACGGAGCATGGTGTGTATTTCTGCACTTGTAATTTTTGCCTTAAATTCTTGAAGTAAAGCATCTTTTAATTGGATGAAATTTAACGGCTTTGCTTCAAAGTCGACAAAAAGTCTAGCTGCACCAGTAAGCAGACGTTTGCAAAATACAAATTTCTGCAACTCGTTCCATCCAAAAACAGACGCATGTTGTTCAAAATCTTGGATCCACTTCTTAACATTCAAATCTGCTGAACCTGAAAATTTTCTGATAATATTTTCAACATCGGAGAAATTTATTTTCACGTTCGAATCCACGTCGTTTCTCGTATCCAAACGTGGATTTTCAGGTTGCTCAAACTCAAAGTCTACTGCTGAACCACTTCTTTGCATTGTACGACGACGTCTGCTTCCCATTGTACTAATGTTAACCTGGATTTTTTTTTTTTATAAATTATAAAGAAATGTTTTTTTTTTTTTTTTACAAAAAAAAATTTCTATCCACGTATATTTTTCTTATATTTATTTATTGTAGAATATATTAATAAAATAAAAAAAAATAAAATAAAAACAACAACGTTGAAATTGTTTTAAGCTTATATATGTATTTTAAAGTATCTCGAAAATGAAAATGTCTTATTTTTTTGCTTGCAAGTGTAGTTTATAATTTTATGAAGGTACATAATATAATATGTTTTAATCCCTTTTTTTTTTTTTTTGATAATTAATACATAATTTTTTTTTTTAAATTCTTTTGATAATTTGTACAACAAAATAATGCTTATAAAACTGGTTTTTATTTTATTTATTATTTAAATATTAGCATCTGTTTATAAAAAGAAATTTAATTTTACAATTATTAGCAAATCGGTTGTCTTTAACAAAAAAAAAAATTTTATTTTTAATAAAATGTTAATATTATAATATTAGGTTTATTTAAAGTTCACTTAAAATCGTTTTTTTTTTTGATATTTTAGAGACGGTGATATCCCGGTCGAGCCCCCATGTAGTTTTGATTTAAATAATAATAGTTAATTGCTTTTCTCTAAAATATTTTATTGTGTTTTTGTTGGAATATTTTCAACATAATATGTAATTATTTAAACAAAATGTATAATGTTCATATAATTAAATGAAATTATTTTCAATATAATTTAGTTAAATATAATATAGTTCAATATGGTTCTTTTAATATAACTTAGTTAAATTTAATATAATTCAATATAGTTCAATATAGTTCAACATAGTTCTTTTAATATAATTTAATTAAATTTAATATAGATAATTCTATTAATATAATTTTATTATGTTACAAAGTTTATTAAAATATAATTAGGTAAATTTAATGGAATTTAATAATTAATATAAAAAATAATCTGTAATTACGACCTTGTTAATTTTTATGTCCATCCACGTCCACGGCTTACTAAAGAAGAAAGGAAAACGCTTAATATGGAATTAATGTTCTTCAGTTAATTTTGTAGTAGATTTTTGTTGTAGATTGTAGATTAAATGTTATAAATAGTTTTTCGAACATTAATGCTGATATCCATTATTTTAATTCCACATGTATGGATGGGAAAACCAAAACAACTATTCAAGTTCTAATTCAACAAGAAGGTTTGCCTTCTAATTACAATGATCTGCTAAAATTATATATTAATTATGACGATAATCTCGGAATTTCGGAACAAGTTGTCAAATCAGATCTTGATGTTTACCGGAGTCACATTGAAAGTAAAAGAATTAATCAATTTCGCAGAACAAGAGGAAATCATAACAGATTTTTTCGATCCGACTCATTGTTTGATAAATTTAACTAACTCTGATTGTAACGCCAACAGTTTCTCTAATAATTTTATTTCATATTATTATCAAAACGTTAGAGGACTGCTTACTAGAACTTCGAATATTTTCTTTACCTCTAAGGCTTTCGACTTCGACTTCTTTACTTCAACTGAAATTACTTAGTTTTTCGTAAAGACCGATTCACTAATGATACGTTTTCCAATATTAAATCTGCTGTTCTTCCAAGAATTTTATCTTTATTATTTGTTCCTATATTCCTCCTAACTCTAATACTGATATCTATCATCATTTTTGTTTAGCTCTTGACCCAGTAACTGCACTTACAAATGTTGCGGATGAGTTATTAGTTTGTGGTGATTTTAATTTTCGACAATTAAGTCGAATTCTTCTTAATGAAAAAAATTTTATGATACCACTTTATGTTAACTCTGAATCCGCACAGCTCTTTGTTGATAACTGCAATGCCTGCTAGCTGCAACTAATATTTCTCATTATCAAGATAAACAGTTAGATCTTATTTTTACTATTGACTGGTCCAATTTTAAAATCAACAATTGTCGTATCTCTTTAGTAAATATTGACAACTTTCACCCACAGATTAACTTTACATATCCTTTTATTAATCCAAATAACTGTAAATTTTCTAAAAACTCTACTTCTTTTCGATTTAATTTTAATAAGCCTAATTTTTCTGATGTAAATAACTTCTTTTCGTCAATTGACATCTCATATTTGAAAAATTTTAAGGATATTAATTACGCTGTCAGTGAATTTTACTTTATTCTTAATGAAGGATTTGGTTTTCTTATACCTGTCATTCCGGATAAAATTCTTAGATCAAGTCCACCATGGTTTAATCATAATTTAAGAAATATACGTAACACAAAAAACAAACCATGGAAAGGATATATTAAAAATAAAAACGATTCCTCCTATTCTGATTTTGTTCAATTGTACATACTTTTTGATTCTTGTTACAAAAACTATCTTAACTTTATGGCGTCAAACCTACGTAACAATCCCAAATTGTTCTGGAAGTTGGTTAACTCCAAAAGAAAATCTGATGAATATCCAGATTACTTATTTTTCGAAAGTCAAACTTCAAACGATTCTCGTAGAATTGCTGAATTTTTCAGGAATTTCTTTTCCAGTGAGTATGTTGGTAATGCATTTCAAGTTGATGAAAGCAAATTTAACCATCTCGCACATCATCCTCCTATCTCGCTTCCTTTAATCAATCTCTCCTCTGACTCTGTACATAAATACCTAGATTCCCTAAATAAAAATTCAAATCCAGGTCCAGATAATGTTCTATCTATTGTCTTAAGAATGTTTTCAAATTCTTTAGCTTTTCCTTCTATTTTATCTAAACTTTCATTCAAACTGGGTGTGTTCCTGACTCATGGAAAATGTCCTTCATTAAACCAATGCATAAAAAAAATGCTAAAAATGATATTTCTAATTATCACCAAACTTTGTGCTATTGGTAAATTATTTGATTTAATTATATACGATCATATTTACCAATTCTGTGTGAACTTTATTTCTCCTAATCAACATGGTTTTTTAAAATGTAGATCCACCGTCACTAATTTGGTTGAATCGACCTCTTCTTTTCTAAATATTATGGAAATTGGAGCTCAATCTGATGTAATTTATACTGATTTGAATAAAGATTTAATTAATTTAGATATGAATAAAATTCAACTAAAAATGTCATTATTTCGAAATCTTCCATAACATCCTAAGTTCTTGCTATTACTTTTTCAATTCTTATTTTTATTAAAATTTAAATAAATTTATTTACTTAATTATATTTACTCTATTTATTTATTTACAACATTTCCAGTAAATTTCCTTTACTTTTTAATTTAGGTACTAGGTTTAGCTAGTTTTAATTATTTTTATATTTGCTTTGTGTAATTAATTTTTATACCCTACACATTAAGTATAGGGTATATTAACTTTGGTATGGTGTTTGTAACCACCAAAAGGAAGCGAGTTAGGTATAGACATGCATATATATTCTGAATCAGGATCACCGCCTGAGTCGATTTAGCGATGTCCGTCCGTCCGTCCGTACGCACGATAACTCAAAAAATAATGATGCTATCTTGATGAAATTTATACTGTAGGTTAACAATGACTAAGGTAAGGCGGGGATTGTAAATGGGCGAAATCGGACCATGCGTTCGAGTACCTCCCATACAACTCCCAAAACCTAATACGCATATTTTCGAAATTATTTGAGATGAATTGGAGTGGTTGTTCGGGTACCTCCCATACAAATCCCAAAACCGAACAAGCATATATTCGAAATTAATAAAGATAGAAACTTCAAATTTGGTACTAAGGTGTTGTTTTCTGAATCCCTGATTTGTCCAAAATTTGAGATGAATTGGAGGAGCTGTTCGAGTACCTCTCATACAACTCCCAAAACCGAACATGCATATCTTCGAAATTAATAAAGATAGAAACTTCAAATTTGATACGAGGGTGTTGTTTCCTGAATCCCTGATTTGTCTAAAATTTGAGATGAATTGGAATGGTCGTTCGGGTACCTCCCATACAACTCCCAAAACCGAACAAGCATATCTTCGAAATTAATAAACATATAAACTTGAAATTTGATATAAGAATGTTCTCCCCTGTTGATGTTTCTAAAATTTGAGATGAATTGGGGTGATGGTCCGCGTGCCTTCACACACTTCCCAAGACCTAACAAGCATATTTTCGAATTTAATAAAGATAGAAATCTGAAATTTTGTACAAAGGTTGTAAAAGCATTAATTTTTTTAGCTTAGTTATATTAAATACCTAACTAAAATAACTTATGGATTTTTAATTTAATTTGAATTTTTTAGGTGTAGGGTATAAATAAGTTGGTTGCATCGACTTGCTGTTACTTTTACTTATTTTTTTATAGTATATAATAAAATTGTACATGTTTATGAATAAATATGAATAAATGAATGAATGAATGAATAAATAAATAAATAATAAATAAATAATTATTATAATTGGATTTACATCCAAGAACCGAACATTTTCGACCCATTTTATTTAAGGAAATTATTAAAAAAGGCAATATAAGGCACTAAGTAATTGAATTAATTTTTTTAAATATGAAATAAAATCTTTTAAAATTATTAATTCACTTCAAAAATTTAACTACAAAAATATGAGTAAATAAAGTAAAATATTATTTAAATTCAAAGTTATTAAAAAAATAAAATAATAATTTATTAATTTTTTTTCTAATACTTTTGAATTTAAAATTTTAATTATAAAAAGAATATTTTATTTTATGTAAGTACATCAATATTTCATGTACAACGATTTTTTTTTTAAACACTGTATAGAAAAAAGCTCCTTTCCTTTAATATGAATATTGCTGAAAAATATGATTTGAAAGTTAATTTTTTTACTGACATAAAGAGTAAACTCCAAACTTTATTTTTATATAAATTTTATAATTTTTGATTATAATTAAAAATATAAAAACTTAGTTTGAACTGAAATATACTTACCAAATTTGCACCACAATTTACTATGCAGATTTAAAATTATTAGGTTATGTTCACTAAAATTATTAAAATTGTGTACTCTCATTATGGTTTGAGAGTATTAAATGGCGGCGATATGAAATGCTAGAAAAAAACTGAAAATTTTATTTTGCTGAAAATATGTTGAAAATTGATTGTTAAGTTGAAAGCTGAAGTTTTGACATGTTATAGCATATATTTACTTTACATAGAATATTCATGTTATAGCATATAGTTACTTTACTTAGTTAGTTTACATAGAATATTCACATGGAAGAAAAAAGTTAGACAGTTTTTTTAATTTCGAAAAATCAACTTGATCGTATTTTATTTTTATTTTTGTTTTTCTTTTTTTTTTTGTTAGTATGTCAATTGATGTATGTACATTAGTATATATTTCTTCATATAACTTTTTCGACTTCTTAAAAAAAGAAAAAACCTCGATTCTACCTCGATTTTTTATCAATCAATTTTAGTTGTTTTCATAACCCAACTATAGGTACAAGAATTATTATTGTAAAAGTATAAAATATGAAAAAATGTGTATACATATATATATTAATATAAATTTAAAGTTATTTTCATTTCCTCTAAAAATATATTTTTTCTTTTTATTCAATCTTATAATATTTTAAAAATTCAAACTACAAGCTATTTAGTTTAATATCAGATCGATATTTATTATTCTGATATTTATTATAATGATCCACTGTTGAAACAATCAAAAAGTTTATCAAACACTAATACAAAATTTTTGCAACTTCTTTAGTAACTCTTTTAAAACCAGACGTTTCAATTATTATTCTAATAGCGGCACTCACTGTTCTACTAAATATTTGTGTTGCTAATTTAACTCTCATTTTTTAAAAGTATGCGGATTAATATGTTATCTAGTCAATTTGGTACACATCTTAGTTTTTCAATTAAATGGACTTCCCATAATTCTATGAGAACCTTAAAGCTTATAACAGCATCTGAGATTTTTAAACCGGAATGCAATAATGTTTTTCTAAAAGATTTAATAGAATAATGTATTTCTAGAGAGAAGGGGGAAATCGAATAAGCAAAAAATGTTTTATTATTATAATTACAAAATGGTTTATCAAGTGTTCTTTCTAGCAACGAAAAAACTTTGACTAAAGCTTAGTCACAAGTAATTTCCCGTATTATAACACCAATATAGAACAAACTGCTCAAATTTTTTTATTAATTTTTAAAAGTGTTGCAAGACGAATATCTGTACTCTATATTTTATATTCTAAAAATAAACATTAAAAGTGGTACGAGAGGAATATCTGTTTTAAATATCATGCATTAAATTAACTTTTTTGTTGTTCATGTAGTTGTTTCGTCTTAATTAAATTTTTTTTGTAAAGATATATATGGTAAGTTTTTAATATGCCTATGTAGCTACCTTTCAATATCAAAAAATACTTTTAAGAATTCTGCTATGTAGAAAGAATTACATACATTTCTATTCTATAGTCATAAAGGCTGGTTTTCATGAGAAATTTCATGGATATTATTGCAACTTTAGAAAGAGAAACATATAGTGTACTGCCAGTGGGAAAGAGGGAGAAAAAAAATTATATTGTTAAACAATATTACAGTAACAATAGTACAGTTAAAATTGTACATAACCTAATTTATTAATGTTTATATTAATATTTAGTTAAGAATTTAAAATTTTTTATTTCTAAAGTTGTTAAAAATAATATACCTATATAGTTTATTAATAATATTTTAATATAGATAATATAGTCATTTTAATATAGTTTCTCACTAAAAAATAAAATTTAAACATTTTTTCCTTTTTTTTAAAATTTAAATGCCATGGTAGTGAAATTTTTTTAAGATATACCATTTTTGCATACATATGTATGTAATTCGTGGATATTTATGGTTACTTTCTTAGATATTTTCAAATGTTTCATGGATCTTTTTTTAGCTTAATTGTTATAAGTAATATATCTATAATATAAAAATCTTGAACTTAAGTAACCTTTTATGTGCACTTTTGGCACAATTTCCAAGAATTCTTTAGTTAGTAAACAATTCTTGAAAACAATAACATTTTTATTCATGTCTAAATGATTTCCGTTATAATTATAAATTCAGTTATAACTACACTTATAAGGTCATTAACATATTTATAAATTCTAACTAAAACATTATAATGTATATAAGAATGTATATTAAGTATAATTAAGATATACATAAGTCAGCAATAATTCCAAGGTTAAATCATTATTAAACCATTATCGATATGACGAAATTAGTTCTAAAAATAAATATAATAATTAAGAATTTGTATATTAATTGCTGACCTATGTAAAATCAACTGGTAAAATCTTAGTATAAATAGAAGATAAGAATCATTGTAAAATCAGTTCCAGTCTGGCTATAGAAACCCTAATTATAATAATTAATTAGTGAAATTCAAATAAAATAACTGTTTAATAAAACAAGTATTTTTTTATATAAATCAAAACTCAGTTATAAAATTGGCGCAGTCAGTAGGATACAATAAGTGAATATATTTGATACTACACAAGACACCTAGGGGTGGGAACGGAATAGTATGCGGAACTTAGCTTGATGGGTTCCAGTTACATCAACTACAACCTATGCTATCTCCACGCCAAGTTTTACCTTCACGAGGTCCTCCCTGTTACGCTGAGCAACTCAGTCGAAAGACCAGGTAACCAACCCTGGTGGTGTAGGTGAGTCAGCAACAAACAAAACTGGCGGTTTCTTTTGGGCCACTGGCGGTTTTCTACATTTAGATTTAGATTTAGGCCAAGAAATAAAATATAGCAGCGTCTGTTCCTATAATAGGCGGCTGCAAACAGCGTCTGTACTCTTAAAGAGCGGCTGATGAACAAAAGAAGGAAAACTACCGGAAACACTCCAGAAAGCAATGGGAAACCACTGGAGTAATAATCCCTAGAAATATCATATGAATGCGTCACAAAACAAACGGCCCTCAGTCTCCAGCAAAAAGAGGGTGCTAAGAATCCCCGGAGGTAAAACAAAATCTACAATAAAAATAGGAACATGGAATGTCAATAGTCTGTTCGAGTCAGGAAAAATCCATAACACTATTCAAGAAATGAATCGTTTAAAAGTTGATGTACTTGGTATCAGCGAAACCTGGTGGCCAAGCAACGGAGTAATTAGTGTAAATGGGACAAAATTTTATTATTCCGGTAATTACAACACAAGGCACAGGAATGGCGTCGGTATAATTTTGTTTGAACAAATCGCGAAACATGTTTCCGGCTTCGTGCCGTTTTCGGATAGAGCTATGCTACTTAAATTAGATTCAAAACCGATCGCAATTAATATTATTCAAATTTACGCACCGACAGCGGATAAACCCGACGATGAGATAGAAGAGTTTTATGAATGCATAACATATCTTTTAAAACAAACAAAACCTCACGACATGAATATCATAATGGGCGACTTTAATGCCAAGGTTGGTACAGGAGGAGTAAAAGACGTAGTTGGCAGTTTTGCTCTAGGAACCAGAAACGAAAGGGGTGATCGTTTGGTACAATATTGCCAAGAAGAAAATTTAAAAATTATGAACACTTGGTTTTGTTTACCTGCAAGAAGATTATATACTTGGAGATTTCCACAAGATACAATTGAACATGTTGTGCGAAACCATATTGATTTCATCATTGTGAATAAACGTTTTAGCTCATCCATTAGGAAAGTAAGCACATACCCTGGTGCTGACGTTCCATCGGATCACAATCTCTTGGTGGGCAAAATAAACATCAAATTAGCAAGAACAAAGAGATCCAACCGAGAAACAAAATTGCATATGGAAAAGCTGAAAAACAGTGACATAAGAAATCGATTAGCAGCAGAGATCAACAATCAGGTACGAAATTTGAGAAATACAACAAATCTATGGGCACAAACAAAGGATATCCTTAAAGAAAAATCACGAAACATCCTGAGTACAAAAAAGTATTCCCGTAAACAGAAATGGATAACAGACGAGATTTTACAGATGATGGATGTGAGGCGCCAATACAAAAACAATAATATTGGGGAGTATAAACGCATTCATCGAGATATCCAAGCTAAAATTAGGCGTGCCAAGCAGGACTAGTTAAAAAAAGAATGTGATGAAATAGAGAAACTGCAACATCTACATGATGATTTCAATGTCCACAAAAAAATGAAAGAAATCACGGGTGCAAATCGTAAAAAACTTACCGCTGTACTAACAAACGAACAAGGTCAACTTATAGCTGACGTAAATGTGGAACAAAAAACCTGGAAAATTATGTGCAACAGTTATTTCAAGATCAAAGCAGAAGAATAAATAACAATAACAGTAACACGGACATACTACCTTTTGGATTTCCAACAACAAAAGAAGAGGTTAAAAAGGCAGTATCGTCAGCGAAAAATAATAAAACTACAGGTCCGGATGATTTACCAGCAGAAATAATAAAATTAATAGATTATGATAATTTAGAGATATTGGTCAAAATTTTTAATAAAATATATAACACGGGTGATTTCCCAGAAGATTGGCTAAGGTCGACATTTATTGCACTCCCGAAAAAAGCGAATGCTAAAAGCTGTAAGGATCAACGTCTGATAAGTTCAATGAGTCATGCGCTTAAAATCTTTCTTAATATACTGCAAATGGATTCCAAGTGCGAAGCACATATGGGAAAAACGCTGTTCGGGTTCAAACAAGGCACAGGCACGAAAGAAGCTCTTTTTGGAGTAAATATATTGGTACAAAACTGCAGAGATGTTCAGAAGGATGTTTTTCTCTGTTTCCTTGACTACGAAAAAGCTTTCGATAGGGTGCAGCATGAAAAATTGATAGAAATTTTAAGTACATTAGATATCGAAGAAAACACTATAAACTGTATCAGAAATCTGTATTGGAATCAAACAGCTAACGTAAAAACTCAGCATGGCTTAACGGATAGCATTGCAATTCAAAGGGGGGTACGTCAGGGCTGTATTTTGTCACCAATGCTCTTCAACTTATATGCGGAAACTATCTTCGTGGAGGCACTAGCTAATGTGGAAGGAGGCATAAAAGTGAATGGCACGTTCTTAAATAATATAAGATATGCTGACGATACCACGTTAATAGCTGATAATATTATCGATTTACAACACATAGTAGATAGAGTCAACCACTACAGTAACAATTTCGGGCTTAACATCAACACTCAAAAAACGAAATGAATGATAGTCAGCAGAAAGAGAAAACCGTATCCTGGTGCGACTATTACAATTAACAACATTCAAATCGAAAAAGTGTCCACTTTCAAGTACCTTGGAAGCTGGCTAAACGAAGACTGGAGTTGTAATGGGGAAATAAAGCGCCGAATTGAAATGCCTTGCTGGCATTTCTTAAATATTAGGAGCTTTTCTGCAGTAGGAACCTCAACATGAAGTTGCGGATACGTTTCGTCAAATGTTATGTCTGGTCTGTTTTATTATGGAAGCATTCGAAAGCTGGAAGCATTCGAAATGTGGACATGCAGAAGAATGCTCAAGATTTCATGGGTAGACCGTGTTTCGAACGAGGAGGTTATCAGAAGAATGAATGTAACAAGAGAATTACTCACAACTGTCAAACGTCGAAAAACAGCATACTTTGGCCATGTAATGAGGAGTGCGAAATATGAGATGTTACAGCTCATCGTGCAGGGGAAGATTGAAAGACGAAGGGGAGTTAGTAGAAAGCAATTGTCTTGGCTCCGAAATATTAGAAATTGGACTGGCATATCGGGAATTGGTGCCCTGATAGAGTCAGCAAGGGACAGGGAATGATACAAGCAAATCACACAAACTATCATATGACGCTAACATTCTGTTAAGAATAGGCAACACAAGAAGAAGAAGACAAGACACCTATTGCATAAAGTTTACTTGAGTCTGGGGAAACGGTATCAAATGACTTGTAAATTACTACTTTATAGTGTATTTCTGCATTACATAGTACCAGCTAAGAAGCTGTATTATATAATAAAACGTTCAACTTACGAAGCAGAAGTTTGTAAGCTTTGGGCTAAAAAATATATACTGTGAAACAAGACTTTTTTCTTCGTTATCCTTAAGTGAGTCTGCTTAAGGCACAGTTATAATAAAAAGTGTTCGTTTCAACTACTTAGTATCTTCACATAGTACAAAAAGTAGATTTTCATTCTGCACCACATAAAATTGTATCAAAAACCAATTGATACCCACAACAGCAGTGTTATTCGTCTAAACCAATAGTACGTTTAGAATAGCAATACGTAACTGCAAAACTAAGTGACCGAGCCACAAATAAGAATTTGTTTGGCCAACAACTAAATAAATTAATACAAGTAAATAAGTACAACAGGCCGCAAATAAAAAAAATTGTTAGGCCAACCACTCAACAAATTGTACGCCAAGGAAAACAACCAGTTCTTCATATTATCACCATTAAACAGGGTCCCAGTGCACTGTTTAACTTACAACATCAAAAGCAATTCAGCAGGAGTTAGAACCAATATCAACGGCAATCATAGCAACGATAACATCAACACCAGCTATAAAAGCAACAATATTAATCGTAAGTTCTAAATTTTTCCTTATATAAAAGTGATATAAAATAAGTAGAAACATTTGTAAGCAAATTCGTGTTTAAAAATGGCTAATAATAATAACAACCGCGTCAACAACTTAACATTAGATCCGTTAAAATATTTGGATAGGTTACCTTCATTTAATGGCGACAGTAGAGATTTACAGACTTTTGTACATCCAATGTTAGTAACTTATGGTGCATTATCACAAGCAATATTTTCAGACGTTATTAAAAGTAAATTGTTAGGTAGAGCTAGGGAAATAATAGAAATTAACTGGCAAGCTGTCTCATGGACAAATATAAAAACCATACTGCAAGACAACTTTGGAGAAAAGAAAAGTATAGACGACCTATTTGACGAACTTAGGGCTATAACATTTAAAAATAGTAGTATAGAATTTTATAATGAAATTAAAAATAAACTTATAATACTAAATAATAAAACAGTAATTGTATTAGGCCAAGGTGCCGCCGCAAACGAATGTGCGCCAAATAATATGCGAACCGCTTTAAATATATTTAAATCAAAAATACCAGATCCAATGAAAACTATTTTAGCTCGTCGAAACCCTGATACCTTGGAAGACGCGATGGACATTCTCTTTACAAGTGGCCACGCTTCGTCAAATAACCGAAGCAATAATACCAACCGCAGAAACAATTATAATAATAACAATCGCACTGATACCAACAACTCCTATCGTGGTACCTCAAATAACTACAACGTAAATAACCGTAATAATAATAATCGCAATAGTGACAATCCAAATAATTACAACAGTGGTAATCTAAATAACTATAATCGCAGTAATGCTCGTAACTTTAATCAAAATAGACCACCTAATAATCCAAATCAACGGTATAACCCACAAAACTAATAATAACTATTTCCAACCTAACCTTTATAATTTTAACAATGATAACCGCCACAATAAATGTCATAATAATAATTTTAACAACCACTACGACCAAAGAGACCACGAACCAATGGACGTAGACATAAACACCAATAACAATAGATGTGAAACTCAAATACAAAATTTTCCATTAGAAGCCTCGAAACCTCATTACCGTATATATTATTCAAAACCCATTCTCGACTTTTAAAATTTTTATTAGATTCTGAAGCAACTCACTCATTAATAAATTCTAACATATGTCATCCTAGATTAATAGAAACATTACAACGAGAAGTGCATATAAGAACCGTTACAAATGTTGCTAAAATAAAAGAAAAAGCTAAATTTCCACTTTTTGAAGAATTTAGCGAAACTAAAACTAAAATAGAAATGTTCGTTTACCATTTCCATGAAAATTACCGATGGACTGATAGGAAACGATATATTAATACCTCTAGAAGCCATAATCGATAAAAAATAACATTCTTATAACTAAGGGAAAACAAAACCAATTATACTTATTTAATAAAGATCATAAAAATACTTCAACTTATCATGAAGAGCAGAAGTCTTCAGATAACAAAGTTATAAATCATTCCTCATCAAAAAATAAACTGAAACTAAAAATTAACAAAAATAATATCTCAAATTAAAACGGCGATAAATCAGTTAAAAATAAATAATCAAAATTATAATATTGACGAAAAAATGAATCATAAAACCTATAATAGATCAAGTGCGTATTAACCATTTGTATTTAGAACAAAATATAGTTTACTAAATATATTAAAAAAATAGAAAGATGTATTTTACCAGGAAAATTGCGATTTAAGCTTTACTAACGCTATTAAACACCAAATCAGAACAACTAACAACATCCCAATTCAAGCAAAGAACTATAGGTACCTGTATGTTCATAAGATTAAAGTTATACGTCATAGCAACTCACCTTATTCTGCCGCAGTCTGGATCGTACCTAAGAAGGTAGACGCCAGCGGCAAACAAAAATGGAGATTGGTAATTGATTATCGAAAACTGAATGAGATTACAGTAAACGATAAATTCCCAATCCCAAACATTGACGAAATTTTGGATAAATTTTGTAAATGTCACTATTTCACCACTTTAGACTTAGCAAAAGGATTTCATCAGATTGAAATCGAAGAAAGCGACATTCATAAAACAGCTTTTAGTGTTGAAGATGGACACTATGAGTTCTTACGAATGCCTTTCGGGTTGATGAAATAACGTGAATGAATAATGTTTTAATAGATTAGGCGCCAGTTATAGCAGAGAAAATTGTCAGTTAAATTATTTGTCAAATGACAATAATGGAGGCAAAATAAAAATAAATGTAATTTAAATTTAAATTTTTGCTAACGTTATTTCGATGTTTACAAAATTATATTAATTTATATTTTATTATTTTAATTTATTTAATTATTATTGGTAGAAAATGGTACTTATAAAGAATAAAAAAAAGGTTTTAAAAAAAATTAAAAAAAATTTTTTTATTTAATAATGACATTCGCTGAATTAAGAAAAATAAAAAAGTATACATAAATTTTCTAGAATTAATTTTTTGTTTTTACTTTTTTTGAAATTTCCATTTTAAAACAAAAAATTTTAAACCTAAACTTAAACAAAATATTTAAAAAAAATGTTAAGTCTTTACTCATTAAAATACTAAATCATAATGAAATATATCAAGAATTGCATTAGAATTTTTTTCAATGACAAACTGAAATGGGAAGAAATGAAACATATGTCATTGGAACAATTTTGTTTCATTAGCAAAATTACTGAGTTGTTCAGGAAAATAATTACCAATCCGGAAAATCATAAAATTGATTTTTTTTTAAATATTTAACTCAAAATTTAAAAATTCGTAGCAGAATTTATTCTTTAAAAATTATTTAATCATTAAATGAACACTTTTGTTAAATTTAATGATAGCTATAACTGGCGCCTAACACAAATAAAATTTGCCTAGTGTATCTTGATGATATAATAATCTTTCCAACATCCCTACAAGAACACTTGGACTCTTTAACAAAAATTTTACAAAGATCTAGAGAAGTAAATCCCAAAATTCAAACGGACAAATCCCAATTTCAAAAAAAAAAGGAAACAGAATTTCTTGGGCCCCTAGTTAGCGAAGAAGGTATAAAACCAAATCCGAAAAGATAGTATGTTTTACAAAATTCCCTGTACCTAAAACCCCGAAAGAAATCAAACAATTTCTTGGTATAACGGGATATTACAGAAAATTTATTAAAGACTATTCGGCTATAGCAAAGCCAATGATAAAATATTTAAAAAAAAGACTCCAAAATAAACGTTTCAAACCAAAGACTCCAAAATAAACGTTTACTCCAACGACCAAGACTCCAAAATAAACGTTTCGTATAGGCACCAAATATTTCGGACCATACCTATTCGGGAGATAATTTTCGATTGAAACAGACCACAAACCACTAACCTGGTTATTTTCAATCAAGGAACCAAATTCTAAACTAGTCCGATGGAGAATAAGACTATCAGAGTTTGATTACATAATAAAATATAAAAGAGGGGTAAAGAACGGAAATGCCGTTGCATTATCTGGAATACTTCATATAGAAGCCCACAAGATAGAATCTAATTTGAATACTATTAAAAATACAGAGTCAGCTATAAATATATTTAAAAACCAAATTATTATAAAAAATCATTATCGGGAGCCATGAGAATAAAAATACAAAAATATTTAGGAATTATAGGAAAATAATATACTTAAATAAATTAGATACGGAAACTGCAATAAATATACTTAAGATTCATTTAAACCCAAAACAATTAAACGCAATTTTAATAGACGAAGAATATTATCATTATTTTAATACATTTTGACGTATTTTATACATTAGACAAGAATTTATTCATGACAACCATTGACAAATTTTCTCAATATGCACAAGCTTATACGATAATAGAACGAACGTGGACGGAATTTAGAACAAAACTCTTACAATACATAAGTACACACGGAAAAATTGAAAAAATTATAGTCGACAACGAACTGGGATTTAAAGCATTACCAATCCAAGAATTTCTCAGAGAACAAGATATAGAAATCCACTACACTTCAAATAGTAACCACACTTCAAACGCGGACGTAGAAAGACTACACAATACAATTAACGAACACATCCGCTTATTAAAGCACGATAATATTAATAACTCATTAACTTAATATTAATACTGTCGAAGAAAAGATCTTAAAAATCATTAATGTTTACAACAATACTATCCTTGGTACAACTAACGAAAAACAAATCGACTTTATCAATGGCAAATAATCAGAAAATGGTTATCCCAAAATTCGCCAGTTAATAATTAATAAAAAAATTAAAACAATTAACAAATTAAACGAAAGCAGGAAAAACTTTGAAATCCGAAAAGGAAAAAATTATATTAAGGAAATTAGAGGTGGCAAAAATCACTCAAAGTATAGGAAAATTACTGCCACAAAACTAAATGATGACCATTTAATCGATAATAAACGAAATTTAAAATACTACAAAACACACCTAAAGAAAAGATAAAATTCCAAAGCAACGAAAACCCATCAATCAATATAAGAAATTAGAAATATGCACTTCCTTCCACACGAAATTACTTTATTTCAAACAAACACCTTCAAAATTAAAAAAAAAAAAAAATATATGTCAGAAAATTTTTAATAAATAAATTTAATTAATAATAAAATTTATGTAGGATAAAATTTATACAGGAAGATTATTACATATTAAATTTTTGGTGCTTTCCTTTTCCTTCTTTTAGTTGACCCAATTGTAAACCCCTTTTCTCGCTCATTCCCTCATATTATATTTCAGAAAAAAAAACCAAAAGAACATATTTAGTATAGGTACCATCAAACCGTTAATAAATAATTTTTATACCCGTATGAACTACGTTCAAAGGTATAATAAATTAACCATTACGTTTGTAACACCTTAAAGGAGTCGAGCTAGATATAGTGTCAAAGGTATGGATCGATTCAGAATCGAATTCTGAGTCGATTAAGCCATGTACATTCGTCCGCACGATAACTCAAAAAATAAAGGAGCTACGAGGCTGAAATTTTTGTTACATCACTTTTACAAAATTGTTAGTTTTGCTATTTAAATCCAGTATTTTCGGCCGCCGGGTTCGAGTAGCTGCCATACAACTTCTTTCTTTAAATGGAAATACCCCAGTGTCTATTCAATCTAGGTCTCTGAAATTTTGCGAATGATGATCAAGTTTTATGGCAACAACTTCCGCAAAATTTGATTGTGGTGGTACGACGAGTTCGGGTAGCTGCCATACAACTTCTCTTTTTCAATGAAAATAACTCAATGTCCGTCCGCACGATAACTCAAAAAATAAAGGAGCTAGGAGGCTGACATTTTTTCTACGTAACTTTTGCAAAATTGTTAGTTCTGCTATTTAACTCCAGCATTTTCGGCCGCCGGGTTCGAGTAGCTTCCATACAACTTCTTTCTTTAAATGGAAATTACCCAGTGTCTATCCAATCTAGGTATCTGAAATTTTGCGAATGATGATCAAGTTTTATGGCAACAACTTCTGTAAAATTGTGTGGTTGTGGTGGTGCGACGGGTTCGGGTAGCTGCCATACAACTTCTTTTTTTAAACGAAAATAACTCAGTGCCCGTCCGCACGATAACTCAAAAAATAAAGAAGCTGGAAGGCTGACATTTTGTATACGTCACTTTTGCAAAATTGTTAGTTTTGCTATTTAACTCCAACATTTTCGGCCGCCGGGTTCGAGCAGCTGCCATACAACTTCTTTCTTTAAATGGAAATAACCCAGTGTCTATCCAATTTAGGTATCTGAAATTTTGCGAATGATGATCAAGTTTTATGGCAACAACTTCTACAAAATTTGGTTGTGGTGGTACGACTCGACTCTCTTTTTAAATGTAAATAACTCAGTGTATATTGAAGCTAGCTATCTGAAATTTAATGAAAAAGTGTCGAGTTGCATGCCAAAAACTGTTGTAAAATTTGACTGGTCTAAAGCAGCCGATTCAGGCTTCTTGCATTTGTTGGAACTTAATGAAGCTAGGAGCAATAGATTCGGGTAGCTGACATACAACTCCACAATTTACATAAATATATCTCTGTAGTTCGGTACTAAAACATTTGAATGTTTTTAAAAGATGATCAAGTTTTATAGAAACTGGATATATTACGTTAAAACGGGTATCCCAGAGTTGACACAGTCTACCTTACTGCACTCTTCCTCATTTTTATATAAATATAATTACATATGTATGTATACCATTATGTATGATGACTGTAAAGTAATTTGTGTAGATTATTTTAAAAGTAAAAATCAGCTGTTTCCACGACAGGACGGACCCGAAAAGCATAATACCAAAATTCATAGATTTTTTGCATAGTAATTTATTTATATCAAAGCAAAATAACTTTTAATATGTAATTTAACAATATTTTTTATTTAATAGCAATAATAAGCAATGAATTATAAAAATATTTACATATATAAATACAGATATCCATACATATGTACATGATTTCTTCATTCAAAAGGTTAAAAGTAAAAGGCAATAAAAACTGTAAACAAATACAAAAAAAACAAACATATGTAACATTAATATTGAATCTGCTAAAAAAATGCTAAAGTTTGAATTTTACGTCATCACCAAGAGAATATAATATGCGTAGATATACTTACGTATATATAATTTTTTATAGATATAAAAAAAAACAGAAATAAAATTTCTTTCATATAATGCATATGGCGTGTTATAATACATTCATATGTATGTAAATCAAATATTTATTTATTTTTAACACACAAAAAAAATTAAATATATACATACATACATACATATTCCAATAAAAACACTTTATTTATTTTAGATTATTTAGATTTTAAATTTATTTATTTTATAGTTGTTACAACTTAATTGTTAAATCAATACAAGGTAACATTTAATGCTGGCTTAGACTATTACGTTTAAATGATTGAGAACAAGTAAATGTAACAGTAAGTCGATGCAACCGACTTATTTATACCCTACACCTAAAAAATTCAAATTAAATTAAAAATCCATAAGTTATTTTATAGTAAGGTATTTATAAGCTAAAACGAGGAAGAATACAGTTGCCTTTGTCAACTCTTAGATACCCGTACGAACCGTTAGTATGTTCACAGCCACTCTGCCTACAATATTATTTTTTTAATATTTTAGTATTTTAAAATAATTTGGGTGAATTTTATAATTTCTAGAACTTATGGGTTGTACATATATTCAAACTATATGTTTATATCGTCGGGTATATGCAAAAACAATGAATGTGCAATTTCGTACTTTTTTAGTTAAATATACAAAGCAACTTAAAATTTTCTAAATAACAATATGCAAAAATAGCGAATGTTCTATCGTCTTAAAATAAAGAGATACAGCATTCATGAATGTGCTGAAATTGAAATATTTTTCAAATCCATTAAGCGAAAACAATGAATAGTCACTTACGTTGTTTTTGCGTATTGCTTTATCTACTTTTTGAAATAAATCGAACGCTTAAATTCTTAGAACTTAAATACAAAACAAATATTTCAACAAGATGTAAATTGCTTTTTTGTTTTAAAAGTATCTAACGGGGTAAAAGGGTACCTTGAAAAAAATAAAAGGGGGAAGCAAATATCAATCAATACATTATCTAAAAAAGAACTAGAGTATTTAGAAAGGCATATAAGATCATTCCCCGCAGTAGAATTTAATTATTGCCGAAAAACAACGGGCAAAAATATTTGGATCCGTCTCTTAACATGAGAATAATGCATGGAATGTACCTCGAAAGTTGCAAAAGAGATAATGTGAAAGGCATTTGTAAATAATGACATGATAGTAATAATAATAATAGTAATATAATAATAATAATAGTAATATTATAATAATAATAATAATAATAGTAATATTATAATAATAATAATAATAGTGATATTATAATAATAATAATAGCAATATTATAATAATAATAATAGTAATATTATAATAATAATAATAATAGTAATAATAATAACTGCTAAAGTGAAGCTATATTTGGTTATATCATGCAGTAAGGTAGTAGTATATAACACATTGTAATCCACTGATCGCCCTGTTTCTGTAGTAAATAATAATAATATTAATAAGTAATACTAATACCAATAATAATAGCTGCTATAATGACAGTGGGGATTGCCTTTGCCTGGGGATATACTACTGCATGTTCTAACTGTTGTAACAGCTATATTCACTGTTAGCAAAATAGTAATAATAATAGGCGGATTCATTGTTTCCTTACAGTCCCACTTCAAATTCAATGTTTCCGTATCCATTTCCTATTCCTACTCCCTAGCCAATATACTGTGTTCACAGGTAAAGGTTTCATCCTATTATATTGGCTAAAGGGCGAGGTGCGTTTAGTCTGTAAGAATCTGACACATTCAAGGAGAAATTCTTGATGTCTTTGGAAGATCCCACCTCCCTTAGGAAAAAAAAAATTTAGAAGAGTATTTGGAACATTTTTTAAACCAAAAAAAGGTCAGTGCAAACCATGGGTCTATAATACTTTAAATGAGGAAGAAAAGAGAAAAGATGAAGAAAATCATCCATTTTTTAAGAAAGTATGCACCCGAATCTAGAGATAAAAATAAAGAATTAGCCAAAGAAAATTCTAGCATTTTATCATTTAATTCGATGTGCAAAACGGTCTTGACAACTTCGAAAGGTGCTGCCAGCCAAATTGTCTATTTGCGAAAACTAGCTGTTACAGTTTAACAGTTTATAACCTTAGTATCCAAAACGTCTCATGCTACTTTTGGGATGAAACACCAAGGAAAGAGAGGATCTAATGAAATCTGCTCATGAATTTTTAATTACATTTTAAAGCACTTAATGTGTTATAAATATCAAATGTGTTAAAATGATGTCAGATAGTTGTGGCGGTCAACAAAAAAATTCAATTTTTGGCTTAATGCGTTTATAACTTTTAGAGACCCACCCAACCTTAGAAGTAATAGACCATAAATTTTTCGAAACTGGACATACCGAAATGAAATGCGGCTCAATTCATTCCAAAATTGAACAAAAAGCAAAGTATACTCCAGTATATACGCCAAATTGTTGGGCACAAATAATTCGAACAGCTGGATACAATTTTTCGCAAAAAAAGTTTTACTGACGATTTTTCAACTTGCGATTTAAAATTTACAAAAAGTCGACAATCCAGCAGTCTACAAAACGCGTATAGTCTGGCAATATCAGTAGCAAAATTTAATGACTTAATGAAAATGTGCCAAGATTTGACAATTCCAAAAACCTACCACAGTTTTTACAAACTGATAATTTAATAAGAGATTATTTAGCAGAGCCAGATGAAAAGGAAATGTTTTAATATGAAAACTAAGAAAATTATGTTCTTTTGTTAAATTTAGTTTTTGTTAAATTTAGATATATTTCAGAATATAAAGAAAACTTAAAAAATTGTTCTTTAAAAAAAGCTTAAAAATCAATCTGCAAAAATAATGAATGTGCAATAACTTCTGTTCTAATTAAGATAGCTCAAAGAAGCAAGGATGTAATAAAAATATCAAAAATTTAATATTTTAATCTATTCGAATCCAGAATTCAAGTCCTAAAGCTCATTTATGGCATTTAAAACAATATTGAAAAGCATTTATCTCAAAACTTAAATGTTGCACATTCATTGTTTTTGCATATACCCAACGATATGTACATTCTTCTAAAGCAGATTCTAACCTTCCACATAACGATTATCAATCCAAAACTTTTTCAAATATTCTATAGTAACATTTAATATTAAGCGGTAAATGTATATTAAATTTACTTAGTACAAAATAATAAATCTAATTTTAAATATTATATTATATTATATTTAAATATTCCATTAACAGAATAATTTCTTATAAGTACAATAAAATACATATATGTATGTAAATACGGCGCTATATAATATACATCTATACTCTTATCATTCATTCACTAGTGACATATACGATATGTAAATAAACATGATATTATATAAGTATGTATATATATCAATATCATATAAATAATAATAAAAATTCTTCAAGCAACCGTTATGTTGTTTATTTATTTACATTTTTTTATACTACGCATTATATCCTCAGCAATTTCAAATTATCGAGTAAAACAATATGGAAAAAATTCGTTTTAAAGAAATTTGTTAGAAAATTTGAAAAAATCAAGTAACACTTTCGTCAATTATAAAGTAACCCTATATTATTAAAAAAAGTTGTTAACAGAAATAAGAGTATAATGTTGAAGCTTTAATTTTTGTGTATTACTTCAAAAAAATTTTAACAGGTGTTAGAGTTACAGGTGTTTAAAAATAGGAAATTTTCAGTTTTTGACCCCTTACCCCTTAAAAATTTCTGAAATGACTCATACTTATTTTTTCTATAAGAATATCTTACTTCTGTAAAAATTTCAAGTTTCCAACTCAAACCGTTTAGAAGATAGAAGGGTTAAAGGATTTTGCAAAATTTAAGTTTCGCATAACGGTAAATTAAGACACTGTATGTCACAGATATATATTTATTGTATATATACTTTTAAAGCTAATAAAAGTAGTAATCGTTTGGCGTTTTCAAAATGAAGATATGCCTTATACAACTTGTGCTATAACAATTTAAATATAGAGCTTTTTTGAACTTTTGGGGAGCTGTAGCTCCGTAACGGGTGGGGCTAAAAAAAAAGTTATTAAAAATAAAATTAATATTTTTGTGAGATCTATCAGCAGTTAAAATTTCATAGCTCTATTTCAAAAAAAATGTAGGGATCTAAAAGTTAGGTGTTCAAGAGCTACCCTAAGGCTTGGTCCAAACTCAACCAAAAAAAATAGGGAACCTTCAAATTACTCCCAGAATATTTTGTGTAAATTTCAAGATTCTAGCTTTCTTAGTTTTTGAGTTAGCGTGCTGAGTCAGCGTGACGGACGGACGGACATGGCTCAAAAGTCTTAGAATTTTTTTCTGATCCGATCCATACCTTTGAAGGTATATCTAGTTCGCTTATTTCGAGGTGTTACAAACGGAGGAGTAATTTTATTATACCCGATCGTATCGTACGGGTATAAAAATAAATGCTTTTACAACCTTTGTACAAAATTTCAGGTTTCTATCTTTATTAACTTCGAGGATATGCGTATTCGGTTTTGGTACCCGAACCCATGATCCGATTGCACCCATTTGTAATCCCCGCCTTACTTTAGTTATTGTTAACGCACAGTATAAATTTCATCATTATCGTACGCACGGACGGACGGACATCGCTAAATCGACTCAGTAGGTGATCCTGATTCAGAATTAATATACATGTCCATATTTAACTCGCTTCCTTTAGGTGGTTACAAACACCATACCAAAGTTAATATATCCTATACTTTAAGTGTAAGGTATAATAATAATGTTAATAATTTTGTTAAGGTTCTCACGGCAAAGAAAATTTACTTACAGGTAAAAAAGGTTATTAATCAAAATTGTGTTTAAGTAATAATTTAAATGAAATTGATTTAGAATTTGGTATTAGAAAACTTTCTTGTGAGAATGAAAAAAAATGTAATTTGAGGATCTTTATTTAATCGAAACGTAAATGAACTTAATTGCTATAATATTTATTTTAAGTTTTTATTATTTTTTCGGTTTTGACTGTATATGATATATGGTTCCCTCATCGTTAAGCTGGAAACTCTCCTGAGTTTCCTCATTTGTATTTTTTAAAACATGTTTTATTGTGATTTTTCTTTTTTATTTTATTAATCTTAATATAGGATTTTATAATAAATATTATTACAGAAATTACTGTAAGAACAAAGAAATTAGATAATATAAAAATGCTATGATTTTTAATTGTTTCTTTAACATATTTTTTTTCGCTGTAATTTTCAATTTGTTTTAAGTTAACATCTTCTACGTTTGGTACAAAGTTTACATTCTTAATTTCTAAATAATTTGGTATTGTTAAATGGTTCACAATTTTTCTTTCAGATTTTTTAAATGTTGCATCATCTATTTTTATTATACCTACAATTATTAAATAAATAACTAAATATCATTTCAGTTACTTTTTACTTTTACATTGTTTGCATTTTTTACTAGAATTCTATTGGAGGAAATTTCTATAATGTCAAATTTGGAATTTTTTATTTTTGTACAATTCTTAAAACTAAATTGTAAACTAAGTAAATGATTGTAAATGATTGTATAAAGAAATTATTCATTAAATTCTTTATACAATCATTTACTTTTTTTAGTTTTTGTTCACAATTTTCTTCAGTATACTGATAGTATTTTATACCTTCATGCGGATTCGTTAGAAACGATAGGAATAAAGATAGCAAAAATAATATTAGAATCTAAACTGAGAAGTGAACTTTTTATTTCGCTATATTTAAAGACGTCAATTTCGAATTCATCGATTTCTTCGTTTGATAGAATTGAATGAGTCATAATGCCATGTCTGCCAAACAATATGTTCTGTTGTATTTTATCTATTTCTGAATCAAGTGACTTAATATTGGTACAAATGATAAGAAACTGTAGTGCTTTTGCACTTCATGTGAATGTATTGTTATTTCCTATAAATGATGCTTTCAAGATTGCTTGATTGTCATCAATACGTTTTTGTAAGATATTTAGATTTTCTTGAAGTTGGTTATTAATTTTAATTTGTCTGTTAGAAACTTTAATGGAGTTGTAGCTGTTCTCTTCCAAGAATTTTATGTCATTCATGATTTCAGTTTTGTCTTCGTCATCTAAATTTCCGAAAAGCCATTTAAGTATTTTACCGCCGAAATTTACAAGTCCTCGTTTGTGTCGATGTGGTATTAAAGTTCTTATGTTAAGTCGAGTTCTGACTTTTTAGTTGTTCTGTCATTATATTGTCTTGGGTTGAGTTAAATTTATAGACGATGTTATTTTCTAATTGATTTAATGTATTTTCTAATTCGCTTATGTTCATAAAATGAAGAATTTTGGAGTAATTTTGTATTATAAGAATTTCTTCTTGTTTTATTATTTGAAATACACCTTGGCTTTTTAATTTTTGAATATTAATTTTTGCAAAAGACGTATTTAAAACAAGAGAGAATACTAAGAGTATTAACCTAATTTGCTTGATGTAATGTTTCTGTGGAACTTCTCTCTGGGCTTTTATTACCTGAGAAAGATCTATTTAAAGATTTATTTAAAAGATCTTTTAATTCTATTAGGATGGTTATTTTTATTTCTATTATCTTTCGATTTATTGTCGACTAGCTTAGATAAGTATATTTCTTTTTGTGCTTATATCGAACTGCTTCAGGATCTTTATATTCAAAATTTGTTCTACTTTAGTTTAGTTTTTCGATGGTTTTAAATTTTTGATCGTCAATTAACTTCCTAATTTTTCCTATAACTTTTACTTCGCCGGTAACCTTAGGGTAGATTTCTAACTTTTCTTTAGGGTAGATTTCCGGGTGTCTAAGATCCGAAGATGTTCTATTAATGACCATAAGCTCGCTCGATGGTAGAATTACCTGTGTGGCTGCGAGGCGATGTGAAATGGATGTTAATATTTTCTGTTCTGAGAAAATCTTTAATATTAATGCTATAAAATTCGTTATGCAGAACAAGTTTTGCTGATTTTCCAAATATGGAGAATCGCTTTCTTAGACCTTGAATTACAGTTATTGAGTTTCTGTAATTTAAACGTTGTACTGTTAGGTGTTTGGTAAACTTATCGATTATGGTTAAAAACACTTCTTTATAACAAAAGAATAGGTCGCCGTGAATTATTTTATTGGGGGCAAGATTTCAAATTTGTATTTATTTGGTTTCCGATCATATTTTGATTGGTTACAAGTATCACAATTGTTTATTTACTTGTGAAATAATTCTATGAACTTAGGGAACTAATATTTATCTTTAACTTCATGTGCCTAAATTTACCATATTTTATAATTATTTTCTCTTTTTTTTGTTTAACTAAATATAATTGCGTAAAATATTTATTTATTATTACGTCTGCTGGTTTTCAACGCAACTATGAATTGTTGCTAGTTCGGAGTTATTAGTCATTGTTTTGTCACCGTCAACATTACACACATTGTAGCTTTTTGGTTTTGTGCGGGTGAACTTTTGCATTCGTTCTAGAGTTTCGGGTTCGCTCCAGGCTTTTCTTATAGGTGATATTCTCTTCTTTTTGCGGGTTTTGAAACTTATAACTGGGTTTTGTAAAATTGATTTGGAATATTTGAAAATTTTTAATTCTTTAGGGTTGATAATTGTTGTAGCGTTTAAGATATTGACTTCCTTACTGTTGTTGGTTTCAGGTAGGTGATTGACGTGAAGTATTTCATTTGTTGTAGAATTCATTCTACTCAAGAAATCTGCAACTCTGCTTTCTTTGCCTTTTACATAGGCTATTTCAAAATCATACTCGTTTAACCTAATTCGCCATCTTTGTAGTTTGGCGTTAGGTTCTTTTAATGAGCTTAACCATTATAGAGGTTGGTGGTCTGTTCTTATTAACAATTTGGTACCATATAAGTATGGCCGAAAATACTTAGTGGCCCATACTATGGCGAGCAATTCTTTCTCTATAGTAGAGTAGTTGCATTCATGAGTATTTATTGTTCTACTTGCGAAACAAACAGGGTGACCCTCCCGTGAAAGGACCCCTCCGATCGCGAAATTGGAAGTATCTGTTGTCAAGACTAACTTCTTTTTGAAATCGGGATAACGCAAGATAGGGTGACTTGTTATTAGAGTTTTTAATTTTTGAAATGCTTCTTTATAAAATGGATCGTCAACATTGATTTTTGTACCCTTTTTTAAGTATTTTGTCATAGGTTGGACTACTTTTGCGTAGTCCTGGATAAACTTGCTATAGTAGCCCGTAACACCCAGGAAGCTATTTATTTGCCTAGTGGTTTTAGGCAGATTGATTTTTTTATTACGTTGATTTTATTTTCATTACGTTTAATGCCATTTGTTGTAAGAACATGGCCCAAATACTCACTTTCTTTTGCGAAAGATTTGCACTTGTCTACCTGAATCTTGAAATTAAATTCTCGTAATTTACAGAAAATTTTGTTGATAGCAGAAAGATTAAACACCTGTAACTTGAACACCTATTAAAATTTTTTTGAAGTAATACACAAAAATTAAAGCTTCAAAATTATACTCTTATTTCCGTTAACAACTTTTTTTAATAATATAGGGTTACTTTATAATTGACGAAAGTGTTACTTGATTTTTTCAAATTTTCTAACAAATTTCTTTAACGAATTTTTTTCATTTTGTTTACTCGATAATTTGAAGTTGTTGAAGATATAATGCGTAGTACAAAAAATGTAAATAAATAAACAATATAACGGTTGCTTGAAGAATTTTTAATTATATCTATCAATATCATATGTATACATACATACTTATATAATATCATGTTTATTTACATATCGCATATGTCACTGATGAATGAATGATAAGAGTACAGATGTATATTATATAGCACCGTATTTACATACATATATGTATTTTATTGTACTTATAACTTATTGTACTTATTGTACTTAAATTATTCTATGAATGGAAATATTTTTAAAGAAATATTGCAAAGTATGGCGATATACTTATAACAATATAAATATAGTATGTACGCATTAGTATAATATAATATTTAAAATTATATTTTCTATTTTGTACTTTGGATTGATAATCGTTATGTGGAAGGTTAAAATCTGCTTTTGAAGAATGTATAAACATATAGTTTGAATATATGTACAACCCATAGTTCTAGAAATTATAAAATTCACCCAAATTATTTTAAAATACTAAAATATTAAAAAAATAAAATTGAAATCAGAGTGACAGGCTGTGAACATACTAACGGTTCGTACGGGTATCTAAGAGTTGACAAAGGCAACTGTGTTCTTTCTCGTTTTTTTTTTTGTTTTTTATAAAATTTATTACATAACTTTATAAATGATTTAAAAAAATAAAATCGATATTTAATATTAAAAAAAAATATTTTTCTTTTTTTTTTTTTGATTGATTCCTTTTTATTTTTCTATTCTTCTACTTCATCTTCTTTAATCCTCTCTTGTTGTTTCTTCTTTAATCCTTGGATGTTTATTGAATTACCAGTATTTAAATTTTGATCAGTTGATATTTTTTTTCATTTTATTTTAACATATTTCTTATATAAAATTGACAGTATTATAAGAAAGGAAAGAAGAGAAAATATAGAAATCAAAGAAATGTTTTAGTGTGTAGTAGGTTGTTCAACGTCAGTAAGTTTAATTGATTGTAGTTCTGTACTGAATTCGTTTAATTTGAAATCCTTCATATTGTTAATAGCAGGTGGAATTGAAACTATGTTTTGTGTAAATTCGAAAGATGTTTCATTTAGAATAAATTCATAAGAGAAAATATTTGTATGGGATATTGATTTTGTTACTTGAGATTGTAAACTGACAGTCTGGGTAAAAGCTTTGTAATTAGGTTTTAAAGTAAAAATTCCACTGTTACATAATTTTTCAATACTTATATAGTTTCCACAAGCGATTTTTATTTTAGTGTACCCAATATAACCAAGTATTGGGTTTAGCAAGGTTAAACCATAATGTCGAATTAAATAAATCCAAATCGATAATTCAATATTCAATATTCATGCTCTAATATTGTTGCATGGGTATATTCACATTGTATGTAAAAAAATATATTTATTACTGTAACTTGTTTACTTATATTTTATTGTACTAAACATATGAGTACATATTCTTTTCTTGTAATTTAGCTTTTTAGTCCTTTTGATGATTTAATAAAGATAATATCGAACAGGTTATGGGCCCAGTCTATAATTAGTAAAATATTAATGCAAAAAAAAAGAAAATGTTTGTATTAATTATTTGAAATAAATTTTATACTCTGGAATTAAAATGAATTTTTCTGGTGGCAGTAATATTGAGAAGTTGGATGACAAAAATTATGACTCATGGAAAATAAAGATAAGGAGTGTATTGGTATTTAATGATTTATGGGATATTACAAATGGAGTAGAAAAATGTCCAACTGAGGAGGAAGTAAGAAAAACGTGGCAAACTAAAGATCAAAAGGCACTGGCTTTAATAATATTGGCAGTGCAGGAGAACCAATTAACACACATTAAAAAGGCTCAAACATCAAATGCAGCTTGGAAGATACTGGAAAAAAATTATACGTCGAAGGGTCCTGCTAAGAAGGTTATGCTATATAAGAAATTTTTTCTAATGAAGAAAACGGTTGATCAACCAATGATGGATCACATAAGAGAATTCAGAAAACACGTGCAGTGCATGGAAGATATAGGTGTAACCATACCGAAGGAGTTGGTGTCGATAATGATGCTACATACGCTACCAGATGATTATGAAAATTTTTGTATTGTGTTGGAGGCGCGGGATGACTTACCAGAACCAGATGAGCTTCAAATCAAGCTTGTAGAAGAAGAGAATCGAAGAGAAAATAAATTTAGTGAAAGTAGTGCAGAGGTAAATGTTTTAATTTCTAAAAATTTAAAATTTCAGAAAGATAAAAAATTCACAAATAAGCCCAGATTTGATGGCAGTTGTTTTAAATGTGGCAAACGTGGGCACAAATCAAATGAATGTTTTATACGAAATAACGACACTTTTAACTGTTTTAAATGCGGAAAACGTGGACATAAATCAATTGACTGTTATAAGAACAATAATAATTCTGCAATGACGGTATTAAATACAGATTATAATACTGATCACAATACCATGTGGTTTTTAGACAGTGGTGCTACTGCACACATGTGTAATAACTTAACGTTATTTTCTTGTCTAAAAAATAAAGATGCTTCAATAATTCAAACAGCTGGAAATCAGTCATTAATTTCTCAAGCTGTTGGTGATAACCTAAAATTTAATTTGATATCGGTTGCAAAAGCCGCTGAGAATGAATTTAATATAAATTTTAAAAATGATGAGGCAATTATAAAAAATGAAAATAGTTCAATTATTTTAACTGCAAAAAAGGAAGGAAAATTATATTCTTTGAAAACAAAATCAAATAGTAGTATACATAATTTATTAACAATAAAATCAGAAAATCTTAATTTGATAAAATGGCATCAGCGGTTAGGACATTTGTATTTTAGAGATATTTTTATAGCAAAACAAAAAAATTTGGTAAATGGCGTAAATGGTAATATAAAAATGAAAGATGTGAAGTGCTTGACATGTGCAAAAGGAAAAATTTTTCAACAGCCATATAAAAATTCAGAAAGGAAATTTAATGATGTGCTAGAACTAGTACACACAGATATTTGTGGTCCTATGAATATTTCATCGTTGAGTGGTGCACGATATTTTATTTATGTGACATTTATGTGACATAATGTGATTTATTTATGTGACATTTTTGAAAATCCGTGCTGAAGTTTTTGAAGCGTTCAAAAATTATCATGTACTAGTTGAACGACAAACTAGAAAAAAATTAAAATGTCTGAGAAGTAATAATGGTGCAGAATATTTATCAAAAGAATTTAGCAATTATCTTAAAAAAATTGGAATTAAAAGGGAATTATCTACAGAATATACACCACAACAAAATGGAGTGGCTGAACGTGCTAATCGGACGTTAATGCAGATGACAAGATGCATGCTGATAGATTCTAATGTTCCAAAAAGTTTATGGGCGGAAGCACTTAACACAGCCGTGCATATTAGAAACAGATGTCCTTCAAGCGTATTGAATAACAAAACTCCATTCGAAGTATGGTTTAATTATAAACCAAAAATTGATTATTTCAAATCATTTGGCTCAAAGGTAATTGCACTGCATAAAGGTCCAAAGAGGTCAAAGTTAGAAGCAAAAGGAGATGAATTTACTTTTGTTGGGTATTGTCCGGATTCTAAGGCATATAGACTTTGGGATGGTGGCAAAAAAGTTATCAAACGGCGTGATGTAAGATTTTTTGAAAATATAATATCAAATAATTATTTGTTTTTAGACGTAATATCAAATGAAAATAATTTGCAAATTGAAAGTGTTAAAGTTGAAGATGTTATTATTGAAAAAGAAAAAACTGATGTAAATGAAAAAGATTGTAATGAAGAATTTGATGAAAATGAAAAAAATGGTGATAATGAAATTGGTGGAAATAATAACGTCGATGAAGAATTAGAAATTGTAAATGAAACCTCGGATGATTCTTTTAAAAGTTTGAACGATAATAGTTTGAGCGATGGTCATAGCAATGAAGATGGCAACTCGAATATTCAAGTAAGATTAAATAAAAAAGGTAGACCAAAATTAATAAGAACTAATAAAAAAGGAAGGCCACGTATGCTCCGAATAGAAAATGAGAATTTAACAATATCAAAAACTCCTAGCAATTTCAAAGATACGATGGAAAGTGAAATTAAAGAAAGTTGGATTAAAGCTATGAAAATAGAACTTGATTCGTTACACCGTAACAACACCTGGACATTAGTTGAACGCGCTCCAGATAAAAAGGTCTTATCTAATAGATGGGTATTTACGACCAAAAATTCTCCTGAAGGTTTATCATACAAAGCCAGACTCGTAGTACGTGGTTTTGAGCAGGAAATTGGCTTTGATTTTAATGAAACTTATGCGCCTGTTGCCCGTTACGAAACATTAAGAATACTTATTGCTTTGTGTGCGCAGTATAAACTAAAATTACATCAAATTGATTTTATTTCAGCGTTCGTTCAAGGTGACCTAGACGAAGAGATTTATATGGAACAACCACCAAATCCAACAAACAAAATTGACACGAATAAAATATGTAAATTACAAAAACCCCTGTACGCGTTCAAACAGGCTGGTAGACAATGGTATGAAAAATTAAACACTTTTCTAAAATCTTTTGGAATGAAACAAATACTAAGTGATCAGTATTTATATATTAAAAATATTAATAAACAAATAATAATTATCCTTATTTACGTCGATGATATACTTCTAGCATCAAATTCAACAAAATTATTAATTGAAACGAAACTAAAACTATCAAGAGAGTTTTATATGAAGGATCTTGGGATAGCTAATAAAATTTTGGGTTTTAACGTAAAAAAATGTGAAGATGGATCTTTTGAAATAAATCAAGAAAACTATATAGAAAATTTACTAGATAAATTTAATATGAAAAATGCGAATCCAGTTAGCACACCAATTGAAACAAATACGAAAATATTTTACAATGATGACCCAATGTCTAATGAAGAGAAAAAGGAAATGGAATGTAAACCATATCGAGAACTGATTGGTGGATTAACATATATATCAAACACAACGCGACCTGACATTGCGTTTGCAGTAAATTTTTTGGCTAGATTCAACAATATGCCACGAAAAATACATTGGGAAGCTGCCAAACGAATTTTACGTTATTTAGCTGGAACAAGAAAATTCAAAATCAAATATAGTGAAGGTGACCCAAATATAAACGTATTCAGTGATTCAAACTGGGCAAATGACTCTAAGGATAGGAAGTCTTGCTCGGGATATGTTATTATGATGTCTAATGGACCAGTTAGTTGGAAATCACAAAAACAAAAATCAATTGCATTATCGACAATGGAAGCGGAATACATCGCATTATCTGAGGTAGTGAAGTAATTTATTTAAGAACCTTATTAAAAGAACTGGGATTTAATCATTTTCTGACGAAAGAAACAGCTGTATATTGTGATAACCACAGTGCAGTAAATTTGTGCAATAATCAACCAGTTTACAACAAATCTAAACACATAGACCTTCGTTATCATTTTTGCAGAGAATAAAAGAATTTCGAATTAAATAAATCCAAATCGATAATTCAATATTCAATATTCATGCTCCAATATTGTTGCATGGGTATATTCACATTGTATATAAAAAAATATATTTCTTACTGTAACTTGTTTACTTATATTATATTGTACTAAACATATGAGTACATATTCTTTTCTTGTAATTTAGTTTTTTAGTCTTTTTGATGATTTAATAAAGATAATATCGAACACATAATTCCTGGTCTGATTTAAAAACTCTGATTTTACAATCTTTAGGTTTAGTGTAACCTCCTATTAACTTCAAAACACAATTTTGCTTTAGACTATTATAGTAAACTAAATTTTGTTTACATATGAAATTTTCTTCGTGGTAGTTTATACATTGCTCCATATCTAAATTACCAATAACTATGTATCGATGTAATTCATCGTTTATAGCCTATAAACGATGAATTACAGCTATATAATCGTCTTTAGGTCTATGAAACAAAATGTGTTATTTTTTGATTTGATTGGTAGACTAGTTACTTTATGCAGACTATATATTTCTGCGACAAGAGGAATGGTTATTTGAACCATTAAGTGGTTTTTAACATGTAGAGGTTCGACAGAAACTATTTTATTGAGAGGTGGTAGGTTTAATCTGTTTATGCGAAAAGGTAAATTTAAATGATCATTACCTCTAGTTGAATATCTTTTATTGCTTCTAAAAAAAATTCCGCATTGAAAAATTTATGGGACATTTTTTCCAATTGTGCTTCTTGCATGGTGTTTAAAAATTCTTCCTGTTGTTATATAAGCTTATTGGCGGAAACTGATAGAATGTTAGCTGTTTCGTCAAACAAGTGAAGGATATTTTCCCTTGTAAACCCTTGTAAAAATTTAGGTTTTCATTGTAGTTGAGGATTTAATTGTAGTTGAGTTTCATTAAAGTTTTCAATTAGACTGTTGATAACAGATGTATGCATTTCAGAAATGTGATATCAATTTTTTTAGTTATTTTCGATATTCTGTAGTACCAAATCAATACGTTCAGCATCCTCAGAATCCATAATACCAAATATATTTTTTTGAATTTTGCCTAGACCGTTAAATAGTCCTCTTTTTACTTTTGATCCATTATTTGATTTATAAATTTGTTCAATTATTACATTATTTATTTATATTTCATTAAATAATTTTAAAGTTAAAGTTAAAGTGACTTTACAACGGTCCAAAGGAAATAGTGTTAATATTTTGTTACAAAGATGTTTTAGCGTGTTAATATTGGATTCTATAGTTAATGTGTCTTGTTCGAAAGATGTGTGATTTAGAAAAAATAGGAATTTCCAATTAGTCAAGGAATTTTGTAATTTTCGAATTTGTACAGAATAAATACCTGGTTGAGAGATAGTTGTATACGAAGTTCACTCTGAGATTTCTATCGACATAGGCGTACTTTTATGAAAAGCAAAAAATAAATTAAATTAAAATCTTAAATTTCAAATAAAAAATTATTAGGTACTTATAACAAAAAAATTTTTGTGTATTAAATATGTAAAAATAAAATAAAAAAGTCAATCAATTTTTTGAAACACAAATAAGAAAAAAAATAAAATACTTTAAATAAATAGTGGTTTTTCAAATAGGGATTAGGGTGAATTTATTAAATTTATGCAAGTGTTATCACAAAAAAATTTAGAAAATAAAAACAAAAATAATAATAAAAAACTAACAGTCCACCAAGAAGATAACCAAAATTCTAATAATATGCAAAAAAATAATTTAATTAATAACAATAATAAAAGTGAAAATATAAAAGAAAACAACAACAATAATACACAAATAAAAAAAGTGCAAAACAAAAATGCCACGAATTAATGTTTATAACACTGAAATCTAATATCTAACAAAAAAAATTAATAAATCCCACACAAAAATCTACACTGATAAGCTGAATAGTTACAACACAATTATTGAAAGATTAAAAAACACAAACACTAATTATTTTTCTTTTACACCTAAAACAGAAAAAAAATAACCTTATTATGAAAAGGGCTTGATAGTAGCTACGAAGAAAATAAAGTGCTTGCACATTTAAAAGATCATAATAATGAAAAAATTAACTTTTTATCTGCAAGCAGATTAAAAACAAAGAGAGCAACTGAAAACAGTTTCATTCTCTCACATTTTATCGTACAAGCATCAGCTAACTCATCATTAAACGAAATAAAAACATTAAAGCATTAGACAACACAATAATCTATTGGGAGAATTTAAGAAGGAAAAGCATACTACAATGCACCAGGTGTCAGCGTTTTTCTCACTCAGCTGTTAATTGCAATATGGACTATAGGTGCGTAAAATGCGGAGAGAGCTATACACCAGGAGAATGTACAATAACACAAGAAGATGGGAGAGACATGCTTACTTGCATTCTTTGTAAGCAAAAAGAGCATTAAGCATCGTACAGAAATTGCCCAGTGTACAAAGGAAAAGAAAAAAAAAGAGAAGAAGAAAAAAAGATGACAAAAAAAAAAAAAAAAGATGTAATATGTATAATAACTTCACTAATCCTAGCGTATCATTTGCAAATATATTAGGTAATACTAACCAAAAGATTAACACTAATAATGTTAGCAACAATAGTAATAATGTTAACAATAATCACAATATTTTAGAAGAATTAAATAAAAATATGAGTATATGAGTATGAATCTTAAATAAAATTAACACAATAGAAGCAAATATTAATAAAAATTCAAATGACATTAAA
Source organism: Poecilobothrus nobilitatus (assembly GCA_947095535.1). Classification (NCBI taxonomy): domain Eukaryota; kingdom Metazoa; phylum Arthropoda; class Insecta; order Diptera; family Dolichopodidae; genus Poecilobothrus; species Poecilobothrus nobilitatus. Next base: position 89,834,764 of record OX352772.1, read on the forward strand.
TATTTATACGAAATGTTTAATGTGCCTAATAATTTCTAATTATGTCACTCACAATAAACATTAAATAGAAATAATTGCTATTAATGTTAATTCTCTAGTCTCATACAATAAAAGATTTTCTCTTATGCATTTCGTAGAAACGATAAAGGCATATATTTTCTGCCTTTGCGAAACTATTGTAGTTTAGTTTAAACATTATTTTCAAGTAAATGGTTATAACAGTATACGTCAAGATCGTAATAATCAAGAAAATAGTGGTACAGCAATTTGTATAAAAAACAAGTAAATGTAACAGTAACTCAATGCAACCGACTTATTAATACCCTACATCTGAATAATAAAAATCCATAAGTTTTTTTGGCAGCTGCTTCAACTTCTTCCTTTTTCTGTCTTATTCAACTCGAATTTCAGGAACTTAAAAGAAGCATCCTCTTGGGATATGCTTGAAACCTTTGTAAAAAATTTTAAGTTTCTGTCTATATTAATTTCGAAGATTGTTAGTCCTTGGGAGGTGTGTGTGTCAGGTACCCGAATTGCCACTCCAATTCATCGAATCCATCTCAGGAACATAAAGAAAACATGCCAGAACACCATTGTACTAAATTTAAAGGTTCTATTTTTGTTGGTTTTGGAGATATGCTCGTTGCTCTTGTGCTCGTCCGGAAGTTTCCAAAATACGAACCCATGGTTCAAATTCTTTCAAATGTCAGTTTCCAATTTTACAGAAAAGGAAACATAACAGAACACCTTTGTACTAAAAGTAAAAGTTCTATCTTTGTTGGTTGTGGAGATATACTCGTTTACTCTGGGGCTCGTTAGGAAGCTTTCAAAATCCAAACCCATGGACCATACCCTCTTAAATTTCAGAGACATAAATCAAACGGGAAGGAACATCATTGTAAAAAATTTAAAGGTTCTACCTTTATTGATTTTGGAGATAATCTCGTTTGCTCTGGAGCTCGTTTGGAAGCAAAATCATTATTACGTAATAACCGGCGATTTCAATGCGAAACACATCTCTTGGCAAAACAATAATAATAATACCATATAAAAATGGTTCATTAACCCAACCATTTATATAAACCATTTAATGGCTGACCTATATATATGGTTGGGATACAACAAAATACCATATAAATGTAATTTGTTAATACCAGATTAACAAACATATCCAAGATGCAGTTCTTACTTAGATATAGCTATAATAGACATAAGAATAGAATCTGCACATGATAGATTATTGACATTGCCATATGATAGTGACCACAAAGCCATATATGCAAAACTGTCGGTACCAAGCGAAACTATGAATACCGAAAATCAAACAGCATCCAGAAAAAATATTTATTCCATAAAACCAACTGGAACAAATTTAAAAGAAAGCTGGATTACAATTTCGACAAAGAGTACCAAACTTAAAATGACCACATAACAAGCACAAATAACATCACAATTGACAAAGTAAACCTACATTTAAATAATATTAATAAAATTATAACATAGACAATGGACGAAACAGTACCAATAGCCCGTAATTTTAATAACATGAACAAATTCTCCTCCACCAAATCAAACATTTCCTAAAGTACAAAAGTAAACTTTTAACCGACATACATAAAATACACAAAAGAAACTTAAATTTTACACCACAAGAACTTACCTTGCTTAAAAGCTTTTTAAACAACATAAATACGCTCATCAAACAAGAAATAAATATACAAGTAAATAAATATTGGTATAATAGGATAAAAAATATTACCCCCAAAGACAATAGAAACATGTTCCCGGAAATTAACAAACTTTTTAGACAAAGACCTGACAAAAATGTAAAATACCAACATATTGACCGCAACGACTCACATATCCTAATAAATAATAACATAGACTATACAAAACTCGACAAAACAGATGCAAGTAAATACATATTAACAAAAGAAGGGGATATTTTAAAAATATTTGGTACATATCTAGAAAGAAGCCATAATGTTACATTACCAAATAACAGCAACTTTCATAACAGAGTACGTGACAAAATACAAAGCCTAAGACTTTCAAGTACAGTACAGAAGCAAAATAATGTTTCATTATTCACATTCGACAATGTAAACACAGCTTCTAAAACATTAAACAACAACAATTATTTTACAAACTTTAACGACCTACAACTAAAACTAAAATAATTATAGACCAATCAGCCTACTGCCAAATATCAGTAAGGTGTACGAAATTATAATTAATGATAAAATAATAAAAGCTGAAAACAAAACTGAACATGCTATTAATAAATTGACATCTGATATATGTTGGTACATAAACAAAAAAGAAGCAATAGGCGCATGTCTTATTGACTTAGAAAAAGCCTTCAATAGTGTCTGGATTGATGGTTTACTTTATAAACTAATAAAGTATAAATTCCCAAATAACATAACAAGATTAATAATGGATATGATATCCGACAATCATTTTATAATAGCCAATAACTCAAATATGGACCACGTAATCAGCAACGGTTTACAGCTAGGCACGGTAAACTCCCCAATACTGTTCTCAATCTATTTAAGGGAATTGTTAAATTTACTTGGGAGCATTAAAGGGGCCAATTACTCGATTGCATTTGCTGATGACGTGATAATTTATTCCGCCGGTAAAACATAGCGGAAATAACAATTAACGTTCAGAAACAATTCAACCTTATCACTGATTATTGTAAAGTATGGTTAATTAAAATGAACGTAGATAAATGTGAAGCAATATTATTTCGTAATACTGTTGACAAAACCAACGTAATACTGTTTACAAAATACTGTTTCGTAATACTGTTGACATAAACCAAAAATATGTCAAATACCTAGGTGTCGTATTAAATCAACATTTAAACTACATTGATAATGTTAAAAAAAATTTAGAAAAAGGGACAAAAGCATTCATGGCGTCCAAAAAACTTTTCTATAATAAAATTATCAGTGAAAGAGTAAAAGTTTTAGCATACCAAACTCTAATTAGGCCTGTTATTTCATATGATGGACCGATATGGTACAACATAAGTGCAAGCATAATGGAGAAAATAAGATTATTTGAACGAAAATGTATAAGAGCCTGCGTAAATCTACATAGGAAACCAGAAACGGATTACAAACATTTCTACCCCAATAAATGCTTGTACCGTAAAGCAAAAATAATTAGATTCGATAATTTTTTTATAAAAATTATTCATAATAATTTTGACAGATCTCTCAATACAAACGAAAATGGTTTAATATCCAAAATTTATTACCATAATGAAGAGTATATAAATAATAGTTTAAAGTTGGGTTTTATTGCTCCCGAACATTTTATTTATCTGGACTCTAAAGGGTATATTCAAAGATATTCATGTCCCTCTGTCATATTATGTCATATCACTATAATAGACGGGCTACATGCAAGTGCATTGAATATGACCGAAACGACATTGAGGCTATTTCACTAAAGTACGACATGTTTATTCCAGAAAAGGATAAACGAATTTCAAAAAACCATTGATGGTTAAACATTTCGTAATTAATATAAAAAATTACCCTAAAAACTATAATATTAGAATAGTCGTAAGTTTTAAGTTAGGTAGGTTTTAGGTTAGCATAATCTTAAGTTAGTATAAGGTTTTATTTATAAAATTTAAATTAATTTTGGTTTTTATTATAATTTTCCAAAATTATATTCTCTGATAAACAATTCAATTAGAAAAAAGAAAAAAAAAAAAAGCAATATAATAATAAAACAAATTAATCGTCTTGAAAAGTTAGAATATAAGAATTTCCATAATACGAGTTTTACATGGGTCCCACTATATCCAGTGCCACTCTTTCAAAAGGATTTTTAGAAGTTGTTGTAATTATCATGGGCATTTTAATTTTTGAATATGTTTTATTTTTTTGACAGGTGTTATAAGAGGCTATATAATCTTTTATATCTTTAAACATTCCTTTCCATTTATATTTGTTTTTAAGTCTGTTAATTATCCTAGCTATACCTTGATGGCCGCCCAAAGGTGCATCATGGTATTCATAAAGGATTTTCTTAATTTCTTTTGGAGTTGTAAGTTCAATTAGATTTTTGTTTATTAGGTTTTATGATTGATTCTTTGTATTAAAATTTTCTTCGGTAATAAATGAACTTTCATTTTCTACAATATCGGATGGGGTAACATAGTTTAAATTAGCTTTACTTCTTGTTACGAATTTTACTCCAATAGTTTTAAGTCGGGAGAGACCGTCTGGATTTGTGTTCAGATATCCTGCTCTGTGTTTTACCGTTAAGGTGTATTCTTTTAGTTTTATTCGCCAGCGAAAAATTCTAGAAGTTGGATCTTTTAGGTTGAAAATCCAAACCAAAGGATTATGATCTGTTATAACTGTAAATTCACAGCCCACACTATTGCCGAGCTGCCTTTTCTATAGTGGAGTAGTTCTTTTCTGCTTTATTTAGAACTCAACTAGCATATACTATCGGTAAGTCTAATTTTTTAAGATTGTAATTTTGTGAAAGAACCGCTCCTATTGCATTATTACTAGCATCAGTTGTTATAAAAAAATGTTCTGAAAAATTTGGTAACTGTGGGTGGTTTTACCATAGCTTCTTTTACTTTTTGAAAACATTCCTCAACGAAAGCGTCCCATACAAATGGCACATCTTTTCTCAAAAGTTTGTTTAATGGTTGAGCCAGTTTTGAAAAGTTTTCAATAAATTTCCTATAGTATGCAGCCAATCCTAGGAAAGATTTGACTAGTTTAGGTGTACTTGGATGTAATATATTTTGTATAGCTTGTATTTTTTCTGGATCAGGATTAACTCCTTCATCCGAAATTACATGCCCTAAATACATAACCTCTTTCTTTTGTCCATCTGGTACAACTGTTTCTTTTCAGGTACAACTAATAAAGGTGAGTTTCAAGGGCTAGAACTTGGCCGAACTATTTCATTGGAAACCATAGCGTCTACTTGTCTCTTAATTTCCTCTTTGTGAATTTCAGCTAAACGATAGGGTCTAGTATTAACAGGTATTTTACTTGGATCAGTTGTTATTTCATGGTTAATTACCGGAGTTACGGAAAAAAAATCACCGTCCAAATACTATAGAACAGATGATTGTATTCTGTACATAGATTAATTATAGAACACTTTTCTTCGAAATTTAAATGGTTCAACTTGAGTTGACTTTCTAATATTTCCAACCTGTTTTCAATGATACTACTCAAATGATTTTCTTTTAAATTATATACATTAAATATTGCAAGTGGTTCCAGTTTAATTGTGATATGCTTTCCAATCTCAACCGAGTGGGTAACTGGTGTTTAAAATTCTAATATGGATAAAACCTTCCGTGGGTTTTACAATGGTATTGGAGATAAAAATTCCTTGTTCCTTCATTTCTTCAAGATCTAAATGAACTACGGACTCTTCTTTTAAGTTTACTGGGCCGTATTTGATTAGTTTCTCTGTTGTAGGTGCTAAAATCATTTTGTTTTCAATTACATCAAAATGAAATGTATAGTTTTTATTATTTAATTTGAAAATAGCTTTATTATTTCCGTAATCTATTACGGTATTTGTTTCTTTTAAAAAATCTTCTCCAATTATTCCATCTTGTGGAATAGGAAAATTTAAAAAAACTACATGGAAATTAATGGGATAGCATTGGTTATCAACCTTCAGTTGTAAAGTTGTTATACCTAAAGTTTTAATAGGTATTTCCGAAATACCTGTGATTTCGATAGTATCTAGTTCAATATATGTATTATCATGTAATGCGCGAACTTTTATTAGAGATACGTTAGCCCCTGAATCTATCAAAAATACGCTTTCAATATTTTTAGTTCTTTCTAAAGTTAGAGTCAAAATACTAGAAAATTTATTTATTTTAGATTTAAATTTTCTTTTGACTTTTTGTAGAGATTTCGTTTGAGAAACATAATATTTTTATTTATTTTAATTCGCTCGCCTGGAGTCTCTCTCTGGATGATCCAGGCTGTGGGAAGAATCATTAGAATGTATAATCTTTTCTTTTTTTGTTTTGTTATATGCTAAACGTCGGCACTCTTCTAGCTTATGCCCACGTTTTTTACAATAATTACAAATAATTTCTTTTACCACGGATACATGTGGTTTTTGGTGATAATTAGTACTATATTTATTATTACTATTATTGTAGTGGGTACTGAGAGGTATATAATTTGGGTGATTAGATGGCACATGGTTGGTTCACCTACAATCCATTGTATGGTGCGTTGTAGACTTCCAGTTACTGCAATAGGTCTTTTCACAGACTGTAGATTATTTCTATAGTTTATTTTGTTTAATTTTTCCTCTTAAATAGCTATGTATATAGCATTGTAGAGGTTTTGTGGTTCTTTAAGTCCATTAACGAAATTATTTAAAATGGTATTTTCATTTTATCCTAATGATTTTATCCGCTGTTTCTTCAATTCCAATTGTGCTGGCCATGTTCATTTCTTCTAACTATTTTTCAGCTCTTTCTGCGTAAGTTAAAACTGAATCTCTTGCTCCTTGAGTAAAGGAAAAAACTTCACTTTGAATTATTTGCAATGACCTGTGTTTCTGAAAATGTGTTGTTAGTGCTGTTTTCAATGGTTCCCATTCAGTATAGTCTTTATATCAAAGAATAACGTTGTATGCACGTCCTATTAGTTTTGACTTTATTATATTTAAAAATTCTTTTTTGTCATTTTCGGAACTAGTACGTTTATACTGTATGTCAGCCATTTGGAAAAACATGTGAAGATCCACCGGTTTTCTATCAAATTCCGGAATCATTTCCATAGCTTGACCTACATCAAATTTACTTTCAGAGGTATTCTCAGGGGTAATTGGATCTCTTCTTCCATTTTGGACTTGGTTCTTTGTTTATTTTTTTGTTGGTCAGTTAAAATTTTGGGTATTTGTCTACATCGTAGACTCAAGTTTTTGTTCATATATATCTTTTTTAGCAAGCTAAATGAAATGAGAAAAAACTTTCCTTCTTTTTTTTTTCTTTTACAATTTCTATGACTATGTTCTTTACATTTGGTATCGTTTCTCCAGACTCCGATGAAACATTAAGCGGAAAAAGGTGTTTTGCGCAGTACCAATTGAAAACGACAAAAAAAGAAAACTCGTTATCTCAAGTTATCTACTAAACAATATTGTTCAATCCTGAATCAGCAACCTAAAAGATAACCACAAAGCATTTCATTTTTATTTATATAATACAATATCTTATCTAATTGAGCCTATTCCTCATTCAACAAGTTCATTCAACGAAGACAAGTTCAGCATCTATCCAATGTGTCCAGTGTTAATAATTAAAGTTATCCAATATCTGGTTACTGCTGCATTTAATGTTTACAATTATCAATAATTTGTAAACCGAAATTTACTTTCAAATACCGAAATTTGCTTTCTCGCTTTTCTAAAGGGAATTCTTATTGTCCCGTCACAATTATATAATAATTTTAATAATAATTAACAAAATTCCCTTTCTCTTTTTTACTAAAGCTAATTATTAGTATTATTTCATATTGTAACATATATTAATCGTCATAGGATGATATATTAATTTAATTAATTTTTAATCATCGCTGTTTATGTACTAAGATCGTATGTCGCTTATGTAATATCGAACATCTTTCATTTACTATATAATAAAACGTAATTCGTTACTGCTAAGTTCAATGAACTATATTACATAAGGAACTATATGATTATAGTGTTAATTGTATATTTGTCAGTTAGAATAAAATTATTATACTAAAATATTTATATAAAATTATTATATAAATTATTTAACTTTTAAATTTTAATCTTAATCGAAACGTGTTATTGTTTCTAAATTAAATTATATTCTTAAATTAAATTACTATTTTTTGTATAGACATTTTTTATTAAATAATTATTATATTAAACTTTTTGAATTGTTGTAATAATTGAATTTTTTTTGAATTATTAAAATATATTAAAGCATTATAAGAAGTTACTTGTTAGAAAAATGAAATGTTATGTTATTTAAATTTTAATTTATTTAGAAGGAGTGAAAAAAAAGGATTTTACAATAAGTTACTAATAACATCTATTTTGCTGTACTGTTGATGTACTGGTGGAAGCTAATGTATTTTTGAAATTCACCTTAGAAGATTTTTTGCTTTTATTTATATATTTTTTTTTGTGTTTTTTTTTACTAGCATTTAACAGTTTTTAAAGTTTTTTTTCTTTTACTATTCAAATTTTATTGTTTTTTAAATTTTTTTACTACTGATTTCCTTTAGGATTTAATATTTATTATGTTATACGTTTTTTAGTTCATTAATTTTACACTGAGAGATTTACTAAATTTAATTTATTAATATGTCATCGTTAATGATTTGTTAATTTTATTCATTAAGTTATATTCATTATGTTTAAAAAACAAATTTCTTTTTAGATACAACAGGCAGATGCTTTATCCCGTTGTATCCCACCGCTGCCACAAAAAATGTTATGAATAAAATAAAAACTCTCTTTTTTTATAAAAATTAGTTTTATTCTTTATTAAAAAACATATATATATTATTTGAATGTTTTGAATCAAATAAAATAAAAACTCTTATTTTTGTAAAATTAGTTATTATTTATTTTACCAAATTATATTATTTGGTCTTTTTGACTGTTAAACTCTGACTGACTCGTCCATTCTTTAAACATTATTATATATCTTGGAGATCATGAAAATAAAGTAAAATAATATCAAGCGTTCCAGTTTTAAGTGGTACGCTTGGGTCAAAACATATCATTTTAATTTTATCAATGTGCATTGCACATGTTAAATTATATCATTTGTACTTTCTTATCTACTAAAGAATGTACAAATGCATTTTTATTGTGAAAAATGAATAAACTGACCTGTTTCAATTTTACATTGTAAATTTATTTATTTATAACTTCGCTATATGCATAATATTACTGAATCATAATAATGATTTTAGTATGTCATATTTAATTGTGTTAAGTAGAATCATAATTCAACAACATATGAATTAATATGTTAGTGAAATATGATTTGTTTTAATCACTTATTATTATAATTTACCATTAATGAGGAAGAGTATCATGAACCTCAAATCGGTTTATAACAGCTTATAAATAATATGTAATTTAACTAAATTTTTTCAATAATAATAAGTAAAAATAAATAATGTTTATATCATAAAATCATTTATAATTATTAATTAATTATTGTAAATCATTTTTTATTTGGTAAATAATGTTTTTATAATATTTTTATTTTAAGTAAATACATACTTTTATATATATTTAATATAGAAATATTAAATTTTCTATATTAATTTTTAATCTATATAATAATATTACACAAAAGTTCTTTAACCAAGCAGATTTAACATTGCTTTTTTTAACTAATAGAATAGGGGAAAATAAGAAAGTGAAATAAAGAGGACAAAATTATTATTTTTGAGATAACATTATTTTTTAATTTTTAATTGTTTGTTGTTTCTCTTTTTTTCGGCACTTCAGCAATTTACATATAATATTTATATTATACACAAATGTTATTGTTTTTTCATTGAATGTTCTGAAGCAAAAAGAAAAGAAGAAAATAACAACAAAATCAATTTTGTGTTATACAAAAAGCGAAGCAAAGAAAAAAAGTACAGATTCCAAAGAATAGAAAAATGAGTATTTATATATTATACATATTTGATATTACTTTATTGAAAATCACATAGTGCATGTATGTGAATGTTTATCTTATACATGAATATGCAAAACTTTTTTATGTATAAATATTGTTGTAGTCGGGCTGGGACGAAATCCCAAATCACAAAATCCCAATAAAAAAATCCCAAATACGAAATCCTAAATACAAAATCCCAAATTACAAAATCACAAATTGCGAAATCTTATTCGGGTTGGGTACGAAATTCCAAAAAAAAGTAGGCAGACCCACTTTTAAACACAGTAGATGAAAAGACTTAACCTCATGGCTACTGCTAGAAAATCCAAATTTTAAAATCGAAACTTTCAAAACTCAAATATTTAAATCAAAATTTTCAAAATCGAAATGCATCAAAATTCAAACTTTTAAAATGCAAATGTGTCAAAATCCGAATTTATAAAATCCAAACATGTACAATCAAACTAATAGAGAATATGATATAAAAATCTGGATATATATAAATACTCCGAAAAAGGGGCCAGCCCTGATTTTGTAACCAACTCTAAAAACCCTCTTATTTCAATCTCGCATACATAAGTATATATATCCGGAAAAGGGTCTAACCCTGATTTTTTAACCAACTCTAAAATCCCTTTTAATTCAGAGTCTGGCATGCACAAACATATAAATCCTCTGGAAAAAGGGTCAATCCTGATTTTGAAACCAACTCTGAAATGCTTTCTAATTCAAAATCTCGCGAATACGTGTAATTTTGACATTTCTCAATAAATAGTAGTGCATTTTGTAAAAATATCGATATTTTTATGTGAAAAAAATTAATTTTGAAAGAATGGGGGCTGCCGCCTCCAAACCCCCGCTAATAAAATTAAAATCAATACAATAGTATGCCAATGCTTACAGGCTTTCCTACAAAAGTATTATTTTTTTTTTAATTTTGACGTTTTTATGAAGAATATTCATTTTGAAAATTAACATTGAAAATTTCCAATTTTGGGATTTTGTGTTTGGAATTTTGCAATTTTGGATTTTGAAATTTGGGATTATATGATTTGGGATTTTGTAACTTTGGGATTTTGAAATTTTGGGATTTTATTACTTTGGAATTTTCTGATTTGGGATTTTGAGACGTTCCCGTTGTAGTGTGCCTAATTTACGAACTCATCTCGCATATGTACATATGCATGTATTAAAAACATGTGCTTTTATTTTTGATTGTTTGTTGTTTCTCTTTTTTTCGGCACTCAACAATTTACATATATGTATGTATATTAATATAACACAAATTTGTTATTCTGTTATTTAATTGTTTTTAGTGTTCTCACAAAGTTTTGTAATATAACAAAGAGCAGAATTTTTTTGTTTCTTTATGAAAAACTACAGTAAATTTAAATTATTTATAAAATGTGATGTAATCATAAATTTATTAAAATAAGCGTTTCAATAAGATTTATATATATTTTTAAAATGTAATACGAGTAAAATATATTAGCATAAAGTAACTATATACATAGAGTATTCACATGGAAGAAAAAAGTTAGACAATTTTTTTAATTTCGTAAAATCAACTTTATCGTATTTTAGTTTATTTTTATTTTAGTTTTTCTTTTTTCTTTTTTTTTTTTGTTTGTATGTCAATTGATGTATTTACATTTGTATATATTTCTTCTATAACATTTTCGATTTCTTAAAAAAATAAAAAGCCTCCATTCAACATCGATTTTTTATCAATCAATTTTAGTTTTTTTCATAACCTAATTATAGGTAGAAGAATTTTTTTTGTAAAAGTAATATGAAAAAATGTGTATATATTAATATAAATTTAAAATTATTTTCATTCCCTCCAAAAATATATTTTTTCTTTTAGTCAATTTTACAATATTTTAAAAATTCAAACTACAAGCCATTTAGTTTAATATCAGATCGATACTTATTATCAGAATATAATGATCCACTGTTGAGACAGTCAAAAAGTTTATCAAAGACTAATATGTACAAAACTTTTGCAACTTCTTTAGTAATACTTTTAAAACCAGAAGTTTCGATAATTGTTCTAATAGCGGCACTCACTGTTCTACTAAATATTTGTGCAACCAATTTAACTCTCATTTTTTCAAAAGTATACGGATTAATATCTAGTTAATTTGGTACACATCTTAGTTTTTCAATTTATTTGAATTTCCCATAATTCTATGAGAACTATAAAGCTTATAATACCATCTGAGGTTTTTAAATCGGAATCCATTAATGTATTTCTAAAAGATTTAATTAGATGGGGAAAATCGAATAAGCAAAAAATGTTTTATTATTATAATTACAAAATGGTTTATCAGGTGTTATTTCTAGCAACGAAAAAACTTTGGATAAAGCTTGATCGCAAGTAATTGCCCGTATTATAATACCAATATCAAACAAACTTCTCAAATTTTTTTAATAATTTTTAAAAGTGTTGCAAGACGAATATCTGTACTCTATATTTTATATTCTAAAAATAAATATTAAAAGTGTTACGAGAGGAATATCTGTATTTAGATATATATATATACCCAAACATCAGTTACAAAAAAAATATTCATAAAAAATTTTAAATTATTTTATAAACAACGTCTAAATATCTTACAAGCCGGATCGGAACACTCAATTTATTTTGTACCCAAATAGCCTTTTTTTCAAAGTTTGCGTTCAATGTTCTGGCTTGTAAGTTGTAAAGGCGTTGTTATAAATATCATGCATTAAATTCACTTTTTTGTTGTTCATGTAGTTGTTTCGTCTTAATTAATTTTTTTTTGTAAAGATATATATGGTAAGTTGTTTAACTCCTTCGTGCCGGATGTTTGAAGCTACCTTTCAATATCAAAAAATACTTTTAAGAATTCTGCTATGTAGAAAGAATTACATACATTTCTATTCTATAGTCATAAAGGCTGGTTTTCATGAGAAATTTCATCGATATTATTGCAACTTTAGAAAGAGAAACATATAGTGTACTACCAGTGGGAAAGAGGGAGAAAAAAAATTATATTGTTAAAATTGTACATAACCTAATTTATTAATGTTTATATTAATATTTAGTTAAGAATTTAAAATTTTTTATTTATAAAGTTGTTAAAAATAATATACCTACATAGTTTATTAATAATATTTTAATACCGATAATATAATCATTTTAATATAGTTTCTCACTAAAAAATAAAATTTGAACCTTTTCCCCTTTTTTTTAAAATTTAAATGCCATGGTAGTGAAGTTTTTTTAAGATATACCATTTTTGCATACATATGTATGTAATTCGTGGATATTTATGGTTACTTTCTTAGATATTTTCAAATGTTTCATGGATATTTTTTTAGCTTAATTGTTATAAGTAATATATCTATAATATAAAAATCTTGAACTTAAGTAACCTTTTATGTGCACTTTTGGCACAATTTCCAAGAATTCTTTAGTTAGTAAACAATTCTTGAAAACAATAACATTTTTATTCATGTCTAAATGATTTCCGTTATAATTATAAATTACAGTTATAACTACACTTATAAGGTCATTAACATATTTATAAATTCTAACTAAAACATTATAATGTATATAAGAATGTATATTAAGTATAATTAAGATATACATAAGTCAGCAATAATTCCAAGGTTAAATCATTATTAAACCATTATCGATATGACGAAATTAGTTCTAAAAATAAATATAATAATTAAGAATTTGTATATTAATTGCTGACCTATGTAAAATCAACTGGTAAAATCTTAGTATAAATAGAAGATAAGAATCATTGTAAAATCAGTTCCAGTCTGGCTATAGAAACCCTAATTATAATAATTAATTAGTGAAATTCAAATAAAATAACTGTTTAATAAAACAAGTATTTTTTTATATAAATCAAAACTCAGTTATAAAATTGACGCAGTCAGTAGGATACAATAAGTGAATATATTTGATACTACACAAGACACCTAGGGGTGGGAACGGAATAGTATGCGGAACTTAGCTTTATGGGTTCCAGTTACATCAACTACAACCTATGCTATCTCCACGCCAAGTTTTACCTTCACGAGGTCCTCCCTGTTACGCTGAGCAACTCAGTCGAAAGACCAGGTAACCAACCCTGGTGGTGTAGGTGAGTCAGCAACAAACAAAACTGGCGGTTTCTAATAATCCCTAGAAATATCATATGAATGCGTCACAAAACAAACGGCCCTCAGTCTCCAGCAAAAAGAGGGTACTAAGAATCCCCGGAGGTAAAACAAAATCTACAATAAAAATAGGAACATGGAATGTCAATAGTCTGTTCGAGTCAGGAAAAATCCATAACACTATTCAAGAAATGAATCGTTTAAAAGTTGATATACTTGGTATCAGCGAAACCTGGTGGCCAAGCAACGGAGTAATTAGTGTAAAAGGGAAAAAATTTTATTATTCCGGTAATTACAACACAAGGCACAGGAATGGCGTCGGTATAATTTTGTTTGAACAAATCGCGAAACATGTTTCCGGCTTCGTGCCGTTTTCGGATAGAGCTATGCTACTTAAATTAGATTCAAAACCGATCGCAATTAATATTATTCAAATTTACGCACCGACAGCGGATAAACCCGACGATGAGATAGAAGAGTTTTATGAATGCATAACATATCTTTTAAAACAAACAAAACCTCACGACATGAATATCATAATGGGCGACTTTAATGCCAAGGTTGGTACAGGAGGAGTAAAAGACGTAGTTGGCAGTTTTGCTCTAGGAACCAGAAACGAAAGGGGTGATCGTTTGGTACAATTTTGCCAAGAAGAAAATTTAAAAATTATGAATACTTGGTTTTGTTTACCTGCAAGAAGATTATATACTTGGAGATTTCCACAAGATACAATTGAACATGTTGTGCGAAACCATATTGATTTCATCATTGTGAATAAACGTTTTAGCTCATCCATTAGGAAAGTAAGCACATACCCTGGTGCTGACGTTCCATCGGATCACAATCTCTTGGTGGGCAAAATAAACATCAAATTAGCAAGAACAAAGAGGTCCAACCGAGAAACAAAATTGCATATGGAAAAGCTGAAAAACAGTGACATAAGAAATCGATTAGCAGCAGAGATCAACAATCAGGTACGAAATTTGAGAAATACAACAAATCTATGGGCACAAACAAAGGATATCCTTAAAGAAAAATCACGAAACATCCTGAGTACAAAAAAGTATTCCCGTAAACAGAAATAGATAACAGACGAGATTTTACAGATGATGGATGTGAGGCGCCAATACAAAAACAATAATATTGGGGAGTATAAACGCATTCATCGAGATATCCAAGCTAAAATTAGGCGTGCCAAGCAGGACTAGTTAAAAAAAGAATGTGATGAAATAGAGAAACTGCAACATCTACATGATGATTTCAATGTCCACAAAAAAATTAAAGAAATCACGGGTGCAAATCGTAAAAAACTTACCGCTGTACTAACAAACGAACAAGGTCAACTTATAGCTGACGTAAATGTGGAACAAAAAACCTGGGAAAATTATGTGCAACAGTTATTTCAAGATCAAAGCAGAAGAATAAATAACAATAACAGTAACACGGACATACTACCTTTTGGATTTCCAACAACAAAAGAAGAGGTTAAAAAGGCAGTATCGTCAGCGAAAAATAATAAAACTACAGGTCCGGATGATTTACCAGCAGAAATAATAAAATTAATAGATTATGATAATTTAGAGATATTGGTCAAAATTTTTAATAAAATATATAACACGGGTGATTTCCCAGAAGATTGGCTAAGGTCGACATTTATTGCACTCCCGAAAAAAGCGAATGCTAAAAGCTGTAAGGATCAACGTCTGATAAGTTCAATGAGTCATGCGCTTAAAATCTTTCTTAATATACTGCAAATGGATTCCAAGTGCGAAGCACATATGGGAAAAACGCTGTTCGGGTTCAAACAAGGCACAGGCACGAAAGAAGCTCTTTTTAGAGTAAATATATTGGTACAAAACTGCAGAGATGTTCAGAAGGATGTTTTTCTCTGTTTCCTTGACTACGAAAAAGCTTTCGATAGGGTGCAGCATGAAAAATTGATAGAAATTTTAAGTACATTAGATATCGAAGAAAACACTATAAACTGTATCAGAAATCTGTATTGGAATCAAACAGCTAACGTAAAAACTCAGCATGGCTTAACGGATAGCATTGCAATTCAAAGGGGGGTACGTCAGGGCTGTATTTTGTCACCAATGCTCTTCAACTTATATGCGGAAACTATCTTCGTGGAGGCACTAGCTAATGTGGAAGGAGGCATAAAAGTGAATGGCACGTTCTTAAATAATATAAGATATGCTGACGATACCACGTTAATAGCTGATAATATTATCGATTTACAACACATAGTAGATAGAGTCAACCACTACAGTAACAATTTCGGGCTTAACATCAACACTCAAAAAACGAAATGAATGATAGTCAGCAGAAAGAGAAAACCGTATCCTGGTGCGACTATTACAATTAACAACATTCAAATCGAAAAAGTGTCCACTTTCAAGTACCTTGGAAGCTGGCTAAACGAAGACTGGAGTTGTAATGGGGAAATAAAGCGCCGAATTGAAATGCCTTGCTGGCATTTCTTAAATATTAGGAGCTTTTCTGCAGTAGGAACCTCAACATGAAGTTGCGGATACGTTTCGTCAAATGTTATGTCTGGTCTGTTTTATTATGGAAGCATTCGAAAGCTGGAAGCATTCGAAATGTGGACATGCAGAAGAATGCTCAAGATTTCATGGGTAGACCGTGTTTCGAACGAGGAGGTTATCAGAAGAATGAATGTAACAAGAGAATTACTCACAACTGTCAAACGTCGAAAAACAGCATACTTTGGCCATGTAATGAGGAGTGCGAAATACGAGATGTTACAGCTCATCGTGCAGGGGAAGATTGAAAGACGAAGGGGAGTTAGTAGAAAGCAACTGTCTTGGCTCCGAAATATTAGAAATTGGACTGGCATATCGGGAATTGGTGCCCTGATAGAGTCAGCAAGGGACAGGGAATGATACAAGCAAATCACACAAACTATCATATGACGCTAACATTCTGTTAAGAATAGGCAACACAAGAAGAAGAAGACAAGACACCTATTGCATAAAGTTTACTTGAGTCTGGGGAAACGGTATCAAATGACTTGTAAATTACTACTTTATAGTGTATTTCTGCATTACATAGTACCAGCTAAGAAGCTGTATTATATAATAAAACGTTCAACTTACGAAGCAGAAGTTTGTAAGCTTTGGGCTAAAAAATATATACTGTGAAACAAGACTTTTTTCTTCGTTATCCTTAAGTGAGTCTGCTTAAGGCACAGTTATAATAAAAAGTGTTCGTTTCAACTACTTAGTATCTTCACATAGTACAAAAAGTAGATTTTCATTCTGCACCACATAAAATTGTATCAAAAACCAATTGATACCCACAACAGCAGTGTTATTCGTCTAAACCAATAGTACGTTTAGAATAGCAATACGTAACTGCAAAACTAAGTGACCGAGCCACAAATAAGAATTTGTTTGGCCAACAACTAAATAAATTAATACAAGTAAATAAGTACAACAGGCCGCAAATAAAAAAAATTGTTAGGCCAACCACTCAACAAATTGTACGCCAAGGAAAACAACCAGTTCTTCATATTATCACCATTAAACAGGGTCCCAGTGCACTGTTTAACTTACAACATCAAAAGCAATTCAGCAGGAGTTAGAACCAATATCAACGGCAATCATAGCAACGATAACATCAACACCAGCTATAAAAGCAACAATATTAATCGTAAGTTCTAAATTTTTCCTTATATAAAAGTGATATAAAATAAGTAGAAACATTTGTAAGCAAATTCGTGTTTAAAAATGGCTAATAATAATAACAACCGCGTCAACAATTTAACATTAGATCCGTTAAAATATTTGGATAGGTTACCTTCATTTAATGGCGGCAGTAGAGATTTACAGACTTTTTTACATCCAATGTTAGTAACTTATGGTGCATTATCACAAGCAATATTTTCAGACGTTATTAAAAGTAAATTGTTAGGTAGAGCTAGGGAAATAATAGAAATTAACTGGCAAGCTGTCTCATGGACAAATATAAAAACCATACTGCAAGACAACTTTGGAGAAAAGAAAAGTATAGACGACCTATTTGACGAACTTAGGGCTATAACATTTAAAAATAGTAGTATAGAATTTTATAATGAAATTAAAAATAAACTTATAATACTAAATAATAAAACAGTAATTGTATTAGGCCAAGGTGCCGCCGCAAACGAATGTGCGCCAAATAATATGCGAACCGCTTTAAATATATTTAAATCAAAAATACCAGATCCAATGAAAACTATTTTAGCTCGTCGAAACCCTGATACCTTGGAAGACGCGATGGACATTCTCTTTACAAGTGGCCACGCTTCGTCAAATAAGCGAAGCAATAATACCAACCGCAGAAACAATTATAATAATAACAATCGCACTGATACCAACAACTCCTATCGTGGTACCTCAAATAACTACAACGTAAATAACCGTAATAATAATAATCGCAATAGTGACAATCCAAATAATTACAACAGTGGTAATCTAAATAACTATAATCGCAGTAATGCTCGTAACTTTAATCAAAATAGACCACCTAATAATCCAAATCAACGGTATAACCCACAAAACTAATAATAACTATTTCCAACCTAACCTTTATAATTTTAACAATGATAACCGCCACAATAAATGTCATAATAATAATTTTAACAACCACTACGACCAAAGAGACCACGAACCAATGGACGTAGACATAAACACCAATAACAATAGATGTGAAACTCAAATACAAAATTTTCCATTAGAAGCCTCGAAACCTCATTACCGTATATATTATTCAAAACCCATTCTCGACTTTTAAAATTTTTATTAGATTCTGAAGCAACTCACTCCTTAATAAATTCTAACATATGTCATCCTAGATTAATAGAAACATTACAACGAGAAGTGCATATAAGAACCGTTACAAATGTTGCTAAAATAAAAGAAAAAGCTAAATTTCCACTTTTTGAAGAATTTGGCGAAACTAAAACTAAAATAGAAATGTTCGTTTACCATTTCCATGAAAATTACCGATGGACTGATAGGAAACGATATATTAATACCTCTAGAAGCCATAATCGATAAAAAATAACATTCTTATAACTAAGGGAAAACAAAACCAATTATACTTATTTAATAAAGATCATAAAAATACTTCAACTTATCATGAAGAGCAGAAGTCTTCAGATAACAAAGTTATAAATCATTCCTCATCAAAAAATAAACTGAAACTAAAAATTAACAAAAATAATATCTCAAATTAAAACGGCGATAAATCAGTTAAAAATAAATAATCAAAATTATAATATTGACGAAAAAATGAATCATAAAACCTATAATAGATCAAGTGCGTATTAACCATTTGTATTTAGAACAAAATATAGTTTACTAAATATATTAAAAAAATAGAAAGATGTATTTTACCAGGAAAATTGCGATTTAAGCTTTACTAACGCTATTAAACACCAAATCAGAACAACTAACAACATCCCAATTCAAGCAAAGAACTATAGGTACCTGTATGTTCATAAGATTAAAGTTATACGTCATAGCAACTCACCTTATTCTGCCGCAGTCTGGATCGTACCTAAGAAGGTAGACGCCAGCGGCAAACAAAAATGGAGATTGGTAATTGATTATCGAAAACTGAATGAGATTACAGTAAACGATAAATTCCCAATCCCAAACATTGACGAAATTTTGGATAAATTTTGTAAATGTCACTATTTCACCACTTTAGACTTAGCAAAAGGATTTCATCAGATTGAAATCGAAGAAAGCGACATTCATAAAACAGCTTTTAGTGTTGAAGATGGACACTATGAGTTCTTACGAATGCCTTTCGGGTTGATGAAATAACGTGAATGAATAACGTTTTAATAGATTAGGCGCCAGTTATAGCTATCAGTGAAATGCTTCCGGAAAAAACGTTTCATTGAAAACTTATATTTTTTTCCGTATAGGCGATTCAGAGAAAATTGTCAGTTAAATTATTTGTCAAATGGCAAATGACAATAATGAAGGCAAAATAAAAATAAATGTAATTTAAATTTAAATTTTTGTTAACGTTATTTTGATGTTTGCAAAATTATATTAATTTATATTTTATTATTTTAATTTATTTAATTATTATTGGTAGAAAATGGTACTAAAAAAGAATTAAAAAATTTTTTTATTTAATAATGACATTCGCTGAATTGAGAAAAATAAAAAAGTATACATAAATTTTCTAGAACTAATTTTTTTTTTTTACTTTTTTTGAAATTTCCATTTTAAAACAAAAAATTTTAAAACTAAACTTAAACAAAATATTAAAAAAAAAATGTCAAGTCTTTACTCATTAAAATACTAAATCATAATGAAATATATCAAGAATTGCATTAGAATTTTTTTCAATGACAAACTGAAATGGGAAGAAATGAAACATATATATTTATTTAAAACAAAATCCCAAAAGAGCCTGAGGGCTCGTATAGGGTGTATAAAATTACAGTAGTTTACAATCATAAAGATATCATGAATATTATGTTAAAATTATGTACATATGTAATAATTAAATTATACAAACTAATGACAAATTAGGTGTAAATAATGTGCAACAAAATAATAGAAAGGAGAACAAAACAAAAAAAAATAAAAAATATACAAAAGCAAGAGAAAAAAAAAATAAAAATAAAAGAGAGCATAATTATAAACTAGAAATGAAATTTACGATTGGATTTGATTGCTATTGTTATTGGTTATTATACTTGAGCATTAATACATTTCTAACTGATAACACATACACTTCTAACAATTTCTAACATATGTCATTGGAACAATTTTGTTTCATTAGGAAAATTACTGAGTTGTTCAGAAAAATAATTACCAATCCGGAAAATCATAATATTGATTTTTTTTTAAATATTTAACTCAAAATTTAAAAATTCGTAGCAGAATTTATTCTTTAAAAATTATTTAATCATTAAATGAACACTTTTGTTAATTTTTAATTTTAATTAATAATATGTCTTTGCTGCAAAAAAATGGAAAATAAACATTTTCCTGAAGCATTTCAATGATAGCTATAGGGTATCAAGGGTATAAAAAATTTACCATTACGTTTGTAACACCTTAAAGGAGTCGAGCTAGATATAGTGTCAAAGGTATAGATCGATTCAGAATCGAATTCTGAGTCGATTACGCCATGTACGTTCGTCCGCACGATAACTCAAAAAATAAAGGAGCTAGGAGGCTGAAATTTTTGTTACGCCACTTTTGCAAAATTGTTAGTTTTGCTATTTCAATACAGCATTTTCGGCCGCCGGGCTCGAGTAGCTGCCATACAACTTCTTTCTTTAAATGTAAATAACTCTGTGTCTATTTATGCTAAGTATCTGAAATTTTGCAAATGATGATCAAGTTTTATGGCAACAGCTTCTGCAAAATTTGGTTGTGGTGGTGCGACGGGTTCGGGTAGCTGCCATACAACTTATCCGTTTAAATGAGAATAACTCAGTGTCTATTGAAGCTAGGAACCTGAAATTTAGTAAAGAGGTGTCGAGTTACAGGCCAACAACTTTTGTAAAATTTGGTTGGCCCAGAGCAGCCGGTTAAGGCTTCTTGCACCTCTTGGAACTTAATGAAGCTACGCGCAATAGATTCGGGTAGCTGGCATACAACTCCACAATTTACATAAATATATCTCTGTAGTTCGGTACTACAACATCTGAATGTTTTTAAAAGATGATCAAGTTTTATAGAAACAGGATATATTACGTTCATATGGGTATCCCAGAGTTGACACAGTCTACTCTACTGCACTCTTCCTCGTTTTTTTAATATTTTAGTATTTTAAAATAATTTGGGTGAATTTTATAATTTCTAGCACTATGGGTTGTACATATATTCAAACTATATGTTTATATGTACATTCTTCAAAAGCAGATTCTAACCTTCCACATAACGATTATCAATCCAAAACTTTTTCAAATATTCTATAGTACCATTTAATACTAAGCGGTAAATGTATATTAAATTTACTAAGTACAAAATAGTAAATATAATTTTAAATATTATATTATATTATATTTAAATATTCCATTGACAGAATAATTTCTTATAAGTACAATAAAGGACATATATGTATGTAAATACGGCGCTATATAATATACATATATACTCTTATCATTCACTCACTAGTGACATATACGATATGTAAATAAACATGATATTATATAAGTATGTATATATATCAATATCATATAAATAAAAATTCTTCAAGCAACCGTTATGTTATTTAGTTATTTACATTTTTTTGTACTACGCATTATATTCTCAACAATTTCAAATTATCGAATAAAACAAATGCAAAAAATTTGTTGAAGAAATTTGTTAGAAAATTTGGAAAAATCAAGTAACACTTTCGTCAATTACAAAGTAATCCTATATTGTTAAAAAAAGTTGTTAATGTTGAAGCTTTAATTTTTGTGTATTATTTCAAAAAAATTTTAACAGGTGTTCAAGTTACAGCTTCTAAACGGGGGGTGATACAAAAAAAAATTTCTGAAATGACTCATACTTATTTTCAAAGATCTAACCTCTGTCAAAATTGCAAGTTTCTAACTTAATATATCAAGCAACCGTTATGTTATTTATTTATTTACATTTTTTTGTACTACGCATTATATTCTCAACAATTTCAAATTATCGAATAAAACAAATGCAAAAAATTTGTTGAAGAAATTTGTTAGAAAATTTGGAAAAATCAAGTAACACTTTCGTCAATTACAAAGTAATCCTATATTGTTAAAAAAAGTTGTTAATGTTGAAGCTTTAATTTTTGTGTATTATTTCAAAAAAATTTTAACAGGTGTTCAAGTTACAGCTTCTAAACGGGGGGTGATACAAAAAAAAATTTCTGAAATGACTCATACTTATTTTCAAAGATCTAACCTCTGTCAAAATTGCAAGTTTCTAACTTAATATATCAAGCAACCGTTATGTTATTTATTTATTTACATTTTTTTGTACTACGCATTATATTCTCAACAATTTCAAATTATCGAATAAAACAAATGCAAAAAATTTGTTGAAGAAATTTGTTAGAGCTTCTTGCACCTCTTGGAACTTAATGAAGCTACGCGCAATAGATTCGGGTAGCTGGCATACAACTCCACAATTTACATAAATATATCTCTGTAGTTCGGTACTACAACATCTGAATGTTTTTAAAAGATGATCAAGTTTTATAGAAACAGGATATATTACGTTCATATGGGTATCCCAGAGTTGACACAGTCTACTCTACTGCACTCTTCCTCGTTTTTTTAATATTTTAGTATTTTAAAATAATTTGGGTGAATTTTATAATTTCTAGCACTATGGGTTGTACATATATTCAAACTATATGTTTATATGTACATTCTTCAAAAGCAGATTCTAACCTTCCACATAACGATTATCAATCCAAAACTTTTTCAAATATTCTATAGTACCATTTAATACTAAGCGGTAAATGTATATTAAATTTACTAAGTACAAAATAGTAAATATAATTTTAAATATTATATTATATTATATTTAAATATTCCATTGACAGAATAATTTCTTATAAGTACAATAAAGGACATATATGTATGTAAATACGGCGCTATATAATATACATATATACTCTTATCATTCACTCACTAGTGACATATACGATATGTAAATAAACATGATATTATATAAGTATGTATATATATCAATATCATATAAATAAAAATTCTTCAAGCAACCGTTATGTTATTTAGTTATTTACATTTTTTTGTACTACGCATTATATTCTCAACAATTTCAAATTATCGAATAAAACAAATGCAAAAAATTTGTTGAAGAAATTTGTTAGAAAATTTGGAAAAATCAAGTAACACTTTCGTCAATTACAAAGTAATCCTATATTGTTAAAAAAAGTTGTTAATGTTGAAGCTTTAATTTTTGTGTATTATTTCAAAAAAATTTTAACAGGTGTTCAAGTTA
This sequence comes from Poecilobothrus nobilitatus, assembly GCA_947095535.1. Taxonomy (NCBI): domain Eukaryota; kingdom Metazoa; phylum Arthropoda; class Insecta; order Diptera; family Dolichopodidae; genus Poecilobothrus; species Poecilobothrus nobilitatus. The sequence goes on from OX352772.1 coordinate 89,858,581, forward strand.
CAGCTTCTAAACGGGGGGTGATACAAAAAAAAATTTCTGAAATGACTCATACTTATTTTCAAAGATCTAACCTCTGTCAAAATTGCAAGTTTCTAACTTAATATATCAAGCAACCGTTATGTTATTTATTTATTTACATTTTTTTGTACTACGCATTATATTCTCAACAATTTCAAATTATCGAATAAAACAAATGCAAAAAATTTGTTGAAGAAATTTGTTAGAAAATTTGGAAAAATCAAGTAACACTTTCGTCAATTACAAAGTAATCCTATATTGTTAAAAAAAGTTGTTAATGTTGAAGCTTTAATTTTTGTGTATTATTTCAAAAAAATTTTAACAGGTGTTCAAGTTACAGCTTCTAAACGGGGGGTGATACAAAAAAAAATTTCTGAAATGACTCATACTTATTTTCAAAGATCTAACCTCTGTCAAAATTGCAAGTTTCTAACTTAATATATCAAGCAACCGTTATGTTATTTATTTATTTACATTTTTTTGTACTACGCATTATATTCTCAACAATTTCAAATTATCGAATAAAACAAATGCAAAAAATTTGTTGAAGAAATTTGTTAGAAAATTTGGAAAAATCAAGTAACACTTTCGTCAATTACAAAGTAATCCTATATTGTTAAAAAAAGTTGTTAATGTTGAAGCTTTAATTTTTGTGTATTATTTCAAAAAAATTTTAACAGGTGTTCAAGTTACAGCTTCTAAACGGGGGGTGATACAAAAAAAAATTTCTGAAATGACTCATACTTATTTTCAAAGATCTAACCTCTGTCAAAATTGCAAGTTTCTAACTTAAACCGTTTAGAAGATAGAAGGGTTAAAGGATTTTGCAAAATTTGAGTTTCGCATATCGGTAAATTAAGACAACGTATGCCACAAATATATATGTATTGTATATATACTTTTAAAGCTAATAAAAATAGTGATTGTTTGGCTTTTTCAAAATGAAGATATACCTTATACAACTTGTGTTATAACAATTTAAATATAGAGCTTTTTTGAAGCTGTACCTCCGTAACGGGTGGGGCTACAAAAAAAGTTATTAAAAATAAAATTAATATTTTTGTGAGATCTATCAGCAGTTAAAATTTCATAGCTCTTTTTCAAAAAAAATTTCGGGACCTAAAAATTAGGTGTTGGAGAGCTACCCTAAGTTTTGGTCCAAACTCAACCAAAAAAAATAGGGAACCTATAAATTACTCCCAGAATATTTTGTGTAAATTTCAAGATTCTAGCTTTCTTAGTTTTTGAGTTAGCGTGCTGACGGACGGACGGACGGACGGACATGGCTCAAACGTCTTAAAATTTTTTTCTGATCCGATCCATACCTTTGAAGGTATATCTAGCTCGCTTATTTCGAGGTGTTACAAACGGAGGAGTAATTTTATTATACCCGATCCTATTGTACGGGTATAAAAAGAAAATAAATCCAATCGTTCACACAACAATATATAATTACGAATTATTAGAGAAAAAACTAAATAGATTTTTTCCCCACTATAGGAAACCACGCGGTATTTTCAGCGGTTTAGGAACAGGTCTAAAATACATAATAGATACAATGGACAGTAATGACGCAGACGAAATCCTTAAAGAACTAGAATTATTAAAAAATAACAGAAACGAGTTATATATCGAAACTAATAAACAAATTAAAATTAATAACCAGATAATAAACCAAATTAGAAACATTACACACCATATAAACTCCTAACAACTATTAATTAGAAATGCATTAGATAGAGAAACATACACAATTCGCAGAGTAGGACAAGAACTATACAATTTCGAATACATCTACCAAATTAACTATAATATAGACATACTACGAAATCATATAAACGAAATAGAACACATAATACTGACCAGTAAATTAGGTATCCTCTCAAAAGATGTACTAACGGATGACGAATTTCATAACATATCAAGCTTAGATGCACTCGCAAATATTAAAATAACATTAGCCAGTTTTAATAATCATCTTATTAGTACCAAATTTCTCAAATAAAAAATATTTTAAGACTCATATAAAGGGTGTTCAAAATTGAGGTATCATTTTAATTTTAATAAAAAAAGACTTTTTTTTTGAAATATTAAATATATTTTTATTTTAATTTATTACAAATAGGTTCCGGTTAATAATGAAAAATTATGTCGGCCAAGTGGCCCCCTCTACTACTTCGGCAGGCTTCCAATCTTACCATAATTCTGAATCACGTTCTTCAATAAACTGTTCTCAATGGTTAAAATCTGCTCGATAATGTTGTTTTTAAGCTCTTAATTGTTGTGGGATTATTGCTGTACACTTTCGATTTCACAAAACCCCACAAAAAAAAATCCAACGGTGTCATATCGCACGATCTTGGTGGCCACATCACTCCTGCTCTACGAGAAATAATGCGATCTTCGAACTTTTCCTTCAAAAGATCCATTGTTTCTCTTGCTGTGTGGCAAGTGGCACCGCCCTGTTGAAACCACATATTCTTTACGTCCAAATCATCAATTTCCCGCCACAAAAAGCTTCGGATCATCTCCCTGTAGCGATTTCCATTGACTGTAATCGCATTTCCATTTGCGTTTTCAAAAAAATATGGTCCGATGATTCCTCCTGACCAAAAACCTCACCAAACCGTAACTTTTTGTGGATGTACTGGTTGCTCTAAGATAAGCCTTGGATTCTCTTCACCCCAAATGCGGCAATTCTGTTTATTGGCGTAGCCATTGAGCTGGAAATGAGCTTCGTCGGTGAAGATTATTTTGTTAAAAAAATTCTCATTTTCTTCTTGTTTTTCGATTGCCCAAGAAACGAATTGCCGACGTAATGCATGGTCAGTTGGTTTTAATTCTTGCGTCAGCTGGATCTTATAAGCCTTTAAATGGAGATCACGGTGCAAAATGTTGAATAATGTGGATGGTTTGATGTTTAATTACTGCGAACGATGCCGAATAGAAGTTTTTGGATCTTCTTCAGCACTTCTGCTCACAGCTGCTACATTCTCGGTTGAACGGCCACTACGTTGATAAATGTTGCCTCTGTTGTCAAGAACAGATCCAGTTTCTAGAAATTTATCAACCATCAGCTTGATGGCACGATTTGTTGGAGTATTTTCTCTACCAAATTTTGTTCGAAATTTCCTAATTATATCTTGAAAACTTTTACCATTTTCAAAAAATGTTGTAATAACAAAAACACGTTGTTCCTTCGTGTAACGTTCCATATTAACTAACCGGAATGTATTTAGAATATACCTAAAGAAACCTCCTATAAAAATTCCAGGTAGAAAAAAAATGGCGGCAAAATCAAAATGATACCTCAATTTTGAACACCCTTTAGAACCACTACCAAATAAGCGTAATAAGACACTAAATACTAATGTAATAAATGAAATTATAGTATATGAAAATAACAATATCTATGATAAAAATGTAAAAGAAAACTATATTAAAAACCTAATCAAAATAAAAAATGAATGTATTATCAACATATTTAAATTAAAAAATTTAACTTGTAATATGAAAAATTTTAATGATAACATTATAAATGAAATAAGAAACGCCGTAATCGTTACAAAAAATATTAAACAAATGAAAGTTAAGCACAATTGTAATAAATCAAACATTTTAATATCAGGTACTAAACTAATAAAATTTGAAAATTGCGAAATTGAAATTAATAATTACACTTATAAAAATTATGAAACTAAATTTAAAGATTATGTTATTATATTACCAAATTATTATATACCTATTAAAGAAAATGAAAATAATACGGAAATAACTTTTAAGAAAAAATTGTTAATAATAAAGAAAATATAGAGGAAATCATAGGAACAAATAACTTAAGAAATATAATAAACATAAGCTTATTTTTGGGCACAATAATATTTGCAATTTTACTACTGGTGATTACCGTTTATAATCACCTTTCTAATAAACACGTAAAATTTATAATACCTTCGTCGGAGCTTCAGACTAAGAGGGGTGGTGTTATAAGTAATATATCTATAATATAAAAAACTTGAACTTAAGTAACCGTTTATGTGCACTTTTGGCACAATTTGCAAGAATTCTAGTTATTAAACAATTTTTGGAAACAATAACATTTTTATTCATGTCTAAATGATATCCGCTATAATTATGAATTACAGTTTTAACTACACTTATCTTTATACATTAACATATTTATAAATTCTAACTAATACATTTTATAATGTATGTAAGAATGTATATTAAGTATAATTAAGATATATGTACATAAGTCAGCAATAATTCCAAGGTTAAATCATTATTAAACCTTTATCGATATGACGAAATTAGTTCTAAGAATAAATATAATTATTAAGAATTTGTACATTAATTGCTGACCTATATAAAATTAACTGGTAAAATTTTAGTATAAATAGAAAATAAGAATCATTGTAAAATCAGTTGCAGCCTGGCTATACAAGCCCTAATTATAATAATAAGTTTTAAATTAATTATTGGAATTCAAATAAAATAACTGTTTAAAAATAAAACAAGTATTTTTTTTATATAAATCAAAAATCAGTTATAAAATTATTAAGCTAAAAAAATATTCATGAAACATTTGAAAATATCCAAGAAAGTAACCATAAATATCCACGAATTAGATATGTATGCAAAAATTGTATATTTTACAAAAAAATTTCACTACCATGGCATTTAAAGTTTGAAGTGTCAAAAAAATAAACAAATTTTCAAATTTTATTTTTTAGTGATAAACTATATTAAAACGAGGAAGAATACAGTTGCCTTTGTCAACTCTTAGATACCCGTACGAACCGTTAGTATGTTCACAGCCTGTCACTCTGCTCACAATATTATTTTTTTAATATTTTAGTATTTTAAAAAAATTTGGGTGAATTTTATAATTTCTAGAACTATGGGTTGTACATATATTCAAACTATATGTTTATATGTACATTCTTGAAAAGCAGATTCTAACCTTTCACATAACGATTATCAATCCAAAACTTTTTCAAATATTCTATAGTACCATTTAATACTAAGCGGTAAATGTATATTAAATTTTCTTAGTACAAAATGGTAAATATAATTTTAAATATTATATTATATTATATTTAAATATTCCATTAACAGAATAATTTCTTATAAGTACAATAAAATACATATATGTATGTAAATACGGCGCTATATAATATACATCTATACTCTTATCATTCATTCACTAGTGACATATACGATATGTAAATAAACATGATATTATATAAGTATGTATATATATTAATACCAATAAATAAAAATTCTTCAAGCAACCGTTATGTTGTTTATTTATTTACATTTTTATGTGCTACGCATTATATCCTCAACAATTTCAAATTATCGAGTAAAACAAAATGGAAAAAATTCGTTAAAGTTATTCGTTATTCGAAAATTTGAAAAAATCAAGTAACACTTTCGTATATTATAAAGTAACCCTATATTATTAAAAAAAAGTTATTAACAGAAATAAGAGTATAATGTTGGAGCTTTAATTTTTATGTATTACTTCAAAAAAATTTTAACAGGTGTTTAAAAATAGGAAATTTTCAGTTTTTGACCCCAAACGTGGGGTGATACAAAAAAAATTTCTGAAATGAATCATACTTATTTTCAAAGATCTAACTTCTGTCAAAATTTCAAGTTTCCAACTTAAACCGTTTAGAAGATAGAAGGGTTGAAGGATTTTGCAAAATTTGAGTTTCACATAACGGTAAATTAAGACATCGTATGCCACAAATATATATTTATTGTATATATACTTTTAAAGCTAATAAAAGTAGTAATCGTTTGGCGTTTTCAAAATGAAGATATACCTTATACAACTTGCGCTATAACAATTTAAATATAGAGCTTTTTTGAACCTTTGGGGAGCTGTAGCTCCGTAACGGGTGGGGCTACAAAAAAAAGTTATTGAAAATAGAACTAATATTTTTGTGAGATCTATCAGTAGTTAAAATTTCATAGCTCTATTGCAAAAAAAATGTGGGGATCTAAAAGTTAGGTGTTCGAGAGCTATCCTAAGGCTTGGTCCAAACTCAACCAAAAAAAAATAGGGAACCTACAAATTACTCCCAGAATATTTTGTGTAAATTTCAAGATTCTAGCTTTCTTAGTTTTTGAGTTAGCGTGCTGACGGGAAATATGAATATAAACATTAATAAATTAGGTTATGTACGTAATTTATCTGTCAAAGTGTTGCTGTAATATTTATTAATAATTTTAATTTTTTTTCTCCCTCTTTCACACTGGTAGAGCACTATATTTTTCTCCTTCTAAAGCTGCGATAATATCCATCAAATTTCTCATGAAAACCAGCCTTTATGACTATAGATAGATACATATGTAATTCTTTCTAGATAGCAGAATTTTTGAAAGTATTTTTTGATATTGAATAAAGTAGCTACATATGGTTAGTCATATTTGAAAAACAGAATTTAAAAGGAGGCTGAAGTTTTGTTACGTCACTTTTGCAAAATTGTTAGTTTTGCTATTTAAATTCAGCATTTTTGGGCGCCGGGTTCGAGTAGCTGCCATACAACTTCTTACTTTAAATGGAAATAACTCTGTGTCTATTTAAGCTAAGTATCTGAAATTTTGCAAATGATGATCAAGTTTTATGGCAACAGCTTCTGCAAAATTTGGTTGTGCTGGTGCAACAGATTCTGGTAGCTGCCATACAACTTCTCTTTTTAAATGAAAATAACTCAGTGTCCGTTCGGACAATAACTCAAAAAATAAAGGAGCTAGAAGGCTGAGATTCTGTATACGTCACTTTTGCAAAATTGTTAGTTTTGCTATTTAAATACAGCATTTTCGGCCGCCGGGCTCGAGTAGCTGCCATACAACTTCTTTCTTTAAATGGAAATAACTCTGTGTCTATTTAAGCTAAGTATCTGAAATTTTGCAAATGATGATCAAGTTTTATGGCAACAGCTTCTGTAAAATTTGGTTGTGCTGGTGCAACAGGTTCGGGTAGCTGCCATACAACTTCTCTTTTTAAATGAAAATAACTCAGTGTCCGTTCGCACGATAACTCAAACAATTAAGGAGCTGGGAGGCTGAAATTTTTTTTACGTCACTTTTACAAAATTGTTAGTTTTGCTATTTAAATCCAGCATTTTCGGCTGCCGGGCTCGAGTAGCTGCCGTAAAACTTCTTTTTTTATATAGACATAACTCAGTACCTATTGAAGCAAGGTTTCTGAAATTTTGCAAATGATGACCAAGTTTTATGTCAACAACTTCTGTAAAATTTGGTTGTGCTAGTCCAGCAGGTTCTCTTTTTGAATGAAAATAACTCAGTGTCTATTGAAGCTAGCTATCTGAAATTTAGTGAAAAAGTGTCGAGTTACATGCCAACAACTTTTGTAAAATTTGATTGGTCTAAAGCAGCTGGTTCAGGCTTCTTGCATTTCTGGGAACTTAATTAAGCTAGGCGTAATAGATTCGGGTAGCTGTCATACAAATCCACAATTAACATAAATATATCTCCGTAGTTAACTAAAGCATCTGAATGTTTTTAAAAGATGATCAAGTTTTATAAAACAAGATGTATTACGTTCATACGGGTATCCCAGATACAGTCTACTCTACTGCACTTTTCCTCGTTTTTCTCTTGTTAAACAATTAGAAAAAATTCTAAGACCCCACAAAAAAAGACACGAGCCAAAGAAATTTCCCTGAATTACAGAAAAATTATGTCAAACGACTAATTATACAAACATACTTACTTCAATTAAATTATACAACCTTACAAAAACTGAAATCATAAACATTATAATAACTAAAATCGCTAAACAAATTTTATTAACCTTACAAAAAATGCTTACACTAATAATCGTACTAACCTACATACTCACGACACGACACACACACACAAACTATCGAAATTCAAGATCTCACTAATAACAACGGATATATAAATATAAAATTAGAAAACATTAAAATTACAGACAATTACACTAAAATACCAAATTAACTAGATAACATATTAATCCGTATACTTTTGAAAAAATGAGAGTTAAATTGGCTGCAGAAATATTTAGTAGAACAGTGAGTGCCGCTATTAGAACAATTATCGAAACTTCTGGTTTTAAAAGTATTACTAAAGAAATTGCAAAAGTTTTGTACATATTAGTGTTTGATAAACTTTTTGACTGTCTCAACAGTGGATCATTATATTCTGATAATAAATATCGATCTGATATTAATTTAAATGGCTTGCAGTTTGAACTTTTAAAATATTGTAAGATTGACTAAAAAGAAAAAATATATTTTTAGAGGGAATGAAAATAACTTTAAATTTATATTAATATATATACACATTTTTTCATATTACTTTTACAAAAAAAATTCTTCGACCTATAGTTGGGTTATGAAAAAAACTAAAATTGATTGATAAAAAATCGAGGTAGAATCGAGATTTTTTAATTTTTTAAGAAATCGAAAATGTTATATAAAGAAATATATACAAATGCACATACATCAATTGACATACAAACAAAAAAAAAAGGAAAAAGAAAAACTAAAATAAAAATAAACTAAAATACGATAAAGTTGATTTTACGAAATTAAAAAAATTGTCTAACTTTTTTCTTCCATGTGAATACTCTATGTATATAGTTACTTTATGCTAATATATTTTACTCGTATTACATTTTAAAAATATATATAAATCTTATTGAAACGCTTATTTTAATAAATTTATGATTACATCACATTTTATAAATAATTTAAATTTACTGTAGAAAAACAAAATAAAAGAAACAAAAAAATTCTGCTCTTTGTTATTTATTCTGTTCTGCTTTTTGTTTTTATTACAAAACTTGCCATTGTGAGAACATTAAAAACAATTAAATAACAGAATAACAAATTTGTGTTATATTAATATACATACATATATGTAAATTGTTGAGTGCCGAAAAAAAGAGAAACAACAAACAATCAAAAATAAAAGCACATGTTTTTAATACATACATATGTACATATGCGAGATGAGTTTGTAAATTAGGCACACTACAACGGGAACGTCTCAAAATCCCAAATCAGAAAATTCCAAAGTAATAAAATCCCAAAATTTCAAAATCTCAAAGTTACAAAATCCCAAATCATATAATCCCAAATTTCAAAATCCAAAATTACAAAATTCCAAACACAAAATCCCACAATTAGAAATTTTGAATGTTAATTTTCAAAATGAATATTCTTCATAAAAACGTCAAAATTAAAAAAAAAATTAATACTTTTGTAGAAAAGCTTGTAAGCATTGAAATACTATCATTATTGATTTTAGAGTTGGATTCAAAATCAGAGTTTCAATAATTTTATTAGCGGGGGTTTGAGGGTGGCAGCCCCTATACCTTCTAAATTTATTATATTTCATAAATGAACATGTAAAAATTTAATTTTTTGGTGAAATTTGTACACGTATTCGCGAGATTTTGAATTAGAAAGCATTTCAGAGTTGGTTTTAAAATCAGGATTGCCTCTTTTTCCAGAGGATTTATATGTATGTGCATGCCAAACTCTGAATTAAAAGCGATTTGAGAGTTGGTTAGAAAATCAGGGTTAGACACTTTTCCGGATATATATACTTATGTATGCGAGATTGAAATAAGAGGGTTTTTAGAGTTGGTTACAAAATCAGGGCTGGCCCCTTTTTCGGAGTATTTATATATATCCGGATTTTTATATCATATTCTCTATTAGTTTGATTGTACATATTTGGATTTTATAAGTTCGGATTTTGACACATTTGCATTTTAAAAGTTTGAATTTTGATGCATTTCGATTTTGAAAATTTTGATTTAAATATTTGAGTCTTGAAAGTTTGGATTTTAAAATTTGGATTTTCTAGCAGAACCCATGAGGTTAAGTCTTTTGATCTACTGTGTTTAAAAGTGGGTCTGCCTTTTTTTTTTTTTTTTTCCTAAGGGAGGTGGGAATCTTCCAAAGACACCAAGAATTTCCCCTTGGTAGTGTCAGATTCTTACTGACTAAACCCACCTCCTCCTTTAGCCAATATAGTGGATTGAAACCCTTACCTGCGAACGCAGTATATTGGCTAGGGAGTAGGGATAGGAAAGGATAGGAAAATGGATACGGAAACATTGAATTGGGAGTGGGACTGTAAGGAAACAATGAATCCGCCTATTATTATTATTTTGCTAACAGTGACTAAAGCCGTCACAACAGTTACAACATGTAGTAGTAGTATATATTACTACATGAGGCAACTATTGAAGGCAACCCCCACTGTCACTGTAGCGGCTGCTATTATTGGTATTAATATTCTTATTAATATTATTATTATTTTACTACAGAGTCTGCGCCATCAGTGGATTACACCATGCAGCAGTATATAACACCTTACTTGCATGATATAACCAAATATAGCCCCACTGTAGTAGCTATTATTATTATTACTATTATTATTATTATAATTATTGTTATATTATTATTGTACTATTTATTTATTATACTATTTAATTGTACTATTATTATAATTATTATTACTATTATTATTATTATTATTATCATTATTTTACCACAGAGTCAGCGCCATCAGTGGATTACAACGTGCAGCAGTATATAACACCTTACTTGCATGATATAACCAAAGATGGCTCTACTGTAGTAGCTATTATTATTATTATTATTATTATTATTATTATTATTATTATTATTATTATTATTATTATTATTATTATTATTATTATTATTATTATTATTATTATTATTATTATTATTATTATTATTATTATTATTATTATTATTATTATTATTATTATTATTATTATTATTATTATTATTATTATTATTATTATTATTATTATTATTATTATTATTATTATTATTATTATTATTATTATTATTATTATTATTATTATTATTATTATAATTATTGTTTTACTATTACTATTATTATTATTATTATTATAATTATTACTATTATTATTTTACTACACAGTCAGCGTCATCCGTGAATTACAACATGCAGCAGTATATAACACCTTACTTGCATGATATAACCAAAGATGGCTCCACTGTAGCAGCTATTATTTATTATTAATAATTATTTTTATTATTATTATAATTATTATTATTATTATAATTATTATTATTATTATTATTATTACTAATATTAATTATACGATATACATTATTTGGATATAAAAGTACTACATATTTTTTATTTATGACGTGACCGGGGTTTGAACCCAAGACCCTTTTTTTTTTTGGAATTTCGTACCCAACCCGAATAAGATTTCGCAATTTGTGATTTTGTAATTTGGGATTTTGTATTTGGGATTTTGTATTTGTGATTTTGTTATTGGGATTTTGTGATTTGGGACTTCGTCCCAGCCCGACTACAACAATATTTATACATAAAAAAGTTTTGCATGTTCATGTATAAGATAAACATTCACATACATGCACTATGTGATTTTCAATAAAGTAATATCAAATATGTATAATGTATAAATACTCATTTTTCTATTCTTTGGAATCTGTACTTTTTTTCTTTGCTTCGCTTTTTGTATAACACAAAATTGATTTTGTTGTTATTTTCTTCTTTTCTTTTTGCTTCAGAACATTCAATGAAAAAACAATAACATTTGTGTATAATATAAATATTATATGTAAATTGCTGAAGTGCCGAAAAAAAGAGAAACAACAAACAATTAAAAATTAAAAAATAATGTTATCTCAAAAATAATAATTTTGTCCTCTTTATTTCACTTTCTTATTTTCCCCTATTCTATTAGTTAAAAAAAGCAATGTTAAATCTGCTTGGTTAAAAAACTTTAGTGTAATATTATTATATAGATTAAAAATTAATGTAGAAAATTTAATATTTCTGTATTAAATATATACGAGGAAGAATACAGTTGCCTTTGTCAACTCTTAGATACCCGTACGAATCGTTAGTATGTTCACAGCCTGTCACTCTGCTTACAATATTATTTTTTTAATATTTTAGTATTTTAAAAAAATTTGGGTAAATTTTATAATTTCTAGAACTATGGGTGGTACATATATTCAAACCATATGTTTATACATTCTTCAAAAGCAGATTTTAACCTTCCACATAACGATTATCAATCCAAAACTTTTTCAAATATTCTATAGTACCATTTATTACTGAGCGGTAAATGTATATTAAATTTACTTAGTACAAAATAATAAATATAATTTTAAATATTATATTATATTAATGCGTACATAGTATATTTATATTGTTATAAGTATATCGCCATATATTCCAATATTTCTTTAAAAACATTTCATAGAATAATTTCTTATAAGTACAATAAAATACATAATATATCTATGTATGTAAATACGGCGCTATATAATATACATCTCTTTACTCTTATCATTCATTTATCAGTGACATATACGATATGTAAATAAACATGATATTATATAAGTTTGTATGTATATCAATATCAAATAAATAAAAATTCTTCAAACAACCGTTATGTTGTTGATTTATTTACATTTTTTTGTACTACGCATTATATCCTCAACAATTTCAAATTATCGAGTATCAAAATGCAAAAAATTCGTTAAAGAAATTTGTTAGAAAATTTGAAAAAATCAAGTAACACTTTCGTCAATTATAAAGTAACCCTATATTATTAAAAAAAGTAGTTAACAGAAATAAGAGTATAATGTTGAAGCTTTAATTTTTGTGTATTACTTCAAAAAAAATTTTACAGGTGTTCAAGTTACAGGTGTTTAAAAATAGGAAATTTTCAGTTTTTGACCCCTTACAGCTCCTAAACGGGGAGTGATACAAAAAAATTTCTGAAATGACTCATACTTATTTTCAAAGATCTAACTTCTGTCAAAATTTCAAGTTTACAACTTGAACCGTTTAGAAGATAGAAGGGTTAAAGGATTTTGCAAAATTTAAGTTTCGTATAAAGGTAAATTAAGACACCGTATGCCACAAATATATATTTATTGTAAATATGCTTTTAAAGCTAATAAAAGTAGTAATGGTTTACTGTTTTCAAAATGAAGATATACCTTATACAACTTGTGCTATAACAATTTAAATATAGAGCTTTTTTAAACTTTTGGGGAGCTGTAGCTCCGTAGCGGATTGCACTACAAAAAAAAGTTATTAAAAATAAAATTAATATTTTTGTGAGATCTATCAGCAATTAAAATTTCATAGCTCTATTTCAAAAAAAATGTTGGGATCTAAAAGTTAGGTGTTCGAGAACTACCTTAAGATTTGGTCCAAACTCAACCTAAAAAAATAGGAAACATACAAATTACTCCCAGAATATTTTGTGTAAATTTGAAGATTCTAGCTTTCTTAGTTTTTGAGTTAGCGTGCTGACGGACGGACGGACGGACATGGCTCAAAAGTCTTAGAATTTTTTTCTGATCCGATCCATACCTTTGAAGGTATATCTAGCTCGATTATTTCGAGGTGTTACAAACGGAGGAGTAATTTTATTATACCCGATCCTATCGTACGGGTGTAATAAGAGTATGTATTTTCTTATAATAAAAATATTATAAAAACATTATTTACCAAATAAAAAATGATTTACAATAATTAATTAATAATTATAAATGATTTTATGATATAAACATTATTTATTTTTACTTATTATTATTGAAAAAATTTAGTTAAATTACATATTATTTATAAGCTGTTATGAACCGATTTGAGGTTCATGATACTCTTCCTCATTAATGGTAAATTATAACAATAAGTGATTAAAACAAATCATATTTCACTAACATATTAATTCATATGTTGTTGAATTATGATTCTACTTAACACAATTAAATATGACATACTAAAATCATTATTATGATTCAGTAATATTATGCATATAGCGAAGTTATAAATAAATAAATTTACAATGTAAAATTGAAACAGGTCAGTTTATTCACTTTTCACAATAAAAATGCATTTGTACATTCTTTAGTAGATATGAAAGTACAAATGATATAATTTAACATGTGCAATGCACATTGATAAAATTAAAATGATATGTTTTGACCCAAGCGTACCACTTAAAACTGGAACGCTTGATATTATTTTACTTTATTTTCATGATCTCCAAGATATATAATAATGTTCAAAGAATGGACGAGTCAGTCAGAGTTTAACAGTCAAAAAGACCAAATAATATAATTTGGTAAAATAAATAATAACTAATTTTACAAAAATAAGAGTTTTTATTTTATTTGATTCAAAACATTCAAATAATATATATATGTTTTTTAATAAAGAATAAAACTAATTTTTATAAAAAAAGAGAGTTTTTATTTTATTCATAACATTTTTTGTGGCAGCGGTGGGATAAAAAGAAATTTGTTTTTTAAACATAATGAATATAACTTAATGAATAAAATTAACAAATCATTAACGATGACATATTAATAAATTAAATTTAGTAAATCTCTCAGTGTAAAATTAATGAACTAAAAAACGTATAACATAATAAATATTAAATCCTAAAGGAAATCAGTAGTAAAAAAATTTAAAAAACAATAAAATTTGAATAGTAAAAGAAAAAAAACTTTAAAAACTGTTAAATGCTAGTAAAAAAAAACACAAAAAAAAATATATAAATAAAAGCAAAAAATCTTCTAAGGTGAATTTCAAAAATACATTAGCTTCCACCAGTACATCAACAGTACAGCAAAATAGATGTTATTAGTAACTTATTGTAAAATCCTTTTTTTTCACTCCTTCTAAATAAATTAAAATTTAAATAACATAACATTTCATTTTTCTAACAAGTAACTTCTTATAATGCTTTAATATATTTTAATAATTCAAAAAAAATTCAATTATTACAACAATTCAAAAAGTTTAATATAATAATTATTTAATAAAAAATGTCTATACAAAAAATAGTAATTTAATTTAAGAATATAATTTAATTTAGAAAACTCAGATATAATGCTAACAATAACACGTTTCGATTAAGATTAAAATTTAAAAGTTAAATAATTTATATAATAATTTTATATAAATATTTTAGTATAATAATTTTATTCTAACTGACAAATATACAATTAACACTATAATCATATAGTTCCTTATGTAATATAGTTCATTGAACTTAGCAGTAACGAATTACGTTTTATTATATAGTAAATGAAAGATGTTCGATATTACATAAGCGACATACGATCTTAGTACATAAACAGCGATGATTAAAAATTAATTAAATTAATATATCATCCTATGACGATTAATATATGTTACAATATGAAATAATACTAATAATTAGCTTTAGTAAAAAAGAGAAAGGGAATTTTGTTAATTATTATTAAAATTATTATATAATTGTGACGGGACAATAAGAATTCCCTTTAGAAAAGCGAGAAAGCAAATTTCGGTATTTGAAAGTAAATTTCGGTTTACAAATTATTGATAATTGTAAACATTAAATGCAGCAGTAACCAGATATTGGATAACTTTAATTATTAACACTGGACACATTGGATAGATGCTGAACTTGTCTTCGTTGAATGAACTTGTTGAATGAGGAATAGGCTCAATTAGATAAGATATTGTATTATATAAATAAAAATGAAATGCTTTGTGGTTATCTTTTAGGTTGCTGATTCAGGATTGAACAATATTGTTTAGTAGATAACTTGAGATAACGAGTTTTCTTTTTTTGTCGTTTTCAATTGGTACTGCGCAAAACACCTTTTTCCGCTTAATGTTTCATCGGAGTCTGGAGAAACGATACCAAATGTAAAGAACATAGTCATAGAAATTGTAAAAGAAAAAAAAAAGAAGGAAAGTTTTTTCTCATTTCATTTAGCTTGCTAAAAAAGATATATATGAACAAAAACTTGAGTCTACGATGTAGACAAATACCCAAAATTTTAACTGACCAACAAAAAAATAAACAAAGAACCAAGTCCAAAATGGAAGAAGAGATCCAATTACCCCTGAGAATACCTCTGAAAGTAAATTTGATGTAGGTCAAGCTATGGAAATGATTCCGGAATTTGATAGAAAACCGGTGGATCTTCACATGTTTTTCCAAATGGCTGACATACAGTATAAACGTACTAGTTCCGAAAATGACAAAAAAGAATTTTTAAATATAATAAAGTCAAAACTAATAGGACGTGCATACAACGTTATTCTTTGATATAAAGACTATACTGAATGGGAACCATTGAAAACAGCACTAACAACACATTTTCAGAAACACAGGTCATTGCAAATAATTCAAAGTGAAGTTTTTTCCTTTACTCAAGGAGCAAGAGATTCAGTTTTAACTTACGCAGAAAGAGCTGAAAAATAGTTAGAAGAAATGAACATGGCCAGCACAATTGGAATTGAAGAAACAGCGGATAAAATCATTAGGATAAAATGAAAATACCATTTTAAATAATTTCGTTAATGGACTTAAAGAACCACAAAACCTCTACAATGCTATATACATAGCTATTTAAGAGGAAAAATTAAACAAAATAAACTATAGAAATAATCTACAGTCTGTGAAAAGACCTATTGCAGTAACTGGAAGTCTACAACGCACCATACAATGGATTGTAGGTGAACCAACCATGTGCCATCTAATCACCCAAATTATATACCTCTCAGTACCCACTACAATAATAGTAATAATAAATATAGTACTAATTATCACCAAAAACCACATGTATCCGTGGTAAAAGAAATTATTTGTAATTATTGTAAAAAACGTGGGCATAAGCTAGAAGAGTGCCGACGTTTAGCATATAACAAAACAAAAAAAGAAAAGATTATACATTCTAATGATTCTTCCCACAGCCTGGATCATCCAGAGAGAGACTCCAGGCGAGCGAATTAAAATAAATAAAAATATTATGTTTCTCAAACGAAATCTCTACAAAAAGTCAAAAGAAAATTTAAGTCTAAAATAAATAAATTTTCTAGTATTTTGACTCTAACTTTAGAAAGAACTAAAAATATTGAAAGCATATTTTTGATAGATTCAGGGGCTAACGTATCTCTAATAAAAGTTCGCGCATTACATGATAATACATATATTGAGCTAGATACTATCGAAATCACAGGTATTTCGGAAATACCTATTAAAACTTTAAGTATAACAACTTTACAACTGAAGGTTGATAACCAATGCTATCCCATTAATTTCCATGTAGTTTTTTTAAATTTTCCTATTCCACAAGATGGAATAATTGGAGAAGATTTTTTAAAAGAAACAAATACCGTAATAGATTACGGAAATAATAAAGCTATTTTCAAATTAAATAATAAAAACTATACATTTCATTTTGATGTAATTGAAAACAAAATGATTTTAGCACCTACAACAGAGAAACTAATCAAATACGGCCCAGTAAACTTAAAAGAAGAGTCCGTAGTTCATATAGATCTTGAAGAAATGAAGGAACAAGGAATTTTTATCTCCAATACCATTGTAAAACCCACGGAAGGTTTTATCCATATTAGAATTTTAAACACCAGTTACCCATTCGGTTGAGATTGGAAAGCATATCACAATTAAACTGGAACCACTTGCAATATTTAATGTATATAATTTAAAAGAAAATCATTTGAGTAGTATCATTGAAAACAGGTTGAAAATATTAGAAAGTCAACTCAAGTTGAACCATTTAAATTTCGAAGAAAAATGTTCTATAATTAATCTATGTACAGAATACAATCATCTGTTCTATAGTATTTGGACGGTGATTTTTTTTCCGTAACTCCGGTAATTAACCATGAAATAACAACTGATCCAAGTAAAATACCTGTTAATACTAGACCCTATCGTTTAGCTGAAATTCACAAAGAGGAAATTAAGAGACAAGTAGACGCTATGGTTTCCAATGAAATAGTTCGGCCAAGTTCTAGCCCTTGGAACTCACCTTTATTAGTTGTACCTAAAAAAGCCAGTCCAGATGGACGAAAGAAATGGCGGATAGTGGTAGATTTTCGAAAAAAATTAATAGACGTATTAAACGCTTTTGAAAAATATAACTTAAAATTGTAACCCGAAAAGTGTAAATTTTTGCGTAAAGAGGTTATGTATTTAGGGCATGTAATTTCGGATGAAGGAGTTAAGCCTGATCCAGAAAAAATACAAGCTATACAAAATATATTACATCCAAGTACACCTAAACTAGTCAAATCTTTCCTAGGATTGGCTGTATACTATAGGAAATTTATTGAAAACTTTTCAAAACTAGCTCAACCATTAAACAAACTTTTGAGAAAAGATGTGCCATTTGTATGGGACGCTTTCGTTGAGGTATCTTTTCAAAAATTAAAAGAAGCTATGGTAAAACCACCCACAGTTACCAAATTTTTCAGAATATTTTTTTATAACAACTGATGTTAGTAATAATGCAATAGGAGCGGTTCTTTCACAAAATTACAATCTTAAAAAATTAGACTTACCGATAGTATATGCTAGTTGAGTTCTAAATAAAGCAGAAAAGAACTACTCCACTATAGAAAAGGAAGCTCGGCAATAGTGTGGGCTGTGAATTTACAGTTATAACAGATCATAATCCTTTGGTTTGGATTTTCAACCTAAAAGATCCAACTTCTAGAATTTTTCGCTGGCGAATAAAACTAAAAGAATACACCTTTACGGTAAAACACAAAGCAGGATATCTGAACACAAATCCAGACGGTCTCTCCCGACTTAAAACTATTGGAATAAAATTCGTAACAAGAAGTAAAGCTAATTTAAACTATGTTACCCCATCCGATATTGTAGAAAATGAAAGTTCATTTATTACCGAAGAAAATTTTAATACAAAGAATCAATCATAAAACCTAATAAACAAAAATCTAATTGAACTTACAACACCAGAAGAAATTAAGAAAATCCTTTATGAATACCATGATGCACCTTTGGGGGGCCATCAAGGTATAGCTAGGACAAGTAACAGACTTAAAAACAAATATAAATGGAAAGGAATGTTTAAAGATATAAAAGATTATATTGCCTCTTATAACACCTGTCAAAAAAATAAAACATATTCAAAAATTAAAATGCCCATGATAATTACAACAACTTCTAAAAAACCTTTTGAAAGAGTGGCACTGGATATAGTGGGACCCATGTAAAACTCGTATTATGGAAATTCTTATATTCTAACTTTTCAAGACGATTAATTTGTTTTATTATTATATTTCTTTTTTTTTTTTTTCTTTTTTCTAATTGAATTATTTATCAGAGAATATAATTTTGGAAAATTATAATAAAAACCAAAATTAATTTAAATTTTATAAATAAAACCTTATACTAACTTAAAATTATGCTAACCTAAAACCTACCTAACTTAAAACTTACGCCTATTCTAATATTGTAGTTTTTAGGGTAATTTTTTATATTAATTACGAAATGTTTAACCATCAATGGTTTTTTGAAATTCGTTTATCCTTTTCTGGAATAAACATGTCGTACTTTAGTGAAATAGCCTCAATATCGTTTGAGTCATATTCAATGCACTTGCATGTAGCCGGTCTATTATAGTGATATGACATAATATGACAGAGGGACATGCTCGTGTCTTTGAAAATACCCTTTAAAGTTCAGATAAATAAAATGTTCCGGGGCACCCGACTTTAAACTATTATTTATATACTCTTCATTATGGTAATAAATTTTGGATATTAAACCATTTTGGTTTGTATTGAGAGATCTGTCAAAATTATTACGAATAATTTTTATAAAAAAAATTATCGAATCTAATTATTTTTGCTTTACGGTACAAGCATTTATTGGGGTAGAAATGCTTGTAATCCGTTTCTGGTTTCCTATATAGATTAGGCTCTTATACATTTTCGTTCAAGTAATCTTATTTTCTCCATTATGCTTGCACTTATGTTGTACCATATCGGTCCACCATATGAAATAACAGGCCTAATTAGAGTTTGGTATGCTAAAACTTTTACTCTTTCACTGATAATTTTATTATAGAAAAGTTTTTTGGACGTCATAAATGCTTTTGTCCCTTTTTCTAAATTTTTTTTAACATTATCAATGTAATTTAAATGTTGATTTAATACGACACCTAGGTATTTGACATATTTTTTTCTTCCAGTTATGGTGGAGTTTAAAGCTTTTATTTTGAAATCTTTCCAATATTTTCTAATATTACTATTGGTTTTGTTAACAGTATTACGAAATAATATTGCTTCACATTTATCTACGATCATTTTAAGTAACCATACTTTACAATAATCAGTGATAAGGTTGAATTGTTTCTGAACGTTAATTGTTATTTCCGCTATGTTTTACCGGCGGAATAAATTATCACGTCATCAGCAAATGCAATCGAGTAATTGGCCCCTTTAATGCTCCCAAGTAAATTTAAGAATTCCATTAAATAGATTGAGAACAGTATTGGGGAGTTTACCGTGTCTTGCTGTAAACCGTTGCTAATTACGTGGTCCATATTTGATTTATTGGCTATTATAAAATGATTGTCGGATATCATATCCATTATTAATCTTGTTATGTTATTTGGGAATTTATACTTTATTAGTTTATAAAGTAAACCATCAATCCAGACACTATTGAAGGCTTTTTCTAAGTCAATAAGACATGCGCCTATTGCTTCTTTTTTGTTTATGTACCAACATATATCAGGTGTCAATTTATTAATAGCATGTTCAGTTTTGTTTTCAGCTTTTATTATTTTATCATTAATTATAATTTCGTACACCTTACTGATATTTGGCAGTAGGCTGATTGGTCTATAATTATTTGGATTTGTAGGGTCTTTACCCGGTTTTTTTATCATTACAACTTTAGCTATTTTCCATATTTTAGGAAAATAGCAATAGTTTAATGAATTATAAAATAAAATAACATATTTTTCTATGACTTTAACCGTTAAGTTTCTTAAAACCACATTTGGTATTCCATCTATGCCCGCTGAAGTTTTGTTTTTTAGGTTTTTTAGTTTTAGTTGTAGTTCGTTAAAGTTTGTAAAGTAATTGTTGTTGTTTAATGTTTTAGAAGCTGTGTTTACATTGTCGAATGTGAATAATGAAACATTATATTGCTTCTGCTAATGAACCCTTTTTATATGGTATTATTATTATTGTTTTGCCAAGAGATGTGTTTTGCATTGAAATCCCCGGTTATTACGTAATAATGATTTTTATTAGCCAGATCTAATATATCGAATATTTTTTGCAACTCTTCCATAAATTTGCTTTGGTTTCTGTAGGAAGCATATATTGAAATAATAAATATTTTTTTTGAATTTTTAAGATTTAATTTTAGAACACATACTTCTATGCATTGGAAAGTGTCAAAAATTTTATTTCTGATTTGGTTGTATTGTATATTATTATACCCTACAGCTAAAGTATAGGGTATATTAACTTTGGTATGGTGTTTGTAACCACCCAAAGGAAGCGAGTTAGATATGGACATGTATATATATTCTGAATCAGGATCACCTATTGAGTCGATTTAACGATGTCCGTCCGTCCGTCCGTCCGTTCGCACGATAACTCAAAAACTAATAAAGCTATCTTGATGAAATTTATATAGTAGGTTACTAATTACGAAAGGAAAGCTAAGCTCAAATCTGGATAAAATGTGTCCCTGGGTTCGGATTCTTGAAGCTTCCGAATGATTCCGGACCAAACGAGATTATCTCCAAAACCAACAAAGATAGAACCTTTAAATTTAGTACAATGATGTTCCTTCCCGTTCGATTTATGTCTCTGAAATTTAAGAGGATTTGGTCCATGGGTTTGGATTTTGGAAGCTTCCGAACGAGCACCAGAGCAAATGAGATTATCTCCAAAACCAATAAAGATATAACCTTTAAATTTGGCAGAGTGGTGTTCTTTCATGTTTTATTTAAGTCTCTGAAATTTGAGAGGACTTGGTTCATGGGTTCGGATCACGGAAGCTTCCGAACGAGCTCTAGAGGAAACGAGTATATCTGCACAACCAACGAAGATAGAACCTTTATTTTTAGTACAAGAGTGTGCTGTTATGTTTCCTTTTCTATAAAATTGGAAACTGATAATTGAAAGAATTTGAACCATGGATTAGTATATTGGACGCTTCCGAACGAGCCCCAGAGCAAACGGGATTATCTCCAAAACCAACAAAGATAGAACCTTTAAATTTTTTACAATGATGTTCCTTCCCGTTTGATTTATGTCTCTGAAATTTAAGAGGGTATGGTCCATGGGTTTGGATTTTGGAAGCTTCCTAACGAGCCCCAGAGCAAACGAGTATATCTCCACAACCAACAAAGATAGAACTTTTATTTTTAGTACAAAGGTGTTCTGTTATGTTTCCTTTTCTGTAAAATTGGAAACTGGCATTTGAAAGAATTTGAACCATGGGTTCGTATTTTGGAAACTTCCGGACGAGCACAAGAGCAACGAGCATATCTCCAAAACCAACAAAAGTATAACCTTTAAATTTAGTACAATGGTGTTCTGGCATGTTTTCTTTATGTTCCTGAGATGGATTCGATGAATTGGTGTGGCAAGTGTGTGTCAGGTACCCACACCTCCCAAGGACTAACAATCTTTGAAATTAATAAAGATAGAAACTTAAAATTTTTTACAAAGGTTTCAAGCATATCCCAAGAGGATGCTTCTTTTACGTTCCTGAAATTCGAGTTGAATAAGACAGAAACGGGAAGAAGTTCAAGCAGCTGCCAAAAAAACTTATGGATTTTTAATTTAATTCGAATTATTCAGGTGTAGGGTATTAATAAGTCTTTTGCATCGACTTACTGTTACATTTACTTGTTTTTTATACAAATTGCTGTACTACTATTTTTTTTTATACAAATTGCTGTACCACTATTTTTTTGATTATTACGATCTTGACGTATAGTGTTGTAACCATTTACTTGAAAATAATGTTTAAACTAAACTACAATTAAACTAACTAAACTACAATAGTTTCGCAAAGGCAGAAAATATATGCCTTTATCGTTTCTACAAAATGCATAAGAGAAAATCTTTTATTGTATGAGACATTAACATTAATTGCAATTATTTCTATTTAATGTTTATTGTGAGTGACATAATTAGAAATTATTAGGCACATTAAACATTTCGTATAAATATTTAATGTCATTTCAATTTTTATTAATATTTGCTTCTATTGTGTTAATTTTATTTAAGATTAAGCTTATATTTTTATTTAATTCTTATTGTTAACATCTTCGTGATTATTGTTAACACTATTACTATTGTTGCTAACATTATTAGTGTTAATCTTTTGGTTAGTATTACCTAATATATTCTCAAATATACATATTATACCTATTTTTTATTTTTTCTTTTGTCATCTTTTTTTCTTCTTCTCTTTTTTTTTCTTTTCCTTTGTACACTGGGCAATTTCTATACGATGTTTGATGCTCTTTTTGCTTACAAAGAATGCAAGTAAGCATGTCTCTCCCATCTTCTTGTGTTATTGTACATTCTCCTGGTGTATGGCTCTCTGCGTATTTTACGCACCTATAGTCCATATTGCAATTAACAGCTGAGTGAGAAAAACGCTGACATCTGGTGCATTGTAGTATGCTTTTCCTTCTTAAATTCTGCCAATAGATTATTGTGTTGTCTAATGCTTTAATGTTATTTATTTCGTTTATTGATGAGTTAGCTGATGCTTGTACGATAAAATGTTTTTTCTTTATGATCTTTTAAAAGTGCAAGCACTTCATTTTCTTCGTAGCTACTATCAAGCCCTTTTCATAATAAGGTTATTTTTTTTTTTGTTTTAGGTGTAAAAGAAAAATAATTAGTGTTTGTGTTTTTTAATATTTCAATAATTGTGTTGTAACTATTCAGCTTATCTGTGTAGATTATTGTGTGGGATTTATTAATTTTTTTTGTTAAAAAATCACCTATTTTAATTTTAATAATTTTTTTTAGATATTCGATTTCAGTGTTATAAACATTAATTCGTGGCATTTTTTGTTTTGCATTTTTTTTATTTGTGTATTATTGTTGTTGTTTTCATTTATACTTTCACTTTTATTATTGTTATTAATTCAATTTTTTTTTTGCACATTATTAGAATTTTGGTTAATTTTGGTTAGAATTTTGGTTATTAGAAGTTTGGTTTGTTTTTTATTATTATTTCTGTTTTTATTTTCTAAATTTTTTTGTGATAACACTTGCATAAATTTAATAAATTCACCCTCATCACTATTATTGGTTTTGTTATTTTTTTTATTATTGTTATTGCTTTTATTATTTTCTTTATTATTGTTATTGCTTTTATTATTTTCTTTATTATTGTTATTTTCAATTTTTCGTTTTTTATTATTTTGTATGACGAGATCGTTTTGAATTATTACCTCTACATCGTCGTCGTCATCCATAATCTCGTGAGATTCATCGTTCGCATTCTCTTCACGCAGAGAGGACATGTCATTTTGTTGTTGGCAAAATTTCTTTACTGCTAGATGCACGTGTTTCGGTTTCTTTATTTTGTAAATTATTTTTTATTTCATCATTAGATGTTAAAAGATTTTCGATCTGTTTCTCAAGGCTTGCTAATTTTAATTTAAGTTTGTTATTTTCGGTTTTTAATGTTTTTAAAATTTTACTTTCCGACATGGTGTTGTTGTCTTTTATTAACTTCTCTAAACTTTTATTAATAGTTTCTTTTATGTTGTCATTTGGATTTTTTTCGGATTGCATTTTGCAATCCCTATTTGAAAAACCACTATTTATTTAAAGTATTTTATTTTTTTTCTTATTTGTGTTTCAAAAAATTGATCACTTTTTTGTTTTATTTTTACATATATAATACACAAAAGTACCTAATAATTTTTTATTTGAAATTTAAGATTTTGATTTAATTTATTTTTTGCTTTTCATAAAAGTACGCCTATGTCGATAGAAATCTCAGTGCGAACTTCGCATACAACTATCTCTCAACCAGGTATTTATTCTGTACAAATTGGAAAATTACAAAATTCCTTGACTAATTGGAAATTCCTATTTTTTTCTGAATCACACATCTTTCGAACAAGACACATTAACTATAGAATCCAATATTAACACGCTAAAACATCTTTGTAACAAAACATTAATACTATTTCCTTTGGACATTTGTAAAGTCACTTTAACTTTAACTTTAAAATTATTTAATGAAATAAAAATAAATAATGTAATAATTGAACAACTTTATAAATCAAATAATGGATCAAAAGTAAAAAGAGGAATATTTAACGGTCTAGGTAAAATTCAAAAAAATATATTTGGTATTATGGATTCTGAGGATGCTGAACTTATTGATTTGGCACTACAGAATATCGAAAATAACTCAAAAAATTGATATCACATTTCTGAAATGCATACATCTGTTATCAACAGTCTAATTAAAAACTTTAATGAAACTCAACTACAATTAAATCCTCAACTACAATGAAAACCTAAATTTTTACAAGGGTTTACAAGGGAAAATATCCTTCACTTGTTTGACGAAACAGCTAACATTCTATCAGTTTCCGTCAATAAGCTTATATCACAACAGGAAGAATTTTTAAATACCTTGCAAGAAGCACAATTGGAAAAAATGTCCCATAAATTTTTCAATACGGAATTTTTTTTAGAAGCAATAAAAGATATTCAATTAGAGGTAATGATCATTTAAATTTACTCTTTTCGCATAAACAGATTAACCCTACCACCTCTCAATAAAATAGTTTCTGTCGAACCTCTACATGTTAAAAACCACTTAATGGTTCAAATAACCATTCCTCTGGTCACAGAAATATACATATAGTCTGCATAAAGTAACTAGTCTACCAATCAAATCAAAAAATATCACATTTTGTTTCATAGACCTAAAGACAGATTATATAGCTGTAATTCATCATTTATAGGATACTAGCAGAGTACCCGGCGTTGCCCGGAGAATTTGATCAGCTTTATGAAATAAAAATTATTAACTTTTGCTTTTGAGTTAATATAATTTAATTAATATAATTGACTTATATTTATAACATTTGCAGATACTGTAAGTAATGATTTTTGTAAGTAATGTCACTTCATGTTTTGGTGAATTATCCTTTTAAGCACCTTTTGAAAAATTTGTTATTAGGTTCGCTCTGTCCCTCCGTCCGTTAAAACTTATAAACTGCTTAATAAAGAGCAATGAAATATTAACTATGCATAGGTCTCTTAAAAGAGTAATGTTGTAGAACAAATTTTTTATGTACCCTCACCGTTGGAGATCCTACAGCAACGACAGCTCTTCAAATTTTGAAAAAACTTTAATCAATCAATTCAGAAAGCTTTTGTTATAAAGACCTACACTTTTGTAAATTTTCAACTCAACGCACTTTGGCAGACAAACTCATTCAATAAATTTTGTTGTGACATATTAACACATTTCGACACGCTAGACTGTCAAAAAAAAATTTTGTTTCTAATTTCTGTCTAATTTGGCAGAATGAATTTATGGGTCTAAATTTAGCATGTGACAAAATGTTTGTCAACGTTTGTTAACCCATTTCCGCACGACTACCTATTAATAATATTTTGCCTAATTTTGTGTATTGTTATTATTATTAAAAAGATATTTCCAACACTCTTTACTTTTATCTATACTGTTTCTAATATTCCATAAAAACCTTTCAATGCAAATTTCTAATATAGAACATAGTAATTTAAGTAACCTTATTAAGTATCTTAAGAATAGTGTGTTTAAGTCTTAACAATATAACATTTTCGGCCGTTGTTAAATAACAGAAACAATCTCCTACATTAGACAATCATCATGTCAACATTCAGAAATGCATTACTTACATGTGGTCTTTAGATGTGGTCTACCTATATAAGATGCATGTGTATAACATATTTCCCATAAAATAAAATATCATTGAAATATGTACATATAATATGTATAATATCCGTACATTTAAAAATGCTATAATACAATTAAATAATGTATTATAATAAATAATATAACATAAATATATAATATAATAATACAATTAAATTAGAAAACATATTCACATTTCTGTACAGCATTTAATCAAAAATGAGTACATACATATTTAAAGAACAGAAAACCTTACATTCTTATCCATATACAATTTTTACACATATTTTTAGCCAATATAATTAGAAAAACTAAAAGTAAAAAATTCTGGTTGATTTATAAAGGTAAAAAACAATCATGTATTTTTTATATTGAAAATATATTAAACAGAACATGAAATGTAC
Organism: Poecilobothrus nobilitatus; assembly: GCA_947095535.1. Taxonomy (NCBI): domain Eukaryota; kingdom Metazoa; phylum Arthropoda; class Insecta; order Diptera; family Dolichopodidae; genus Poecilobothrus; species Poecilobothrus nobilitatus. Next base: position 89,885,830 of record OX352772.1, read on the forward strand.
GCATTTAAAAAGAAGTTTTTTCAAAATTTGAAAAGGTATCGGTGCTGTAGGATCTCCAGCGGTGAGGGTACATAAAAAAGTTGTTCTACAACATTACTCTTTTAAGAGACCTATGCTTAGCTCAATGTTGTAGAAGAAAATTGTTCTACAACATTAATCTTTTAAGAGACCTATGCATAGTTAATATTTCATTGCTCTTTATTAAACAGTATATAAATTTTAACAGACGCAGGGACAGAGCGAACCTAATAACAAATTTTTCAAAATGTGAAACCGAAACTGGTTAATGGATCGTAACCAAATCAACTCAGTAAGCTCCTGTTGTAAACAGCTACACTTTGATAAAATTTTAACTCAATTGGTCAACAGTTTAAGTGCGACAACTAAGTAAATTACAAAATTTCACTCACCGCTGGTGCCGAAACGGATTAATGGATCGTAACCAAATCAACTGAGTGAGCTCCTGTGGTAAAGAGCTAAACTATTGTAAATTTTCAACTCAATTGGTCAAACCGTTTAAGCAGGGCAACAGAAAAATTTAATGAAATTCGTTCGGCTCTCCTGCCTAAACGGGTTAAGGAAACTCCATAAAAATTTGTCACATGCTTTTTTTCGAACCATAAAACCACCATATAAAATTGGACATAAATCGGAAACAAAAAATTAAAAAATCTTCGGCACCCGTCCAAAGCTAAGAAGAATATTTGTACAAATTTTCAACTCAATCAATCAAACCGTTTAGGCAGGACAACGAAAAAACGAAAAAGCTTTAAATGGCTCTCGGGCCGCAATGGGTTAATGAACCAAAACACCATATAGCCTATAACACTTTCCGGGGTCATAGAAATGTTCCTGCAAAATTTGGTTGCAATCAGACTGGTGGTTTTTACGTGAAAAGGGCACAAACAAACAAACAAACAGAATTTCTGCTTTGTATATTAGACTAGCAGAGTACCCGGCGTTGCCCGGAGTATTTTATTGGTTTTATGAAATAAAAATTATTAACTTTTGTTTCTACGTTAATATAATTTAATTAATATAGTTAACTTATTATTATGCATTTACAGATGCTGGTAGTTTATATTCTATTTTTTATTAGATTATTTAGTTAAATTGAATAAACAGAGCGAAGATTTAGAGATAATTTGTCTACCAAAATTTTTTAAAGGAATCGGCGAAGTGAATTTCCACAATATATTCTTTAATACCGAGACATAAAATCGCATTTCAGTTATGACCATAATGTAGTACATTTTTTTTTTCGTAAGTAATATCACTTCATGTTTTGGTGAATTATCCTTTTAAGCACATTTTGAAAAATTTGTTATTAAGTTCGCTCTGTCCCTCCGTCTGTTAAAACTTATATACTGTTTAATAAAGAGTAATGAAATATTAACTATGCATAGCTCTCTTAAAAGGGTAATGTTTTAGAACAACTTTTTTATGTATCCTCACCGTTGGAGATCCTACAGCACCGACAGCTCTTCAAATTTTGAAAAAACTTCTTTTTAAATGCGTACATTTCCGGTTCTGTTTAACATATTTTCAATATAAAAAATACATGATTGTTTTTTACCTTTATAAATCAACCAGAATTTTTTTACGTTTAGTTTTTCTAATTATGTTTACAAATTGATTGGCTAAAAATATGTGTAAAAATTGTATATGGATAAGAATGTAAGGTTTTCTATTCTTTAAATATGTATGTACTCATTTTTGATTAAATGACGTACAGAAATGTGAATATGTTTTCTAATTTAATTGATAAAGTTTATAGTATTTTTAAATATACGGATATTATACATACTATATGCACATATTTCAATATTTTATGGGAAACATGTTATACACATGCATCTTATATAGGTAGACCACATGTAAAGACCACATGTAAGTAATGCATTTCTGAATGATGACATGATGATTGTCTAATGTAGGAGATTGTTTCTGTTTTTAAACAACGGCCGAAAATGTTATGTTGTTAAGACTTAAACACAGTATTCTTAAGATACTTAATAAGGTTACTTTAATTACTGTTCTATATTAGAAATTTGCATTGAAAGGTTTTTATGGAATATTAGAAACAGTATAGATAAAAGTAAAGAATGTTGGAAATATCTTTTTAATAATAATAACAATACACAAAATTAGGCAAAATATTATTAATAAGTGCTCGTGCGGAAATGGGTTAACAAACGTTAACAAACATTTTGTCACAGGCTCAATTTAGAACCATAACTTCATTCTGCCAAATTAGACAGAAATTAGAAACAAAATTTTTTTTTTGGTTAGTTTATAGTGCCGAAATGTGTTAATATATCACAACAAAATTTATTGAATGAGTTTGTCTGCCAAAGTGCAATACTTGTGCAAATTTTCAATTGGTAAAACCATTTAAGTGCGACAACAAAGAAATTAAAAAATTTTATTGAACCCTGGTGCTGAAACGGGTTAATGGATCGTGACCAAATCACCTTAGTGAGCTCCTGTGGTAAAGAGCTACACTTTGGTAAGTTTTCAATTCATTTGGCAAAACCGTTTAAGCGCGACAACAAAGAAATTGAAAAACTTCATTGAGTCCAGGTGCCAAAACGGGTTAATGGATCGTAACCAAATCACCTTAGTGAGCTCCTGTGGTAAAGAGCTACACTTTGGTAAGTTTTCAATTCAACTGGCAAAACCGTTCAAGCGCGACAACAAAGAAATTGAAAAACTTCATTGAGTCCTGTTGCCAAAACGGGTTAATGGATCGTAACCAAATCAACTCAGTGAGCTCCTGTGGTAAAGAGCTACACTTTGATAAATTTTTAACTCAATTGGTTAATTTTTAACTCAAACAGCTTAAGTGTGACAACTAAGTAACAACTAACTAATCGACAACTAAGTAAAGTATAAAACTTCACTGACCCCTGGTGCCGAAACGGGTTAATGGATTGTAACTAAATCAACTCAGTGAACTCCTGTGGTAAAGAACTACACTATTGTAAATTCTCAACTCAATCGATCAAACCGTTTAGGCAGGCCAACGAAAAAACGAAAGGGCTTTAAATGGCTCTCGGGCCGCAATGGGTTAATGAACCGAAACGCGATATAGCCTATAACACTTTCCAGGGTCGTAGGGACGTTCCTGCAAAATTTGGTTGCAATCGGACTGGTGGTTTTTACGTGAAAAGGGCACAAACAAACAAACAAACAGAATTTCTTCCTTATTTATTAGATAAACGATGAATTACATCGTTACATAGTTATTTGTAATTTAGATATGGAGCAATGTATAAACTACCACGATGAAAATTTTATATGTAAACAAAATTTAGTGTACTATAATAGTAAAAATTGTGTAATGAAGCAAAATTGTGTTACACAAAACAAAGCAAAATTGTGTTATAAAGTTAATAGGAGGTTACACTAAACCTAAAGATTATAAAATCAGAGTTTTTAAATCAGACCAGGAATTATGGTTTAACCATGCTAAACCCAATTCTTGGTTATATTGGGTACACTAAAATAAAAATCGCTCGTGGAAACTATATAAGTATTGAAAAATTATATAACAGTGGAATTTTTACTTTAAAACCTAATTACAAAGCTTGTACGCAGACTGTCAGTTTACAATCTCAAGTAACAAAATCAATATCCCATACAAATATTTTCTCTTATGAATTTATTCTAAATGTCTTTCGAATTTACACAAAACATAGTTTCAATTCCACCTGCTATTAACAATATGAAGGATTTCAAATTAAACGAATTCAGTACAGAACTACAATCAATTAAACTTACTGACGTTGAACAACCTACTACACACTAAAACATTTCTTTGATTTCTATATTTTCTCTTCTTTCCTTTCTTATAATACTGTCAATTTTATATAAGAAATATGTTAAAATAAAATGAAATAAAATATCAACTGATAAAAATTTAAATACTGGTAATTCAGTAAACATCCAAGGATTAAAGAAGAAACAACAAGAGAGGATTAAAGAAGATGAAGTAGAAGAATAGAAAAATAAAAAGGAATCAATCAAAAAAAAAAAAAGAAAAATTTTTTATATAATACTAAATATCGATTTTATTTTTTTAAATCATTTATAAAGTTATGTAATAAATTTTATAAAAAACAAAAAAAAAAACGAGAAAACACAGTTGCCTTTGTCAACTCTTAGATACCCGTACGAACCGTTAGTATGTTCACAGCCTGTCACTCTAATTACAATTTTGTTTTACTCAATAATTTGAAATTGTTGAAGATATAATGCGTAGTACAAAAAAATGTAAATAAATAAACAACATAACGGTTGCTTGAAGAATTTTGATTTATATGATATTGATATTCATACATACTTATATAATATCATGTTTATTTACATATCGCATATGTCACTGATGAATGAATGATAAGAGTATAGATGTATATTATATAGCACCGTATTTACATACATATATGTATTTTATTGTACTTATAAGAAATTATTCTATGAATGGAAATATTTTTAAAGAAATAACAATATAAATATACTATGTACGCATTAATATAATATAATATTTAAAATTATATTTACTATTTTGTACTTAGTAAATTTAATATACATTTACCGCTTACTATTAAATGGTACTGTAGAATATTTGAAAAAGTTTTGTATTGATAATCGTTATGTGGAAGGTTAAAATATGCTTATGAAGAATGTATAAACATATAGTTTGAATGTATGTACAAGCCATAGTTCTAGAAATTATAAAATTCACCCAAATTATTTTAAAATACTAAAATATTAAAAAAATAATATTATAAGCAGAGTGACACGCTGTGAACATACTAACGGTTCGTACGGGTATCTAAGAGTTGACAAAGGCAACTGTATTCTTCCTCGTTTTTTTTCATTTTAAATTTAAGCATTAAAAATTCTGACTGACGTAACAATTTTTAATTTAAATTGTTCACAAAATTTTTCATTTTTCTCTAAATGCCGCAAATTCATAGTACATACGGTATGAATTTTATTTTTTCAAGGGGGGAGGGATGTTATGAACCGATTTGAGGTTCATGATACTCTTCCTCATTAATGGTAAATTATAATAAAAGTGATTAAAACAAATCATATTTCACTAACATATTAATTCATATGTTGTTGAAATATGATTCTATTTAACACAGTTAAATATGATATACTCTTAATTATTATTAAATTATTATTAAATGAACCTTATTAAAATTTTTAGTTTTGTATCAATTTACTTTTAAAAGATTATTTAATATTTATTAAACAAAGTTTAAATCAATTGATATAAGTCGAACGTAGTAATTAGAACTTAGAAATGTTTAAAAAAATCCAAATCCTAATTTCCTAATTCTAATATTCGAATATTTCTATCTTTATTACTATTTCTTTCTGTAAAATTCAAATATTTATTATAGATATGTATGTTGTGACAAAAGAAATTACCAAATCAACTAACAAGTGCAGTTTTCCTTTTCCGTGTATTTCTTATTATAAATAGTAAATAATTAATCCTTAATTCTATTCTTTTCTCCTTTAACTTATTAATCCTTTTCCTTTAATCTTAATCCTTTCTAGTTTCTTTAAAACTGAAATTTTTATTAGGTATAGGTACATAGCTATGTATTGTGTTGTGACAAAATGAAAATAACCTAAAAAGTTACAGACTGACTGTATCTGTATGTAGGTAATTTGTTTTTTGTAATATTCAAATTCAAAAAACAAATTTTATTTTTTAAAATTTACTGCATGTGTTCTGTCATAAAAATTTTTTACCTCTCCTCTCTGGTTTATTATGTCAAAATATAAATGATTTTTGATTTTATTTTATTAGTTAACTAGTTTTTTTAAATTTAAACTAACTGATTTCGAGTTTTAGACTTACTTTTACTTCACTGAATTGACTGTACTGTACTGGACTACTGATTAAAACAAAAAGTTAACTGCAAAAACAACTGAACGAAAACCGGTGCTTCGCTTTTCAGTTGTTTTTGCAGTAAATTGACAGCCATAAGACAATTTAAATTTTAAAAATAATTTAATTAAAAATGTCAACAATTAACATTCACGTTTGATTTTTTGTTTAATTCTACTAGTGCCAAACACCAGTACTATTTTATATCAGGAGTCAAACACCAATTTTTTCGTCGTATAAATTTTTGTTTAATTCGAGTACCGAACACCAGATTTTTATAACTGGTTTTAATGAAATTTTTGGAACACCGAAGTTCGATGCCGCTCTAAAATATCATCGAAACTCGATTAAATGGAAAAAAAAAACATTCGATATTTTGCCATATTTTCACTCGATATTTATCAATACATCGAACATCGATAAATATCTTCCATTCCTAAAGATTTTAGAGCAAATAGGACAACCGCAACTGGTAGTTTGCTAGTATAAATTTTAAGTTTTTTCGAATATTTCGTATTCGTATATTTTTCGTAAACGGAAAGTATTATTAAGAAAAATTTGTTGAACAAATAAAGAGGAACAACTTTGTTATAGAACATTTTTTGATCCGACTAACTTATTTAATTCTTATTTAATTTTTTTCAAAGTCCAAATTTCATACATAAGTATGTACAAATCATATATTCCCTTCAGTCAAAACCCGAAAAATAATAAAAAGTTATAATGTTATAGCAATTAAGTTCATTTAACGTTGCGATTAAATAAAGATCACCAAATTAAATTTTTTTTCATTCTTACAAGAAAGTTTTCTAATAACAAATTTTAAATCAATTTCATTTAAATTATTACTTAAACACAATTTTGATTAATAAGAATTTTCACCTGTAAGTAAATTTTCTTTCCCGTGAGAACTTTAACAAAATTATTAACATTATTATTTTCAATCATTTAATCGCAACGTAAACTAATTTTGTATTGATTTAACAATTAAGTTGTAACAATACTACAAAATAAATAAATTTAAAATCTAAATAGTATAAAATAAAAGCATTTAATGCAAAAAGTAACGGAAAACCTTTTTAAAGAAACATTTCGGTATTAACAAAACATACAAAAGAAAAAATATAAACAATAAAAATCCACTTTATATAAAAAAAAAAAATAAAAAAATTGAATAAAATCTAAATCCCTATAAAATACGAAACAAGTATGGCTTTGGGAGATATATTATTCAAGGATTTAGTAAATGAGGCTCGTTCAGTGCAAGCATTCACTATACTAGACGCCTATAATTTAAAATCCTTCATCGGAGAGGTCGAAGCTCTTGTAAACTTATTAACAGAACAAGAACAAAAGGATTATATCTACAGAATTTTATATGCCAAAATACAAGGTCCTGCAGCAGCAGTAGTACGGCGATTACAAGAATCAACATGGATCCAAGTGAAGACACAACTTAAAGCTTCATTTCGAGCCACAACGGTCTATTTAAAATTGAAAAAGGAAGCAGACCAAACCAACTATAAAAAATTTAAGTCAAGTTTTTCTTAAATTAACTGATATCTTAAAACAATTAAACTTAAAATACAATCTAGATAATACAAAACCCTTAGAATTTAAGCTAATAAATAACGAAAGTTCAATATTGAAAAAGTTGGAACATTTAAGCAAAACATTTTTAAGTAAAATTAATAGAGTAGGCTCAATGTATTTAAGAACCAAAAATGTGACATCTTTAGAAGAAGCCTATAGAGCTTTAATAGATACTAACAATCCTGAAAATAGGAATTTTTACGCCTCTAACCAATTTAGAAATGCAAACAATAATAATATTAGAAATCTAAATTCCAACAACAATAACAATAATAACAAAAGACAGTTTAACTATAGCAATAACAATAATAAAATAGGCTACAAAATAAATACAATAACAGGTACCTTAATGATCACTCAAGAAATTTTTACTAAAATAAGTCTAAATAACTCTTTTACTAAACTAACTAAATAATTATACGTCTTCCAACAATTATAGAAACTTTAGAATTAACCAAAATCAACAATCGGGAATATCTAGAAACAACCTATCAACTTCCTTTATTAATATGAACCCCCATAATTTCAGTCCTACAGAAATTGAGTATGGCTCAGATATCGCTGAAAATGTTCCCTCTGCCAGCCTAACCCCTCATTACCTTTAGTAAATTTAACAGTGGAAGGTAAAAAACTGAACTGATTAATCGATACAGGCTTAGTTACCTCCATCATAAACGAAAACATATTTCCTCATTCCAAAACAAAAAAATTAAAAAGCGCAATCCAGTTGAAAACTCTCGTAGGAAACCAAATTATTCAACACGAAATCACTACGAAAACCCCGGACAAATTTAATGAAAAATCCACCATGTCTTGGAAATTAATGAAACTTCAGAACAAAAACTTTGACGCTCTATTAGGACTAAATATCCTTAAGCCAATAGGAGCAATTATTAATCTTGCTAAGGAGCAATTACAAATTAATAACCAAATTATAAAATTTAATAATGCTTATCCTTTCCAAGATGTTTATGAAATAGAACCTTTGCAAATAAATCATAACGAATTATTTGAAAAATTAAAAATGAAAATATGAATTCTGAAGAAATTAAATCGCTAAAATACATTTTAAATTCAAATAATGATCTTTCCACAACGAGAGGGTTCGATTAACTTGTGTAACGGGGTCAAGCACCAAATTATAACATCAACCTTTAAACCTATCTACAGTAAAATCTATAGGTTCCCTAAAATTCACGAGGAAGAGGTAAACAAACTGGCGCAGTGGTTAAGTTGCCAACCTTTCAATCGAAGGGTCTTGGGTTCAAACCCCGGTCAGGTCATAAATAAAAAATATGTAGTACTTTTAATAGTAATAATAATAACAATAATTATAATAATAATAATAATAGTAATAATAATAATAGCTACTACAGTGGGGCTATCTTTGGTTATATCATGCAGGTAAGGTATTATATACTGCTGCACGTTGTAATCCACTGATGGCTCTGACTCTGTAGTAAAATAATAATAATTTTAATAAGAATATTAATACCAATAATAACAGCCGCTACAGTGACAGTGGGGGTTGCCTTCAATAATTATCTTATGTAGTAATATATATACTACTACTACATGTTGTAACTGTTGTGATGGCTTTAGTCACTGTTAGCAAAATAATAATAATAGGCGGATTCATTGTTTCCTTACAGTCCCACTCCGAATTCAATGTTTCTGTATCCATTTTTTCTATCCTTTCCTATCTCTACTCTCTAGCCAATATACTGCGTTTGCAGGTAAGGGTTTTATCCCACTATATTGGCTAAAGGGGGAGGTGGGTTTAGTCAGTAAGAATCTGACACTACCAAGGGGTAATTTTTGGTGTCTTTCGAAGATTCCCACCTCCCTTAGGAAAAAAAAACAAATTCGGAAAATGCTCGATCAAAATATTATCCAAACATCAAAAAGCTCTTACAATAGCCCTATTAAGCTACCAAAGAAGCTGAACTACTCGGGCAAGCAAAAGTGGCGCATTATCATCGATTACCATAAATTGAATGAAATTACGATCGACGACAAATTCCCGATTCCGAATATAGACTCTATATTTGATAAACTGGGTAGAGCACAATATTTCTCGACTCTGGACCTTCCAAAGAGTTTTACCAGATTTCAGTCGATGAAAAAGATTGCACCAAGACCGCGCGCATGATCAACTATGTTCTAAAAGATTTCATCGGGAAAATCTGTGTGGTTTACTTAGATGATATTCTCATCTTTCTGCTATCAACAAAATTTTCTGTAAATTACGAGAATTTAATTTAAAGATTCAGGTAGACAAGTGGAAATATTTCGCTAAAGAAAGTGAGTATTTGGGCCATGTTCTTACAACAAATGGCATTAAACCTAATGAAAATAAAATCAACGTAATAAAAAAATCAATCTGCCTAAAACCACTAGGCAAATAAATAGCCTCCTAGGTGTTACGGGCTACTATAGCAAGTTTATCCAGGACTACGCAAAAGTAGTCCAACCTATGACAAAATACTTAAGAAAGGGTACAAAAATCAATGTTGACGATCTATTTTATAAAGAAGCATTTCAAAAATTAAAAACTCTAATAACAAGTCACCCTATCTTGCGTTATCCCGATTTCAAAAAGAAGTTCGTCTTTACAACAGATACTTCCAATTTCGCGATCGGAGGGGTCCTTTCACGGGAGGGTCACCCTGTTTGTTTCGCAAGTAGAACAATAAATACTCATGAATGCAACTACTCTGCTATAGAGAAAGAATTGCTCGCCATAGTATGGGCCACTAAGTATTTTCGGCCATACTTATATGGTACCAAATTGTTAATAAGAACAGACCACCAACCTCTAAAATGGTTAAGCTTATTAAAAGAACCTAACACCAAACTACCAACAGACCACCAACCCCTAAAATGGTTAAGCTCATTAAAAGAACCTAACACCAAACTACAAAGATGGCGAATTAGGTTAAACGAGTACGATTTTAAAATAGCCTATGTAAAAGGCAAAGAAAATAGAGTTGCAGATTTCTTGAGTAGAATGAGTTCTACAACAAATGAAATACTTCCCGTCAATCACCTACCTGAAACCAACAACAGTAAGGAAGTCAATATCTTAAACGCTACAACAATTATCAACCCTAAAGAATTAAAAATTTTCAAATATTCCAAATCAATTTTACAAAACCCAGTTATAAGTTTCAAAACCCGCAAAAAGAAGAGAATATCACCTATAAGAAAAGCCTGGAGCGAACCCGAAACTCTAGAACGAATGCAAAAGTTCACCCGCACAAAACCAAAAAGCTACAATGTGTGTAATGTTGACGGTGACAAAACAATGACTAATAACTCCGAACTAGCAACAATTCATAGTTGCGTTGAAAACCAGCAGACGTAATAATAAATAAATATTTTACGCAATTATATTTAGTTAAACAAAAAAAAGAGAAAATAATTATAAAATATCGTAAATTTAGGCACATGAAGTTAAAGATAAATATTAGTTCCCTAAGTTCATAGAATTATTTCACAAGTACATAAACAATTGTGATACTTGTAACCAATCAAAATATGATCGGAAACCAAATAAATACAAATTTGAAATCTTGCCCCCAATAAAATAATTCACGGCCACCTATTCATTTGTTATAAAGAAGTGTTTTTAACCATAATCGATAAGTTTACCAAACACCTAACAGTACAACGTTTAAATTACAGAAACTCAATAACTGTAATTCAAGGTCTAAGAAAGCGATTCTCCATATTTGGAAAATCAGCAAAACTTGTTCTGCATAACGAATTTTACAGCATTAATATTAAAGATTTTCTCAGAACAGAAAAAATTAACATCCATTTTACATCGCCTCGCAGCCACACAGGTAATTCTACCATCGAGCGAGCTCATGGTCATTAATAGAACATCTTCGGATCTTAGACACCCGGAAATCTACCCTAAAGAAAAGTTAGAAATCTACCCTAAGGTTACCGGCGAAGTAAAAATTATAGGAAAAATTAGGAAGTTAATTGACGATCAAAAATTTAAAACCATCGAAAAACTAAACTAAAGTAGAACAAATTTTGAATATAAAGATCCTGAAGCAGTTCGATATAAGCACAAAAAGAAATATACTTATCTAAGCTAGTCGACAATAAATCGAAAGATAATAGAAATAAAAATAACCATCCTAATAGAATTAAAAGATCTTTTAAATAAATCTTTAAATAGATCTTTCTCAGGTAATAAAAGCCCAGAGAGAAGTTCCACAGAAACATTACATCAAGCAAATTAGGTTAATACTCTTAGTATTCTCTCTTGTTTTAAATACGTCTTTTGCAAAAATTAATGTTCAAAAATTAAAAAGCCAAGGTGTATTTCAAATAATAAAACAAGAAGAAATTCTTATAATACAAAATTACTCCAAAATTCTTCATTTTATGAACATAAGCGAATTAGAAAATACATTAAATCAATTAGAAAATAACATCGTCTATAAATTTAACTCAACCCAAGACAATATAATGACAGAACAACTAAAAAGTCAGAACTCGACTTAACATAAGAACTTTAATACCACATCGACACAAACGAGAACTTGTAAATTTCGGCGGTAAAATACTTAAATGGCTTTTCGGAAATTTAGATGACGAAGACAAAACTGAAATCATGAATGACATAAAATTCTTGGAAGAGAACAGCTACAACTCCATTAAAGTTTCTAACAGACAAATTAAAATTAATAACCAACTTCAAGAAAATCTAAATATCTTACAAAAACGTATTGATGACAATCAAGCAATCTTGAAAGCATCATTTATAGGAAATAACAATACATTCACATGAAGTGCAAAAGCACTACAGTTTCTTATCATTTGTACCAATATTAAGTCACTTGATTCAGAAATAGATAAAATACAACAGAACATATTGTTTGGCAGACATGGCATTATGACTCATTCAATTCTATCAAACCAAGAAATCGATGAATTCGAAATTGACGTCTTTAAATATAGCGAAATAAAAAGTTTCTCAGTTTAGATTCTAATATTATTTTTACTATCTTTATTCCTATCGTTTCTAACGAATCCGCATGAAGGTATAAAATACTATCAGTATACTGAAGAAAATTGTGAACAAAAACTAAAAAAAGTAAATGATTGTATAAAGATTTTAATGAATAATTTCTTTATACAATCATTTACTTTATACAATCATTTACAATCATTTACTTAGTTTACAATTTAGTTTTAAGAATTGTACAAAAATAAAAAATCTCAAATTTGACATTATAGAAATTTCCTCCAATAGAACTCTAGTACAAAATGCAAACAATGTAAAAGTAAAAAGTAACTAAAATGATATTTAGTTATTTATTTAATAATTGTAGGTACAATAAAACGAGGAAGAATACAGTTGCCTTTGTCATGTCTTAGATACCCGTACGAACCGTTAGTATGTTCACAGCCTGTCACTCTGCTTACAATATTATTTTTTTAATATTTTAGTATTTTAAAAAAATATTGGTAAATTTTATAATTTCTAGAACTATGGGTTGTACATATATTCAAACTATATGTTTATACATTCTTCAAAAGCTGATTTTAACCTTCCACATAACGATTATCAATCCAAAACTTTTTCAAATATTCTATAGTACCATTTATTACTGAGCGGTAAATGTATATTAAATTTACTTAGTACAAAATAGTAAATATAATTTTAAATATTATATTATATTAATGCGTACATAGTATATTTATATTGTTATAAGTATATCGCCATACATTCCAATATTTCTTTAAAAACATTTCCATTCCTAGAATAATTTCTTATAAGTACAATAAAATACATATATGTATGTATGTAAATACGGCGCTATATAATATACATCTCTTTACTCTTATCATTCATTCATCAGTGACATATACGATATGTAAATAAACATGATATTATATAAGTATGTATGTATATCAATATCATATAAATAAAAATTCTTCAAACAACCGTTATGTTGTTTATTTATTTATTTTTTTGTACTACGCATTATATCCTCAACAATTTCAAATTATCGAGTATCAAAATGCAAAAAATTCGTTAAAGAAATTTGTTAGAAAATTTGAAAAAATCAAGTAACACTTTCGTCAATTATAAAGTAACCCTATATTATTAAAAAAAGTAGTTAACAGAAATAAGAGTATAATGTTGAAGCTTTAATTTTTGTGTATTACTTCAAAAAAAATTTTACAGGTATTCAAGTTACAGGTGTTTAAAAATAGGAAATTTTCAGTTTTTGACCCCTTACAGCTCCTAAACGGGAAGTGATACAAAAAAAATTTCTGAAATGACTCATACTTATTTTCAAAGATCTAACTTCTGTCAAAATTTCAAGTTTACAACTTAAACCGTTTAGAAGATAGAAGGAATAAAGGATTTTGCAAAATTTAAGTTTCGTATAAAGGTAAATTAAGACACCGTATGCCACAAATATATATTTATTGTATATATACTTTTAAAGCTAATAAAAGTAGTAATGGTTTACCGTTTTCAAAATGAAGATATACCTTATACAACTTGTGCTATAACAATTTAAATATAGAGCTTTTTTGAACCTTTGGGGAGCTGTAGCTCCGTAACGGGTTGCACTACAAAAAAAAGCTTTTAAAAATAAAATTAATATTTTTGTGAGATCTATCAGCAGTTACAATTTCATAGCTCTATTTCAAAAATAATGTGGGGATCTAAAAGTTAGGTGTTCGAGAGCTACCTTAAGGTTTGGTCAAAACTCAACCCAAAAAAATAGGAAACCTACAAATTACTCCCAGAATATTTTGTGTAAATTACAGTATGAAAATTACAGCGAAATAAAATATGTTAAAGAAACAATTAAAAATCATAGCATTTTTATATTATCTAATTTCTTTGTTCTTACAGTAATTTCTGTAATAGTATTTATTATGAAATCCTATATTTAGATTAATAAAATAAAAAAGAAAAATCACAATAAAACATGATTTAAAAAATACAAATAAGGAAACTCAGGAGAGTTTCCAGCTTAACGATGAGGGAACCATATATCATATACCGTCAAAACCCGAAAAATAATAAAAACTTATAATATATATTATAGCAATTAAGTTCATTTACGTTTCGATTAAATAAAGATCCTCAAATTACATTTTTTTTCATTCTCACAAGAAAGTTTTCTAATACCAAATTCTAAATCAATTTCATTTAAATTATTACTTAAACACAATTTTGATTAATTACCTTTTTTACCTGTAAGTACATTTTCTTTCCCGAGTTACGTCATCTGCATAACAACCTAACATATTTTTAAGTACAAATACTAACCTTGTAATTTTTACTTTTATTAACTTAAATTTATAAAATGCTATTAACCTTTTTGTACAGACGCAATGTCAGCAAAACTAAATTCTAAATTCAATTAAATTCAAATTGAACTTTTAATTATAAATTTCCCAAGATTCAAATTACTTTTATAAAATATGTTTTGCTGACAATGCATCTTTTTTTTAATATAAATTCTTGTAACTTTCTAATTAAAATCAATTAATATTTTACCTAGTTAAAAAAAAGTTCGAATTTATAAAAAAATATAATTTGTTTTTTTTTATTAAATATAAAGACCAAAGTTATAACTGGCGCAGTCGTGCAGATTATTTTTATGCAAAAAAGCGTCTCGTATTTAGAACTATTAAAACGACGGTTAATCGTTTATAATAAGTTCAATTAAAATTATAATTAAATCGACGGATAATCGGTTAAAAATATAAAAAAAAAAATTTTTTAAAGTCTAAATCTAAAGTTAACTAAAAAATATATATATTATATATTGTGCATAAACTCTAAAACTAAAATCAAAACAAATATAATATTTTAAAATCTTAATATAAAAACTAAGTGAGACTTAAAAAAAAAAAAATTAAATAAATTAAGAAAATTAAATAAACTAAATTAAATCAATATATAAATTAAATAAACTAAAATAAAGCAACTAATAAATTAACAAAATTAAATAAAATAAATCCACTAATAACAAAATTAAATTAAATTAATTAACAAATCAACAAATTAAATATATTAAATTAACTAAGAAAAAATATATTCAAATCAAACAAAAAAAAACTACATAATAAATAAACATTGAACTGTGAATTGTGAATTGTGTTGTGAAAAGAATTGTGTTGTGTTTCAACTTACTTGAGGGAATATCAAGATTCAAGACGCTGAGATGCTTAAAAGAACCTACATCAATTTTATGTAAGTAATTTTTACAATTTTCTTTTCTAAACATATTTTTTCAATTTATTGAATATTTGTTATCAAATTAAAACTTTTTTTTTCGTTTAATCAAAATTAAATAATTAATGTCAAAAAGACAAATTCCATATCCCTCTTCCCTAATCGAAAAAATCAAAACAAAAATTAACATCGCTTCAAGTTCTAACAGTGAGTTAAAAGATATAAAATTAGTCCCAGACTCATATAATAGTTTAGATAATTCTGCAATCCATTGGTGTCAAATATCAGAAACTTCCGACATAATGACTAACCCAGCTTCAACCGTTAGTACCACTGACATTTTTAACTCATTGCGTGTACCTGACGCAGTGAGAGACCTACCTAAATACGGGGGTAATCCTAGATTACTCTTTGATTTCATTAACAATGTTGAAGAGATATTGTCAATAATTTCCTGTACGGTAGGAACTCCCTATCATAAGCTTTTACTAGGAACAATTAGGAATAAAATCGTTGGTCCTGCCAACGAAGTTTTAAATAAATACGGAACTCCTCTGATTTGGAAGGACATAAGAGAAAATCTTATCCTCCATTATTCGGATAAGAGAAACGAAATATCTCTTATCAAAGACCTACATAAACTGAGACAAAACAATTCGACAGTAGAAAAATTTTATAGTGAGGTTATTGAAATTTTGGCTAACATGAATAATCATGTTAACATCCACGAAACTAATCCAAATGTTATGTCAGCCAAAAAAGTTCTATTTGAAGAGATGAGCCTTAATACCTTTTTATCAGGATTAAGAGAAAATCTTGGCGCAACTATAAGGGCTATGAGACCCGATAGCTTAGCCGAAGCATTTTCGTTCTGCATAAAAGAAGAAAACATATTCTACTCAAAACCTTTTATCTCGAATAATAGAACAAATGATAATAGACCAAATAATTATGGTAGAAACTCACCTTCACAACAACAAAACAATAGAACGACCAATTTTAGTAATCAACCAAAACAAACTCAGTCATACCCAAATCAAAATTACCCAATACGACAACCATTTCAAAATAATCCTGCATCATACCAGCCTTTTAATAATGCAAATCGACTGAATTCGTCCAACTTTCAAAAAAATTTTAGTAGAACAGAACCTATGGACACTACTGGAAGTCTTAGAAATTTTCCCATTCAACCGTATCAAATCCGAAATAACAATAATAATTTCATATGTTAATACAAATAACAATTTTAACAGGCAAACAAACCAAACTCCTAATAATAATAGTAACTTCTTTAGACAAACTGGACCACCCAGATTCACCAGTAAAGAATTATTTCACATATCCGATAATAGAGATATGAATAATTATGAACCAAATTCAATTGACAATTTCCAAAATTTAGACCAATATTACGACTACCAGAATTCCGACCGAAATTATGACGATAATATAAACGACATGACAAATCCAGAAATTGATGATGGAAATCTTCCATCGAAAGCCTCGACGAAGCAATTGAATACCTAGACGTTAACAAATATGGTTCAGTCTTACCATATGTTAATATGTATGTTATAAGTTCCCCATTTGGGCGCCCACTCAAATTTTTAATAGACACTGGTTCTTCCTCTTCTTTCATAAACCCCGAATTTCTCAACCCAGAAGATTTTCAAAAAATTAATCCAATAACAATCACAACAATTTTAAATAAACATCAGATCGATAAACAAATTAAATTTTCTAATTTTTCTGAATTTAACCAAAAGGGTGAAATAACATTTCTAATTTTCAAATTTCATGGTTATTTTGATGGTCTCCTAGGCCTAGATGCTCTAACAACTTTAGAGGCCAAAGTAGACATTTCAAAAAAGTTATTAATTACAAAAAATTCTACACTACCCTTAGCTTTTAAACCTAACTATATGTCCAATAAATATATAATAAATTCTAATTCTAAATCCACTTTCAAATTACCAGTTGATTCAAAAGATGGAGATATTTTTATAAAAAGTATTCAAATCAAACCTGATCTTTATATCTCAGAAGGAATATATTCTGCCAATAATTGGTATAGTCAAATAGAAGTAATAAATCCAACTCCAAATTGTCAAGTAGTTTTCCTTGAACAACCTTTGAAAGTAAAACCTTATAATTCAAACGAATACATTGAAATCAACAATTTCAATATTTCAAATGTTAATCCAGATTCTGAAGATATAATTAAACTTCTAAGAACATCTCATCTTAATAAAGAAGAACAAACCGTTCTAATTAATCTTTGCAAACAATATGACGATATTTTCTTTCGTGAAGGACAAAATCTAACTTTTACAAATCAAGTTAAACATAGAATACATACTAATGACGAAATACCAATTTTTACAAAATCTTATCGATACCCATACAGACACAAGGCCGAAGTAAAACGTCAAATTAAGGACATGTTAAACCAAGGCATTATACGACCAAGCTATTCTCCCTGGAGTTCCCCAGTTTGGATAGTGCCAAAGAAAAAAGACGCAAGCGGTGGACAAAAATGGCGCTTGGTTATTGACTACCGAAAACTTAATGAAAAAACAATTAGTGATCGGTATCCCCTGCCTAATATTGCCGAAATACTGGACGAACTCGGAAAAAGTATGTACTTTTCGACATTGGACTTAGCTAGTGGATTCCATCAAGTAGAGATGGATCCAAACGACATCAAAGACAGCTTTTACAGTCGAAGGTGGTCACTTCGAGTATGTTAGAATGCCATTCGGGTTGAAAAACGCCCCGGCAACTTTTCAAAGAGTAATGGACAATGTTCTTCAATTTTTACAAGGTAAAATCTGTTTGGTATATCTTGTTGATATAATTGTGTACTCTACTTCTCTACAAGAACATGAAGAGAATTTAAAAAAGATTTTCGAGAAACTCCGACAATTTAACCTAAAAGTTCAGTTAGATAAATCGGAATTTCTGCACAAGGAGATAGCTTTTCTAGGACATATTGTCTCAACAGCAGGTGTCAAACCCAATCCTGAAAAAATTAGTGCAATTCAAAATTTTCCTATTCCTAGAACACAAAAAGAAATTAAAGGCTTTTTGGGTTTACTTGGGTATTATCGCAAGTTCATCAAGGACTTTGCAAAATTAACAAAACCTCTTACTAATTGCCTAAAAAAGGATATTAAAATAGATCTTAACGATGAATATATAAAAACATTTGAAACGTGTACAAATCTTCTAACAAATGACCCAATACTTCAATATCCGGACTTCACTAAACCATTTGTTTTAACGACGGACGCAAGCAATTTCGCAATTGGAGCATTGCTTTCACAAAGACTAGTTGGACATGACCTACCTATCTGCTACGCGAGCAGAACTCTTACAAATTCAGAAATAAACTATTCCACAATTGAAAAGTAATTAACAAACAAAATATTTTCGACCCTACCTTTAAGGTAGAAAATTTCAAATTGTCACTGACCATAAACCTCTTTTATGGTTAATGAGTCTAAAAAATCCAAACTCTAAATTTGTGAGGTGGCGTCTGAAATTAGAAGAATTTGATTACCAAATAGTTTACAAAAAAGGTACTTTAAATTCAAATGCTGACGCTCTTAGCAGAGTAAAAATTTCGGAACAAAATTATATCGATTTAAATACAGCTGAAACTAATACAGAACCAGGACCTTCTTCTATTCAGGTAGAACCTACTATAACTAATGATTCAGACGATATAATACCAAATTCAGAAAGACCACTTAACGAATTCAACCTTCAAATTATTCTTTATAAAACTGATAAAAAACCTTTTTCATCATTAAAAACTATTTTTAGAAATAAACAACGTAGAACTTTTCGTCTTCCAATCTTCACAATTGAAAATCTGACAAAAATCTTTAAAGAATACTTAGCACCAAATAAGCTTACTGCAATTCTCACTGACGACGAAACATTTAAATTAGTTCAAACAGTATATTCTCAATTCTTTTCCAATAGTAAAACTTTTAAACTCATTCGATGTGTAGAAATTTTAACTGACGTAATAAATGACGATGAACAAGAAAATATTATACAAGATTAACATACAAGTAACAATCATAGAGGTATTAATGAGACATTAGGCCATCTAAAAAGAAAGTACTTTTTTCCTTTCATGAAAAATAAAATCAATCAAACAATAAATAATTGTGATACTTGTAATAAACTTAAATATGACCGAAATTCGACAAAAATAATTTTTGAAAAACCAGAAACTCCTTCTAAACCACTCGACATTTTACATATAGATATTTATACTATCAATAAACAACTAAACCTTACAATAATAGACAAATTCTCTAAATTTGCTGCTGCTTATGCAGTACAAACAAGAAACAGTCTCAACATAATTAAATCCCTAAAACATTTCATTAGTACTCATTTATACTATCAATAAACAACTAAACCTTACCATAATAGACAAATTCTCTAAATTTGCTGCTGCTTATGCAGTACAAACAAGAAACAGTCTCAACATAATTAAATCCCTAAAACATTTCATTAGTACTCATGGTATACCTACAAAAATCGTATGCGACCAAGGAACTGAATTTTGTTCAAACATTTTCAAGGATTTCTGCAAACAATATAAAATTCATTCACATATCACTTCATTCCAACAGTCAAGCAATAACTCTCCAGTAAAGAGGTTACACTCAACCCTTACCGAAATTTATCGTATAATATACTATAAATATAAAGAAAATAAACTTCCTTTAGATCATGACGATATACTGACAGAAACTTTAATTACTTATAATAATTTTATTCATTCCTCAACTAAACTCACTTCCTATGAAGTATTTTTCGGAAGAACTTCCAAATTTAACGAAAACATAGACTTTAACAACGAATATGAATATCTGAAAAAATTAAATATATTTCAAGAAACTCTTTATCCTTCTATTAAACAAAACTTAGAAAATCTAGTAAATAAAAATATTGATAAGCTTAACGCAAATAGAAATGAACCAATAGATTTAAATGAAAATGAAACTACATATAGAAAAGAATGCAAACGAAATAAACTTACTCCGAGATTTTCAAAACATAAAATAAAGAAAAATAATAAAGTTACAATTATAACCTACAAAAACCAAAAAATTCATAAATCTAAAATTAAAAAACAGAAATTTCAGGTTAATTCACCTAATACTAGGACAACGGATGGAAATCCAAGATCTATCCAACCATAGAGGCATTTTACCAATGCAACTTGGTACCGCTAAAATTATACAGGAACAATCGAATTTCATTCATATAATTAAATTGCAACAATACGAACAAAATATAAACAAATTAGAAAATTCTATAAACTCTTTAGATAAAATACCAATTCTTGAACAATCTATTACTATAACAAGACTTAAATTAAAAGAATTAAAACAAAAATTGCAAACTTTAAAACCAACATTTAGGATAAAAAGAGGCCTGATTAATAGTTTAGGAACTGTAATTAAAAGTATAACAGGCAATATTGACGCAAATGACGCTCTTCGTTTAAATGAAGAAATAAAAAACTTAACTCAAAATGAAATTAACTTAGAAAACAAAATTAACAGTCAAAACTTTTTAAATAACAAAATGATAGAACGTTTCGAAAACATAACCAAACATATTGACTACCAACAAGATGCTATTGTGAATTATCTCAACGATTTTAAAAATCAATTAAGGAATCAAATTAGAACAGAAAACAGAAACCTTATGTACTTACAATTTCTAAATCAAATAAATTTCAACATTGACATTCTGCAAAACCACCTTAACAATATTGCAGAATCAATAATTTTGGCTAAATTAAACATTATATCTAAACAAATTTTAAACCCTACAGAAATAGATGAAATTCATTTGATTTTTCAAAACCAAAATATAACTTTAAATTCAAACGAAAATATATACGAACTTTTAGAACTTCAAGCCTACTACACATAATATTTAACATTCAAATACCTTTAATTTCAAAAGAAAATTATTTATTTTTCCGCATAATCCCACTTCCCATTACTAAAACCATAACAACCAAACCTTTCCTAACTATAAATGATAACGATATTCAATATTTCAATAAAAAATGCCTAAGAATAGAAAAAATTTATTACTGCAAGGAAACCTTACATAAAGAAGATGTCAATAAATCAAATTGCATCGGAAATATTATCAACAACAAACCAGCTAATTGCGAACTTCAGGAAAGAAAAACCAATATAGAAATATACCAACCAGAACCCAACTACCTAGTAATTATTAATATTCCAGAAACAACAATCAGAACAACATGCAATTCTATCACTCCAAAAATCAAAGGCACAATTCTCATACATTTTCAAAATTGTGACATTCAAATAAACGATATAACATATACAACAAAATCAAATTATCATTGGGAAGAAATCAACATTCATCCTACAATATTCAACCTTATCAATAACACAATTCCAAACAACAATATATCATTTATAAAATTGGATAAATATCAATTCACCAATAGACAACCTATAGAAATAATTCAAGGTCAACAAAAAGAAATTTATGTTACAATCCTCATTAGTAATACCATCTCAATAATTATTACATGTTTAATCATTTTCGCAATATATATTTTAAAAGTACATCATCCTAATAAAACATACATAGTGAATAGTCCTGTCACTCCTGCCAATGAATCTCACGATGTTCAATTCATCTGGCCATCGCTCCAGACTAAGGGGGGACGAGTTACGTCATCTGCATAACAACGTAACATATTTTTAAGTACAAATACTAACCTTGTAATTTTTACTTTTATTAACTTAAATTTATAAAATGTTATTAACCTTTTTGTACAGACGCAATGTCAGCAAAACTAAATTCTAAATTCAATTAAATTCAAATTAATAATTATTCGGAAACTTTTAATTATAAATTTCCCAAGATTCAAATTACTTTTATAAAATATGTTTTGCTGACAATGCATCTTTTTTTTTAATATAAATTTTTGTAAGTTTCTAATTAAAATCAATTAATATTTTACCTAGTTAAAATAAAGTTCGAATTTATAAAAAAATATAATTTGGTTTTTTTTATTAAATATAAAGACCAAAGTTATAATTCCCGTGAGAACCTTAACAAAATTATTAACATTATTATTATACCTTACACTTAAAGTATATTAACTTTGGTATGGTGTTTGTAACCACCAAAAGGAAGCGAGTTAAATATGGACATGTATATTAATTCTGAATCAGGATCACCTACTGAGTCGATTTAGCGATGTCCGTCCGTCCGTACGTACGATAACTCAAAAAATTATGATGAAATTTATACTGTAGGTTAACAATAACTAAAGTAAGGCGGAGATTACAAATGGGTGCAATCGGACCATGGGTTCGGGTACCAAAACCGAATACCTTCATATCCTCGAAGTTCATAAAGATAGAAACTTAACATTTTGTACGAGGGTGTGTTTTCCTGAATCCTTGATATCCCTAAAACCTGGGATGAATTGGAGTGGTTGTTCGGGTACCTCTCACACAACTCCCAAAACCGAACAATCATATATTCAAAATTAATAAATATAAAAACTTGAAATTTGATATAAGAGTGTTCTACCCCGTTCCGATATTGTCTCTAAAATTTGACATGAATTGGGATGGTGGTCCGCGTGCCTTCACACACTTCTCAATACTTAACAAGCATATCTTCGAATTTAATAAAGATAGAAACCTGAAATTTTGTACAAAGGTTGTAAAAGCATTTATCTTCTTAGCTTATAAATACCTTACTATAAAATAACTTATGGATTTTTAATTTAATTTGAATTTTTTAGGTGTAGGGTATAAATAAGTCGGTTGCATCGACTAACTGTTACATTTACTTGTTCTCAATCATTTAAAAGTAACGTAAACTAATTTTGCACTAACTATAAGCATATTTTTAATATAAATAGTCTAAGCCAGCATTAAATGTTACCTTGTATTGATTTACCAATCAAGTTGTAACAACTATAAAATAAATAAATTTAAAATCTAAATAATCTAAAATAAATAAAATGTTTTTATTGGAATATGTATGTATGTATGTATATATTTAATTTTTTTGTGTGTTAAAAATAAATAAACATTTGATTTACATACATATGAATGTATTATAACACGCCATATGCATTATATGAAAAAAAATTTTTTTTGGTTTTTTTTTATATCTATAAAAAATTATATATACGTAAGAATATCTACGCATATTATATTCTCTTGGTGATGACGCAAAATTCAAACTTTAGCATTTTTGTTAGCAGATTCAATATTAATGTTACATATGTTTGTTTTTATTTGTATAAAAGCGAGGAAGAGTGCAGTAGAGTAGACTGTGTCAACTCTGGGATACACGTATGAACGTAATATATCCTATTTCTATAAAACTTGATCATCTTTTAAAAACATTCAGATGTTTTAGTACCCAACTACAGAGATATATTTATGTAAATTGTGGAGTTGTATGACAGACGCCTAGCTTCATTAACTTCCAAGAGGTGCAAGAAGCCTGAACCGGTTGCTCTAGACCAACCAAATTTTACAAAAGTTGTTGGCATGTAACTTGACACCTCTTCTAAATTTCAGGTTCCTAGCTTCAATAAACACTGATTTATTCTCATTTAAACGGATAAGTTGTATGGTAGCTACCCGAACCCGCCGCACCAACACAACCAATATTTACAGAAGTTGTTGCCATAAAACTTGATCATCATTTGCAAAATTTCAGAAACCTAGCTTGAATAGATACTGAGTTATTTCTATTTAAAGAAAGAAGTTGTATAGCAGCTACTCGAACCCGCCGACCGAAAATGTTGGATTTAAATAGCAAAACTAACAATTTTGCAAAAGTGACGTAAAAAAAATTTCAACTTCCTAGCTCCTTTATTTTTTGAGTTATCGTGCGGACGGACGGACGGACGTACATGGCTTAATCGACTCAGAATTTGACTCTGAGCCGATCCATACCTTTGACACTATATCTAGCTCGACTCCTTTAAGGTGTCACAAACGTAATGGCCAATTTATTATACCCTTGAACATAGTTCATACGAGTATAAAAATTATAACATTGTATCTTATCTAAACACGTGAATAAAAATAATCTTTTTCATTTTAATAATTAATCAGCTGTATAGTAAAAGTAGGAAAACATTGATGTTATTAAATTAAGAAGAAGCTAAGAATAAAATTTCATTATTATTTTTAATAATTGTTTGCATAATATGAGACACAAAAATTCATATGTATATGATACATACGTATATGTACCTACATATGGATGTATGTATGTTATTATTTATCAATAACATAGAATAAAGAATAGAAAACTTGCTATGTTGGTTATTTTATATGGCAGTTCTTATCCAAATTTGTATAGATACTGCGAAGTTTTTGTATATATTCATTTTTAATGTTTTTCGATATTTACAACTTTTTTCTTTGAAATTGCTTTACAATATTAGCTATTCCCAATTGTCATCTCTTTGGAAATCCTATTGAATTCGGAGTAGGCAAATCTATCCGTTTATCATCTTGATCTTTTTTTTGAGTAAATTAAATTGAGCTAACGTTGACTTAGCATAATTCCTAAGAAATTGTATTATTATATTTTATTTCCCATCTATATGTATATTTTTTTCTAAAATGATTTTTTTATTTTCAAGAAAAATTTTTTTAAACTAAGAATCGATCTTGCAAAATCCATTTTGTGGATAAACCTAAAGAAACCTAATTAGCAACTAATTTAGAAATAAAATATGAAAATAACATGAATTTAAAAAACCTTTAGGTTTTTACTCACATTTTTTTCTCAAAAAAAAAAAGTAATTTAGTCAAACGAAAATATTGATGGAGAGAAAAAATATCTTTTATTTTCTATTTTTTATGATTATTACAAATATTTAATTCCAAAATTTTATTTTTTAATTTTTTTTTTGTTTTTATTTCCAAATCAATTGATTAAACGGTTTAAGCTGGACAACAAAAAAATTTAATTAACTTCGTCCGGCTCCTGTGCCCAAACGAGTTACCGGAACTTTATAAAAATTTGTCGCAGGCTTTGTTTTGGACCATAAAACCACCATACAAAATTGGACAAAAATCGGAAATAAAAAATTTGGAACTCCGCCGGGTCGAATCCGGGTAATATATTGCAATCAAATTTCTTCCTAATTAATTAAGTGATACTAATTTGTTGCTCTAAGCATTAATAAATTTAAAAAAAATCCATAATTTTTAAAAATATATAATTTTTTAAGACTATATTTTGCTTTAATTCATTAGTTTTAAGTTTTAGAAAAATAAGAACATAACCTTATTTATTAAACAAAAACAAAACATATAATAAAAATAGGAAAATTCTAAATACACATATTTAAAGAAAAAAAATTAAAAAAACAATAAAAATAAAATTCTCAATATCTTTAAAAATAAAAATAATACGGGATAACTTTTCATTTGTTTTACATTAATCACTTTCATCTTTGGCATAATATTTTCATACTATTTTGGTACATGCAAGACATATTGGCTTATCGCATTTTATACAACTTTGAAAAGTTCTTCTTTTTAGCCGTGGTAGACATATATAACATGTTTTTCTTATTCTTCGGATGTGCCAGGGGTTGGAATATCACTAACAGTTGGTGCGCTTGAAATTGTGACTAGATTTTGCTTTCCAAGGATCTCAATAGTATTTTCTCTTAGTAATCTTGAAATTCTGGGATTTACTGCACGCCTATTTAATTGTTCTAAAACTAAACTTCTTCTTAAGTTTAGTAAAAAAGTTTCTCTGGAGATACTATTATATTTGGCAGATTAACAACAAAGTACAATGAGCATTTCATCGATACACGCATGCGTACCTATCGTATAGAAAGGTTGTGAATTTTGAATTATTTTATTGAACTATAGTCGAATAGCTGCTAATGAATCAGTTTGTAAACGATTCTTTCTATCTTTCTGACATTACAGCTCGAAATATTTCCCGCAAATAAAAGTTTTACGTCTTCATGATTTGATTTAAAGAAGATGAATATATCAGCAGAATATAATCTTATATATATAAGAATATATCTCTTATATTATTCAACTTCCGGTTTGATGATTACGTCAAAAGTTCTAGCATATTTTCATCAAATATGAGTGACCAAAATTCATATTCATCTTTCGGCTCGTCAACAATTTCAGATTGACGTAAAACCGGTAATCAAATGATATTATGAAGTGGTGTGGTAACACATCTAAATGGTTCTTATGGTACCCATTTAAAGTTGCTGATAAATTAGCGGATTCTCCTAATTCGGAGCTTCAACAGATTGTAATATTTCTTTTTGAAAACTAGTAGATTCTATTATATATGTTTCTGTTCTTGACTGTTCTTTTTGAATATTACAAGTTGTATTGATTTTGAGAATTTTGTTGTTATTGGGTTCATCAGATTCATATTCTTCTCCTGTGTCGGTTTCGTGTGAACTTTCCAAACTAAAATTTGGGTGTAAAATAACGTTGTCATCCGAAAAAGCTTCAAGTTCATTGCAAATTATTTCTTCGAAATTACTTTCATTAACGTTAACTAATCTAGATTCCATTTTTAATTTTAAAATAAATTCTAGTCAAAAAGAAACAAAACTATATAACTATGTATACTGTATATGAGTCATAAATACTTCCAAGAAATACTTACAGTTTAATGTACCTGACGTACAAAAATTTCTATATAATGATTTCACAGTTTTGTATGTGGAAGAAAAATTACTCCAAGAAAAAATTACACTATTTTGTATATTACGGTTTTTTTCCCAATCCAATTTCTACGCACAATGCTATCACAAGACACAACGACTGATCAATTGCTACTAAAATGTAGTTCTAACAATGCAGAAAGATACTTAAAGCATAATGTTGATAACAAAATTTTGATGCAAAAGTTGGACAACTTTATTTTTTTGAAGGCACCACGTACATAGTTAAAACCTATCTTTTTACATTATGTATGTGTGTGTACATTATGTACCCAACGGGAAAAAAGAGAAGTACTTTCTCTGGAAGGTATCTAGAAGCACTCTTTTAAAACAAAAAAAAATCGTGTGACGAATAAGAAGCAGTAAATCATGCATTCTAGAAAAAAATTATTAGATGATTCATTGTACTGTAATTACGCTAGTGGAAGGCTTTAATTGTTTGGCAAGTTTTTTCATATTTCATATTAACATCTAATACCTATATAATATATAATTTAGTATATCAGAAGCTGCCAAAAAATGAAAATTTTGGATTTGTTCAATAAATTTATGATTATATTATATTCAATAAACTATTTAAATTTACTGTAGTTTTTCATAAAGAAAAAAAAAATTTTTATTCTTTGTTATATTATATAACTTGACATTTTGATAACATTAACAAAATTAATTAATTTATATTTACTACATTATATTAGATGAAATGTAAAATGTAGAGTAATTAAAAATTTCATAGTAGTCTTAAAGATAGAATTAAATATAAAAATTCTGCATTCAATAAAAAACTTAAAATAAAATTTTTCAAAAAAAAACAAAAATTAATACCAAATATTTTTTATTTTTTAT
The DNA here is from genome assembly GCA_947095535.1 of Poecilobothrus nobilitatus. NCBI lineage: Eukaryota > Metazoa > Arthropoda > Insecta > Diptera > Dolichopodidae > Poecilobothrus > Poecilobothrus nobilitatus. The sequence continues at coordinate 89,914,207 of OX352772.1, forward strand.
TTTATAATTTGCAACATCAAGATTTATTATGGGGTGGAGTGCAGAAGATAAAGACAATTTTAATCACAAGAGTATAGAGGTAAATGGAGGGATATAATACAATGGCTATCACCCCTCTAATATGGACACCCAATATAAACAACAACAAACACAAGAACAAGCTGTTAAACAGATACAGGCGCCACCAATTTACACGCATTGTCCACTACAACTCTAACAATCAGTATGAATGACCAGCTTCTTACTGATAGAGTAAATCTTAAAATTAAGCAGGGTAAAAGAAATAAAAAAAAGATATTATTGATGTTGAGGAAAATGAACTTGGAAGCGGTTATGAACAATAAAAAAAAATATTATATGTAATCGTAAAAAGAAATAAATACAATTTTAAAAAAAGTTTTTCATTTTATTTTATTATTTTTATTTGCTTTGCTTTTTTTAATTCTAGGTCAAAAATGTAAAAAAAAATATTAAATAAAAAATACAATAAAAATAAAAATTTTTTATTTTAAAGTTTCAGATACCCAGAAGATTTTTCTTTTAAGCTTTAAGCTTTTCTTTTCAAATGTACCGGAACAGTTCCAAAAATATATTCATATAAAATAAACTTATGTAAAGAAAAAATTAAACATTAGAGTAAGTGGGAAGATTGTGGACCCTCTATCTTATTTCTGGATCTATTTCCTATATTTTTCGTCAATTTTCATCGCGCAAACAGCAATGCTTCGCACAAAAAGCAATGCAATTCCTTGTCATTTAAAGTGCTCATAAAATTTTTTTTCCAAGTTCAACCGTTTTGTTTTTAAGTTTAAAAAGTAAATTTATAGTAAAAAAAAGTTAAAAATGTCTATTTTTTAAAATGACAAGATAATTTTGACTACCAGTTATGGTAAAGTGGACTAAAAGTTTTTTAACAAAAAATTTAGAAAAAAACTCACAAATCCAATAATTATAAAAAAAGCAGGAAATAAGATGGCTTGGTTTTGATAAAAAGCATGATTTATGGATAAACAAAGAATATCTTACTTAATATTCCATACATAAAATATTTTAAATTTTTTGTTTATTTTTTTTTTGCATTTTTCGTACGATAAATATCGGATATAATAAAATGACTCCCCCGTTTGTAACACCTCTAAATAAGGAAGCTAGATATACCTTCAAAGGTATGTATCGGATTAGAATCAAATCCTGAGTCGATTAAGCTTTGTCGGTCCGTCAGCACGCTAATTCAAAAACTAAGAAAGCTGGAGCATTGAACACAAAATATTCTTGAACCAATTTGTAGGTTCCCTATTTTTTTTGGTTGAGATCCTACCAAAACTTCGTGTAGCTCTTGAACAACTAACTTTTTGATCTCCACATTTTCCATACAAAATTTTAATTATTCACACAAAATTTTAATTTTTCATACAAAATTTGTGAATAGCGAGAATTTAATAAATTTGTATAATAAATTTGCCATTACGTTTGTGACACTTTAAAGGAGTCAAGCTAGATATAGTGTGAAAGGTATGGATCGGCTCAGAATCGAATTCTGAGTCGATTAAGCCATGTACGTCCGTCCGTCCGTCCGCAGGATAACTCAAAAAATACAGGAGCTAGGAGGCTGAAATTTTTTTTACGTCACTTTTGCAAAATTGTTAGTTTTGCTATTTAACTCCAGCATATTCGGTCGGCGGGTTCGAGTAGCTGCCATACAACGTCTTTCTTTAAATGGAAATAACCCAGTGTCTGTTCAATCTAGGTATCTGAAATTTTGCGAATGATGATCAAGTTTTAGGGCAACAACTTCTGCAAAATTTGGTTGTGGTGGTGCGACGTGTTCGGGTAGCTGCCATACAACTTCTCTTTTTAATTGAAAATAACTCAGTATCCGTCCGCACGATAACTCAAAAAATAAAGGAGCTAGAAGGTTGACATTTTGTATACGACAATTTTGCAAATTGTTAGTTTTGCTATTTAACTCCAGCATTTTCGGCCGCCGGATTCGAGTAGCTGCCATACAACCTGTTTCTTTAAATGGAAATAACCCAGTGTCTATCCAATCTAGGTATCTAAAATTTTGCGAATTATGATCAAGTTTTATGGCAACAGCTTCTGCAAAATTTGCTTGTGGGGGTGCGACGGGTTCGGGGAGCTGCCATACAACTTCTCTTTTTAAATAAAAAAAAAATCAGTGTGCGTCCGCACGATAACTCAAAAAATAAAGGAGCTAGAAGCCTGACATTTTGTATACGTCATTTTTGCAAAATTGTTAGTTTTGCTATTTAACTCCAGCATTTTCGGTCGGCGGGTTCGAGTAGCTGCCATACAACTTCTATTTTTATATAGAAATAACTCAGTATATATTCAAGCTAGGTTTCTGAAATTTTGCAAATGATGATCAAGTTTTATGGCAACAACTTTCGTAAAATTTGGTTGTGGTGGTGCGACGTGTTCGAGTAGCTGCCATACAACTTCTATCTTTATATAGAAATAACTCAGTATATATTCAAGCTAGGTTTCTGACATTTTGCAAATGATGATCAAGTTTTATGGCAACAACTTTCGTAAAATTTGGTTGTGGTGGTGCGACGGGTTCGGGTAGCTACCATACAACTTATCCGTTTAAATGAGAATAACTCAGTGTCCATTGAAGCTTGAACCTGAAATTTAGTAAAGAGGTGTCGAGTTACAGGCCAACAACTTTTGTAAAATTTGGTTGGTCTAGAGCAGTCGGTTCAGGCTTCTTGCACCTCTTGGAACTTATTGAAACTACGCGCAATAGATTCGGGTAGCTGTCATACAACTCCACAATTTACATAAATATATCTCCGTAGTTTAAGTTTTATAGAAACAGGATATATTGCGTTCATACGGGTATCCCAGAGTTGACACAGTCTACTCTACTGCACTCTTCCTCGTTTTAAATGAAAATAACTCAGTGTCCGTCCGCACTATAACTCAAAAAATAGAGAAGCTTGGAGGCTGAAAATTTTTTTACGTCACTTTTACAAAATTGTTAGTTTTGCTAATTAACTCCAGCATTTTCGGCCCCCGGGTTCGAGCAGCTGCCATACAACGTCTTTCTTTAAATGGAAATAACCCAGTGTCTGTTCAATCTACGTATCTGAAATTTCGCGAATGATGATCAAGTTTTATGGCAACAACTTCTGCAAAATTTGGTTGTGGTGGTGCGACGGGTTCGGGTAGCTGCCATACAACTTTACTTTTTAAATGAAAATAACTCAGTATCCGTCCGCACGATAACTCAAAAAATAAAGGAGCTAGAAGACTGACATTTTGTATACGTCATTTTTGCAAAATTGTTAGTTTTGCTATTTAACTCCAGCATTTTTGGGCGCCGGGTTCGAGTAGCTGCCATACAACCTGTTTCTCTAAATAGAAATAACCTAGTGTCTATCCAATCTAGGTATCTGAAATTTTACGAATGATAATCAAGTTTTATGGCAACAGTTTCTGCAAAATTTGGTTGTGGTGGTGCGACGGGTTCGGATAGCTGCCATACAACTTCTCTTTTTAAATGAAAATAACTCAGTGTCCGTCCGCACGATAACTCAAAAAATAAAGGAGCTAGGAGGCTGATATTCTTTTTACGTCACTTTTGTAAAATTGTTAGTTTTGCTATTTAACTCCAGCATTTGCGGCCGCCGGGTTCGAGTAGCTGCCATACAACTTCTTTTTTTAAATGGAAATAATCCAGTGTCTATTCAATCTAGGTATCTGAAATTTTGCGAATGATAATCCAGTTTTATGGCAATAATTTCTGGAAAATTTGGTTGTGGTGTTGCGACGGGTTCGGGTAGCTGCCATACAACTTCTCTTTTTAAATGAAAATAACTCAGTGTCCGTCCACACGATAACTCAAAAAATAAAGGAGCTAGGAGGCTGATATTTTTTTTACGTCACTTTTGTAAAATTGTTAGTTTTACTATTTAACTCCAGCATTTTCGGTCGGCGGGTTCGAGTAGCTGCCATACAACGTCTTTCTTTAAATGGAAATAACCCAGTGTCTGTTCAATCTAGGTATCTGAAATTTTACGAATGATGATCAAGTTTTATGGCAACAGTTTCTGCAAAATTTGGTTGTGGTGTTGCGACGGGTTCGGGTAGCTGCCATACAACTTCTCTTTTTAAATGAAAATAACTCAGTGTCCGTCCACACGATAACTCAAAAAATAAAGGAGCTAGGAGGCTGATATTTTTTTTACGTCACTTTTGGAAAATTGTTAGTTTTGCTAATTAACTCCAGCATTTTCGGCCCCCGGGTTCGAGTAGCTGCCATACAACGTCTTTCTTTAAATGGAAATAACCCAGTGTCTGTTCAATCTAGGTATCTGAAATTTTGCGAATGATGATCAAGTTTTATGGCAACAACTTCTGCAAAATTAGATTGTGGTGGTGCGACGGGTTCGGGTAGCTGCCATACAACTTCTCTTTTTAAATGAAAATAACTCAGTGTCCGTCCACACGATAACTCAAAAAATAAAGGAGCTAGGAGGCTGATATTTTTTTTACGTCACTTTTGTAAAATTGTTAGTTTTGCTATTTAACTCCAGCATTTTCGGCCGCCGGGTTCGAGTAGCTGTTTCTTTAAATGGAAATAACCCAGTGTCTATCCAATCTAGGTATCTGAAATTTTGCGAATGATGATACAGTTTTATGGCAACAACTTATGAAAAATTTGGTTATGGTGTTGCGACGGGTTCGGGTAGCTGCCATACAACTTCTCTTTTTAAATGAAAATAACTCAGTGTCCGTCCGCACGATAACTCAAAAAATAGAGAAGCTTGGAGGCTGAAAATTTTTTTACGTCACTTTTACAAAATTGTTAGTTTTGCGAATTAACTCCAGCATTTTCGGCCCCCGGGTTCGAGCAGCTGCCATACAACGTCTTTCTTTAAATGGAAATAACCCAGTGTCTGTTCAATCTACGTATCTGAAATTTTGCGAATGATGATCAAGTTTTATGGCAACAACTTCTGCAAAATTTGGTTGTGGCGGTGCGACGGGTTCGGGTAGCTGCCATACAACTTTACTTTTTAAATGAAAATAACTCAGTATCCGTCCGCACGATAACTCAAAAAATAAAGGAGCTAGAAGACTGACATTTTGTATACGTCATTTTTGCAAAATTGTTAGTTTTGCTATTTAACTCCAGCATTTTTGGGCGCCGGGTTCGAGTAGCTGCCATACAACCTGTTTCTTTAAATAGAAATAACCCAGTGTCTATCCAATCTAGGTATCTGAAATTTTACGAATGATGATCAAGTTTTATGGCAACAGTTTCTGCAAAATTTGGTTGTGGTGGTGCGACGGGTTCGGATAGCTGCCATACAACTTCTCTTTTTAAATGAAAATAACTCAGTGTCCGTCCGCACGATAACTCAAAAAATAAAGGACCTAGGAGGCTGATATTCTTTTTACGTCACTTTTGTAAAATTGTTAGTTTTGCTATTTAACTCCAGCATTTTCGGTCGGCGGGTTCGAGTAGCTGCCATACAACTTCTATTTTTATATAGAAATAACTCAGTATATATTCAAGCTAGGTTTCTGAAATTTTGCAAATGATGATCAAGTTTTATGGCAACAACTTTCGTAAAATTTGGTTGTGGTGGTGCGACGTGTTCGAGTAGCTGCCATACAACTTCTATCTTTATATAGAAATAACTCAGTATATATTCAAGCTAGGTTTCTGACATTTTGCAAATGATGATCAAGTTTTATGGCAACAACTTTCGTAAAATTTGGTTGTGGTGGTGCGACGGGTTCGGGTAGCTACCATACAACTTATCCGTTTAAATGAGAATAACTCAGTGTCCATTGAAGCTTGAACCTGAAATTTAGTAAAGAGGTGTCGAGTTACAGGCCAACAACTTTTGTAAAATTTGGTTGGTCTAGAGCAGTCGGTTCAGGCTTCTTGCACCTCTTGGAACTTATTGAAACTACGCGCAATAGATTCGGGTAGCTGTCATACAACTCCACAATTTACATAAATATATCTCCGTAGTTTAAGTTTTATAGAAACAGGATATATTGCGTTCATACGGGTATCCCAGAGTTGACACAGTCTACTCTACTGCACTCTTCCTCGTTTTAAATGAAAATAACTCAGTGTCCGTCCGCACTATAACTCAAAAAATAGAGAAGCTTGGAGGCTGAAAATTTTTTTACGTCACTTTTACAAAATTGTTAGTTTTGCTAATTAACTCCAGCATTTTCGGCCCCCGGGTTCGAGCAGCTGCCATACAACGTCTTTCTTTAAATGGAAATAACCCAGTGTCTGTTCAATCTACGTATCTGAAATTTCGCGAATGATGATCAAGTTTTATGGCAACAACTTCTGCAAAATTTGGTTGTGGTGGTGCGACGGGTTCGGGTAGCTGCCATACAACTTTACTTTTTAAATGAAAATAACTCAGTATCCGTCCGCACGATAACTCAAAAAATAAAGGAGCTAGAAGACTGACATTTTGTATACGTCATTTTTGCAAAATTGTTAGTTTTGCTATTTAACTCCAGCATTTTTGGGCGCCGGGTTCGAGTAGCTGCCATACAACCTGTTTCTCTAAATAGAAATAACCTAGTGTCTATCCAATCTAGGTATCTGAAATTTTACGAATGATGATCAAGTTTTATGGCAACAGTTTCTGCAAAATTTGGTTGTGGTGGTGCGACGGGTTCGGATAGCTGCCTTACAACTTCTCTTTTTAAATGAAAATAACTCAGTGTCCGTCCGCACGATAACTCAAAAAATAAAGGAGCTAGGAGGCTGATATTCTTTTTACGTCACTTTTGTAAAATTGTTAGTTTTGCTATTTAACTCCAGCATTTGCGGCCGCCGGGTTCGAGTAGCTGCCATACAACTTCTTTTTTTAAATGGAAATAATCCAGTGTCTATTCAATCTAGGTATCTGAAATTTTGCGAATGATGATCCAGTTTTATGGCAATAATTTCTGGAAAATTTGGTTGTGGTGTTGCGACGGGTTCGGGTAGCTGCCATACAACTTCTCTTTTTAAATGAAAATAACTCAGTGTCCGTCCACACGATAACTCAAAAAATAAAGGAGCTAGGAGGCTGATATTTTTTTTACGTCACTTTTGTAAAATTGTTAGTTTTACTATTTAACTCCAGCATTTTCGGTCGGCGGGTTCGAGTAGCTGCCATACAACGTCTTTCTTTAAATGGAAATAACCCAGTGTCTGTTCAATCTAGGTATCTGAAATTTTACGAATGATGATCAAGTTTTATGGCAACAGTTTCTGCAAAATTTGGTTGTGGTGTTGCGACGGGTTCGGGTAGCTGCCATACAACTTCTCTTTTTAAATGAAAATAACTCAGTGTCCGTCCACACGATAACTCAAAAAATAAAGGAGCTAGGAGGCTGATATTTTTTTTACGTCACTTTTGGAAAATTGTTAGTTTTGCTAATTAACTCCAGCATTTTCGGCCCCCGGGTTCGAGTAGCTGCCATACAACGTCTTTCTTTAAATGGAAATAACCCAGTGTCTGTTCAATCTAGGTATCTGAAATTTTGCGAATGATGATCAAGTTTTATGGCAACAACTTCTGCAAAATTAGATTGTGGTGGTGCGACGGGTTCGGGTAGCTGCCATACAACTTCTCTTTTTAAATGAAAATAACTCAGTGTCCGTCCACACGATAACTCAAAAAATAAAGGAGCTAGGAGGCTGATATTTTTTTTACGTCACTTTTGTAAAATTGTTAGTTTTGCTATTTAACTCCAGCATTTTCGGCCGCCGGGTTCGAGTAGCTGTTTCTTTAAATGGAAATAACCCAGTGTCTATCCAATCTAGGTATCTGAAATTTTGCGAATGATGATACAGTTTTATGGCAACAACTTATGAAAAATTTGGTTATGGTGTTGCGACGGGTTCGGGTAGCTGCCATACAACTTCTCTTTTTAAATGAAAATAACTCAGTGTCCGTCCGCACGATAACTCAAAAAATAGAGAAGCTTGGAGGCTGAAAATTTTTTTACGTCACTTTTACAAAATTGTTAGTTTTGCGAATTAACTCCAGCATTTTCGGCCCCCGGGTTCGAGCAGCTGCCATACAACGTCTTTCTTTAAATGGAAATAACCCAGTGTCTGTTCAATCTACGTATCTGAAATTTTGCGAATGATGATCAAGTTTTATGGCAACAACTTCTGCAAAATTTGGTTGTGGCGGTGCGACGGGTTCGGGTAGCTGCCATACAACTTTACTTTTTAAATGAAAATAACTCAGTATCCGTCCGCACGATAACTCAAAAAATAAAGGAGCTAGAAGACTGACATTTTGTATACGTCATTTTTGCAAAATTGTTAGTTTTTCTATTTAACTCCAGCATTTTTGGGCGCCGGGTTCGAGTAGCTGCCATACACCTGTTTCTTTAAATAGAAATAACCCAGTGTCTATCCAATCTAGGTATCTGAAATTTTACGAATGATGATCAAGTTTTATGGCAACAGTTTCTGCAAAATTTGGTTGTGGTGGTGCGACGGGTTCGGATAGCTGCCATACAACTTCTCTTTTTAAATGAAAATAACTCAGTGTCCGTCCGCACGATAACTCAAAAAATAAAGGACCTAGGAGGCTGATATTCTTTTTACGTCACTTTTGTAAAATTGTTAGTTTTGCTATTTAACTCCAGCATTTGCGGCCGCCGGGTTCGAGTAGCTGCCATACAACTTCTTTTTTTAAATGGAAATAATCCAGTGTCTATTCAATCTAGGTATCTGAAATTTTGCGAATGATGATCCAGTTTTATGGCAATAATTTCTGGAAAATTTGGTTGTGGTGTTGCGACGGGTTCGGGTAGCTGCCATACAACATCTCTTTTTAAATTAAAATAACTCAGTGTCCGTCCGCGCGATATCTCAAAAAATAAAGGAGCTAGAAGGCTGACATTTTGTATACGTCACTTTTGCAAAATTGTTAGTTTTACTATTTAACTCAAGCATTTTCGGCCGCCGGGTTCGAGTAGCTGCCATACAACTTCTCTTTTTAAATGAAAATAACTCAGTGTCCGTCCGCGCGATATCTCAAAAAATAGAGAAGCTAGGAGGCTGAAAATTTTTTTACGTCACTTTTGGAAAATTGTTAGTTTTGCTAATTAACTCCAGCATTTTCGGCCCCCGGGTTCGAGTAGCTGCCATACAACGTCTTTCTTTAAATGGAAATAACCCAGTGTCTGTTCAATTTAGGTATCTGAAATTTTGCGAATGATGATACAGTTTTATGGCAACAACTTATGAAAAATTTGGTTATGGTGTTGCGACGGGTTCGGGTAGCTGCCATGCAACTTCTCTTTTTAAATGAAAATAACTCAGTGTCCGTCCGCACGATAACTCAAAAAATAAAGGAGCTAGGAGGCTGATATTTTTTTTACGTCACTTTTGTAAAATTGTTAGTTTTGCTATTTAACTCCAGCATTTTCGGCCGCCGGGTTCGAGTAGCTGTTTCTTTAAATGGAAATAACCCAGTGTCTATCCAATCTAGGTATCTGAAATTTTGCGAATGATGATACAGTTTTATGGCAACAACTTATGAAAAATTTGGTTATGGTGTTGCGACGGGTTCGGGTAGCTGCCATACAACTTCTCTTTTTAAATGAAAATAACTCAGTGTCCGTCCGCACGATAACTCAAAAAATATAGAAGCTTTGAGGCTGAAAATTTTTTTACGTCACTTTTGCAAAATTGTTAGTTTTGCTAATTAACTCCAGCATTTTCGGCCCCCGCGTTCGAGTAGCTGCCATACAACGTCTTTCTTTAAATGGAAATAACCCAGTGTCCGTTCAATCTATGTATCTGAAATTTTGCGAATGATGATCCAGTTTTATGGCAATAACTTTTTAAAATTTGGTTATGATGATATGACAGGTTCGGGTAGTTGCCATACAACTTCTCTTTTTAAATAAAAATAACTCAGTGCCTATTGAATCTAGCTATCTGAAATTTAGTGAAAAAGTGTCGAGTTGCATGCCAAAAACTTTTGTAAAATTTGATTGGTCTAAAGCAGTCGGTTTAGGCTGCTTGCATTTCTTGGATCTTAATGAAGCTAGGCGCAATAGATTCGGGTAGCTGTCATACAACTCCACAATTTACATAAATATATCTCTGTAGTTGGGTACTAAAACATCTGAATGTTTTTAAAAGATGATCAAGTTTTATAGAAATAGGATATATTACGTTCATACGGGTATACCAGAGTTGACACAGACTACTCTACCGCACTCTTCCTCGTTTTTTTTTTGTTTTTAGATTTGTTTTCTCTTTAGTGTGTTTGTATCTATCAATAATAAAAATTGTTGAGGATGATTTGATAAGTAATAGAAAAAAATTAAGAAAATAAACTACATAACAGTTACTTAAAAAACTTATTTATATTATGATATTAGTGATATTATGTTATTAATACGTATTCTGTTATGTATATGGTTTGTATGGCATATACGTATATATACTTATACTGTGTATACATAGATATAAATATAGCTGCGTATATGGTTGTACGTATTTTGTTTGTTTATAAAAAAATTGATGAATGAAATATTTAAAAACAAATGCGATGTACACGATGATTATGTACATAAGAATATGTACATAATGATAATATATACATAATGCATTATACATATTATTAATATCATAATATAAAAATTTGCTACATTCTCGCAAGTATAAAATACAAGTATTATTTTTATTGGAAGATAATTGCTGGAATAAGGTTAAATAAAAATTTAGGAAATTTGAGGTTCGTGTTTCTTTTTTATTCCAGCAATTTACTTTTATATTATAACAGTCCAAAATGCTTGCACTAGCAATTCACTTTTATATTATAACAGTCAAAAAAGCTAAAGTTTTGCAATCAATTTTATTTTCTACTTTTTAGGGGGCGAATTTGGTTTCGATAAAAGCATATTTTAAAAAATATTTTTTTTACATATTATTTTATTTTATACTTTTTAGTTTTAAATGAAACACATTTAAAAATATGGGATATTTTTTATTCATACATACATTAATTATTGTTTCTGATATAAAATACGTTTTATAATTTTATACCAAATGTTTAAGTAAATTAAGAGATGTTAAATCGATTCCATTACAGCAAGAGTAAAAATTTTTTATTCCAGTATGTAATTCATAAATAAAGAAAGTACCTCGAAGGGTAAAATATGTATCAAAATACTGTGATTATATAAATATTACAATCCAACAACATAACTCGAATGAAAATGATATACAGAAATGTAGTTTACTGTATATTTCTATAGTATACTATTAGTAGTATATCGTATATCCAAACAAACATCTAACCTTGAACACCTACCTACCTAATCGCTTAATAAGATCATGCAGTAAAAAATGTTGACAAATATCTTGATTTAAATTATAAACAAATGGAGCGGAACAAAATAATTTAGGAAATTAGTTTAACATAATATTATGTGTATCCAGCCATTGGTGCAGTGGTTGACGCACCGCTTCTCATTCATAAGGGAATGAAAGGTCTCGGGTTCGATTCTCGACTGGGTACAATAATTATAATATAAAAAAACAAATATTCATATATCGCAATATGTAAATACTTCATAATATATCATTATATCTCGTACACATTCCTACCAGAAAACGAGGGTTATAGCTACCTGTCACATTTATGTGACCTGGCATATTATTTATTTATTTATATTTATTTACTGAATATAAATAAATAAATAAATATTATGTACATACGTACGTACATATTTACATACGTAGTTTTAATTTTTTGTGTTGACAAAATTTTGTTTGTAAATCATAATGCGTAATGCGCAAAAGCATAATTTTGTAATGATCTTTACTTTTTATATTCTTTTCTATGTACAAAAAAAATATTATGTATGTATGTAGTTTGAATTTGGCAATTGGAATTATTTTGAATAAAATTTTATTTGTATATCTATAGACACAATATACATAATAAATGTTCCTAAATAAAACACATAAAACATTAATTTTTAACGACATCCATATTCAATATGCAATAAAGAATGTTGACAACAAATATTCTGATTTAAATCCTAAACAAATCTTTTAAAACAAAATAATTTAGCAACATAAAAATATTGTACCTATATATTTTGTGTTTTGCTAAATCCTAATACAAAACAAGTAAAAGTAACAGTAAGTCGATGCAACCGACTTATTTATACCCTACACCTAAAAAATTCAAATTAAATTAAAAATCCATAAGTTATTTTAGTTAGGAATTTAATATAACTGAGCTAAAACAAGTAAATGTAACAGTAAGTCGATGCAACCGACTTATTAATACTCTACACCTGCATAATTCGAATTAAATTAAAAATCCATAAGTGTTTTTGGCAGCTGCTTGAACTTCTTCCCTTTTCTGTCTTATTCAACTCGAATTTCAAGAACGTAAAAGAGGCATCCGCTTGGGATATGCTTGACACCCTTGTATAAAATTCGCACGATAACTCAAAAAATAAAGGAGCTAGGAGGCTGATATTTTTTTTACGTCACTTTTGTAAAATTGTTAGTTTTGCTATTTAACTCCAGCATTTTCGGCCGCCGGGTTCGAGTAGCTGTTTCTTTAAATGGAAATAACCCAGTGTCTATCCAATCTAGGTATCTGAAATTTTGCGAATGATGATCAAATTTTATGGCAACAACTTATGAAAAATTTGGTTGTGGTGTTGCGACGGGTTCGGGTAGCTGCCATACAACTTCTCTTTTTAAATGAAAATAACTCAGTGTCCGTCCGCACGATAACTCAAAAAATATAGAAGCTTGGAGGCTGAAAATTTTTTTACGTCACTTTTGCAAAATTGTTAGTTTTGCTAATTAACTCCAGCATTTTTGGCCCCCGCGTTCGAGTAGCTGCCATACAACGTCTTTCTTTAAATGGAAATAACCCAGTGTCCGTTCAATCTATGTATCTGAAATTTTGCGAATGATGATCAAATTTTATGGCAACAGCTTCTGCAAAATTTGGTTGTGGTGGTGCGACGGGTTCGGGTAGCTGCCATACAACTTCTCTTTTTAAATGAAAATAACTCAGTGTCCGTCCGCACGATAACTCAAAAAATAAAGGAGCTAGAAGGCTGACATTTTGTATACGTCATTTTTGCAGAATTGTTAGTTTTGCTATTTAACTCCAGCATTTTGGGCCGCCGGGTTCGAGTAGCTGCCATACAACTTCTTTCTTTAAATGGAAATAACCCAGTGTCTATTCAATCTAGGTATCTGAAATTTTGCGAATGATGATCCAGTTTTATGGCAATAACTTTTTAAAATTTGGTTGTGATGATATGACAGGTTCGGGTAGTTGCCATACAACTTCTCTTTTTAAATAAAAATAACTCAGTGCCTATTGAATCTAGCTATCTGAAATTTAGTGAAAAAGTGTCGAGTTGCATGCCAAAAACTTTTGTAAAATTTGATTGGTCTAAAGCAGTCGGTTTAGGCTGCTTGCATTTCTTGGATCTTAATGAAGCTAGGCGCAATAGATTCGGGTAGCTGTCATACAACTCCACAATTTACATAAATATATCTCTGTAGTTGGGTACTAAAACATCTGAATGTTTTTAAAAGATGATCAAGTTTTATAGAAATAGGATATATTACGTTCATACGGGTATACCAGAGTTGACACAGACTACTCTACCGCACTCTTCCTCGTTTTTTTTTTGTTTTTAGATTTGTTTTCTCTTTAGTGTGTTTGTATCTATCAATAATAAAAATTGTTGAGGATGATTTGATAAGTAATAGAAAAAAATTAAGAAAATAAACTACATAACAGTTACTTAAAAAACTTATTTATATTATGATATTAGTGATATTATGTTATTAATACGTATTCTGTTATGTATATGGTTTGTATGGCATATACGTATATACTTATACTGTGTATACATAGATATAAATATAGCTGCGTATATGGTTGTACGTATTTTGTTTGTTTATAAAAAAATTGATGAATGAAATATTTAAAAACAAATGCGATGTACACGATGATTATGTACATAAGAATATGTACATAATGATAATATATACATAATGCATTATACATATTATTAATATCATAATATAAAAATTTGCTACATTCTCGCAAGTATAAAATACAAGTATTAATTTGTATTGGAAGATAATTGCTGGAATAAGGTTAAATAAAAATTTAGGAAATTTGAGGTTCGTGTTTCTTTTTTATTCCAGCAATTTACTTTTATATTATAACAGTCCAAAATGCTTGCACTAGCAATTCACTTTTATATTATAACAGTCAAAAAAGCTAAAGTTTTGCAATCAATTTTATTTTCTACTTTTTAGGGGGCGAATTTGGTTTCGATAAAAGCATATTTTAAAAAATATTTTTTTTACATATTATTTTATTTTATACTTTTTAGTTTTAAATGAAACACATTTAAAAATATGGGATATTTTTTATTCATACATACATTAATTATTGTTTCTGATATAAAATACGTTTTATAATTTTATACCAAATGTTTAAGTAAATTAAGAGATGTTAAATCGATTCCATTACAGCAAGAGTAAAAATTTTTTATTCCAGTATGTAATTCATAAATAAAGAAAGTACCTCGAAGGGTAAAATATGTATCAAAATACTGTGATTATATAAATATTACAATCCAACAACATAACTCGAATGAAAATGATATACAGAAATGTAGTTTACTGTATATTTCTATAGTATACTATTAGTAGTATATCGTATATCCAAACAAACATCTAACCTTGAACACCTACCTACCTAATCGCTTAATAAGATCATGCAGTAAAAAATGTTGACAAATATCTTGATTTAAATTATAAACAAATGGAGCGGAACAAAATAATTTAGGAAATTAGTTTAACATAATATTATGTGTATCCAGCCATTGGTGCAGTGGTTGACGCACCGCTTCTCATTCATAAGGGAATGAAAGGTCTCGGGTTCGATTCTCGGCTGGGTACAATAATTATAATATAAAAAAAAAAAAATTTTCATATATCGCAATATGTAAATACTTCATAATATATCATTATATCACATACACATTCCTACCAGAAAACAAGGGTTATAGCTACCTGGCACATTTATGTGACCTGGCATATTATTTATTTATTTATATTTATTTACTGAATATAAATAAATAAATAAATATTATGTACATACGTACGTACATATTTACATACGTAGTTTTAATTTTTTGTGTTGACAAAATTTTGTTTGTAAATCATAATGCGTAATGCGCAAAAGCATAATTTTGTAATGATCTTTACATTTTATATTCTTTTCTATGTACAAAAAAAATATTATGTATGTATGTAGTTTGAATTTGGCAATTGGAATTATTTTGAATAAAATTTTATTTGTATATCTATAGACACAATATACATAATAAATGTTCCTAAATAAAACACATAAAACATTAATTTTTAACGATATCCATATTCAATATGCAATAAAGAATGTTGACAACAAATATTCTGATTTAAATCCTAAACAAATCTTTTAAAACAAAATAATTTAGCAACATAAAAATATTGTACCTATATATTTTGTGTTTTGCTAAATCCTAATACAAAACAAGTAAAAGTAACAGTAAGTCGATGCAACCGACTTATTTATACCCTACACCTAAAAAATTCAAATTAAATTAAAAATCCATAAGTTATTTTAGTTAGGAATTTAATATAACTGAGCTAAAACAAGTAAATGTAACAGTAAGTCGATGCAACCGACTTATTAATACCCTACACCTGCATAATTCGAATAAAATTAAAAATCCATAAGTGTTTTTGGCAGCTGCTTGAACTTCTTCCCTTTTCTATCTTATTCAACTCGAATTTCAAGAACGTAAAAGAGGCATCCGTTTGGGATATGCTTGACACCCTTGTATAAAATTTTAAGTTTCCATCTTAATTATTTTCGAAGATTGGTAGTCCTTGGGAGGTTTGTGTCAGCTACCCGAATTGCCACTCCAATTCATCGAATCCATCTCAGGAACATAAAGAAAACTTGCCAGAACACCATTCTATTAAATTTAAAGGTTCTACTTTTGTTGGTGTTGGAGATATGCTCGTTGCTCTTGTGCTCGTCCGGAAGTTTCCAAAATACGAACCCATGGTTCAAATTCTTTCAAATGTCAGTTTCCAATTTTACAGAAAAGGAAACATAACAGAACACCTTTGTACTAAAAATAAAAGTTCTATCTTTGTTGGTTGTGGAGATAGACTCGTTTGCTCTGGGGCTCGTCCGGAAGCTTCCAAGATTTGAACCCATGGACCAAATCCTCACAAATTTCAGAAACATAAATCAAACATGAAGGAACACCATTCTGCCTAATTTAAAGGTTATATCTTTGTTGCATTTGGAGATAATCTCATTTGCTCTGGGGCTCGTTCGGAAGCTTCCAAATCCAAACCCATGGACCAAATCCTCTTAAATTTCAGAGACATAAATCAAACGGGAAGGAACATCATTGTACAAAATTTAAAGGTTCTATCTTTGTTGGTTTTGGAGATAATCTCATTTGCTCTGGTGCTCGTTCGGAAGCTTCCAAAACCCAAACCCATGGACCAAATCCTCTTAAATTTCAGAGACATAAATCGAACGGGAAGAAACATCATCGTACAAAATTTGAAGGTTCTATCTTTGTTGCTTTTGGAGATAATCTCGTTTGCTCCGGAATCATTCGGAAGCTTCCAGAATCCGAACCCATGGACGGATTTTGTCCAGAGTCGAACTTAGCCTTTCTTTCGTAATTAGTAACCTACTATATAAAATTCATCAAGATAGCATCATTATTTTTTGAGTTATCATGCGTACGGACGGACGGACGGACATCGATAAATCGACTCCGGCGGTGATCCTGATTCAGAATATATATACATGTCTATACCTAACTCGCTTGCTTTTGGTGGTTACAAACACCATACCAAAGTTAATATACCCTATACTTTAGTTGTAGGGTATAAAAATTAATGCTTTTACAACCTTTGTACAAAATTTCAGATTTCTATCTTTATTAAATTCGAAAATATGCTTGTTTGGTCTCAGGAATTGTGTGGCAGATATCCGAACAACCATTCTAATTCATCTTAAATTTTGGACAAATCAGGGATTCAGGAAACAACACCCTAGTACTAAATTTGAAGTTTCTATCTTTATTAATTTCGAAGATATGTTTGTTCGGTTTTGGGAGTTGTATGGGAGGCACCCGAACAGCTCCTCCAATTCATCTCAAATTTTGGACAAATCAGGGATTCAGAAAACAACACCCTAGTACCAAATTTGAAGTTTCTATCTTTATTAATTTCGAATATATGCTTGTTCGGTTTTGGCATTTGTATGGGAGGTACCCGAACAACCACTCCAATTCATCTCAAATTTTGGGGGTATCAGGGATTTAGAAAAACACACCCTCATACAAAATTTTAAGTTTCTATCTTTATTAATTTCGAAAATATGCGTATTAGGTTTTGGGAGTTGTATGGGAGGTACTCGAACGCAAGGTCCGATTTCGCCCATTTACAATCCCCATTGTTACTTACCTTAGTCATTGTTAACCTACAGTATAAATTTCATCAAGATAGCATCATTATTTTTTGAGTTATCGTGCGTACGGACGGACATCGCTAAATCGACTCAGGCGGTGATCCTGATTCAGAATATATATACATGTCTATACCTAACTCGCTTCCTTTTGGTGGTTACAAACACCATACCAAAGTGAATATACCCTATACTTAATGTGTAGGATATAACAAATGTACACATCAAGATTGATTGAACTAAATTATTATAGGAGGAAAGATCAAATAATATGTATATATTATACATAAAATTTTATTAAAAAAATGTTGATGAATACAGTTAACAAAAAAAAAAAATGTACGTACACGAATTGAATTCGAACCAAATCACTTTTACTTTCAAAACCTCTACACTCTCCTCTGCACTATACAACACTTAAATATTTAATGAACATATTACGAACATAAAATCTTAATTTTTAACCATGTATATTCAATATGCATTAAAGAATGTTGACAGGAAATATTTTGATTTAAATACTAAACAAATGTTGTACAGCAGTAAATTGCAGTGGAGTAAAAGAATATGAAGAAATAAAAGATTATTTGAACAACAACAATATATTTTTTATGTGTGCGGAATGTAAGGCAAAAATAGAAATGATTAAAATAGGTTTTGAAGGTATTGAAAGTAAATTTGAAAAAATGGATGAAATTAACGAAAAACTTGAGCAGAAAGAGAAGTCATTGAGTATTTTAGAGAAGTCATTGAAAGATATTATTGATAACCTGAGTATTTTAGTTCAAGATAATATTATAAACAATATAGGAAAAATGTCATTACAAAATGAATCAAATAAGAAGATTCAGACAGTAAATAATAAGAAAACGTTTGCTGATATGATTAAGCAGGACCCACTAGTGGTAATAAAACCAAAAAAATCGCAATCAAGTGTTTTAACTAAAACAGCAGTAAAAAATAATATTTGTCCAGAAAATTTAACAATAAACAAGGTAGCTGAAAAAAGTGGTGGAACAATTGCTATTTACTGTAAAGATGCTAATTCGGTTGGTAAAATAAAAGATAATGTAGAAGAAAAATTGGGAGATGAATATGAAACTTTTATACCAAAAGAAATTAAACCAAAAATATTAATTAGCGGCATGTCTGAAAGCTATGAAAAGGAAACTATTGTAGAAAAATTAAAAAAGCAGAATACTTGGATCAAAGAGGAGGAATTAAAGTGTGTTAGAGTATATGAAAAAAAAAAAAAGTTAATAAATTTAATGCAATAGTAGAAATGGGTGTTGAAGATTACAACGAAACCATAAAGAATGGAAAAATCTTAATTGGATGGGATGTGTGCAGAGTGTATGAAAATTTTGATGTAATGAAATGCTATAAATGTTTGGGTTATGGACATAAGAAGGAGAAATGCATTGAGAAAAAGAAAATATGTTTAAAATGTGGCGGTGAACACCTGGTAAAAGAATGTACAGCGAATGAAGAAAGATGTGTAAATTGTGTAAGAGCAAATGAAAAATATAAACTTGGGTTAGATGAAAAACATAATTGTGCAGATAGAAACTGTGAAGTATATATGAGAAAAATTGAAATTAGTCGAAAAAAGATTTTTTTATAAATAATCATAGAAAGGAGGATGAGTTGAGTGGAGTATACTTAAATATACAAGGATTAACTACAAATTATAATGAATTCGAAAATCTTATGTTTAGGAACAAATTTAGTTTTGGATGTCTAAGTGAAACACATATTACAGCGGAAATCGATCAATCTGAAATATTACTTGATGGATATGATGTTTACAGATGCAATTCATATTCAAGAAATACAGGTGGAGTTTTAATTTATATTAAAAAAGGATTAAAAAATAAAATGATTTGCAGTTTATACTGTGAAAATGTATGGATGTTATGGGTAAATATTTGTTTTAAGGGAGAAAATTGGTTAATAGCGTGTATATATAGAAGTAGGCAATGTACGGTAAGCAGGTTTTTAGAAATCATGGGTGAGTGGTGCGATACATACTGTAATAGATCGAGCAATATAATTATAACTGGAGATTTTAATATAAACTTATTAAATAAAGATAATGATGAAAAAAGAATGCGTGAATTTATTTCGGATTATAGTCTTAAGCAACAAATTAATGAGCCAACCAGGAGAACAATTAGATCACAATCTCTGATTGATTATGTGTTAACTGATCACATAACAGATGTCCAGGTAAAAGTGGTATCGCAGTTTATTATATCAGATCATGAAACGATTTGTATAAAATTAAAACAAGTGCAATATAGGAATAATAATGACAAAATAACATATTTGAAATATAAAAAAGATGAAATGATAAAAACATTAAATAGAAAACTATTTTTAAATTCTTTAGGTATGAGCCCATTAAATGATTGCTGCTTAAAATTTACAAATGACTTAAATGATACACTGCAGAGTATGAAAAAAACAATTATCTTAAGAGAAAATTGTAATAAATGGTACAACAATGAGCTAGAACAAATGAACCAAAGAAAAGTAAGTTTATATAATAGGGCTGTAATGCTAAAAAATATGGAAGCATGGAATGAGTACAAAGCTTGCAGAAATATGTATAAATATAAATGTAAAGAAGCCAAAAATAGTTATATAGAAAGCCAAATACAGCAAAGGAGTGGAAACCAAAGGGAAATGTGGAAAACTATAAAGAAACATATTTTAAAAAAGGAAAATACGGTATTACAAAAACTAGAAATAAATGGCATAGAAGTAAATAAACAGGATGAAATTGCAAATATTTTGAATGATTTTTTTGTAGATAGCTTATATGAAATCCATAGCAGTATTACTAATTTACCTTATATAAATACGGATACCAACATTAACAGAGGAGGTAACTTCATATTTCAACTAATTAATAGTGAAATGTTGGACAAAACCATAAAAAAGATGAACAATAAAAATGATTATAATGGGTTAAACAAAAAAATAATAATAGAATGTAGTGAGCTATTTTTCCCAGTGTTAGAAAATATAATTAATGAATCTTTCAGGGGTGGAGTTTATCCTGAATGCTGGAGAGATACCGTAGTGGTTCCGGTACCAAAAATAAATAATGGAAAGGCACCAATTGATTATAGACCAATTAACATGCTAACAATATACCAGAAGATTTTAGAAAAAATTGTAGCCGAACAACTAAGTAATTTTTTAAAAGAGAATGAAATAATTTGTGAAGAACAGTCAGGATTCAGACAAGGGCACTCTTGTGAAACTGCTATTAGTTGGGTGATAAATGAATGGAAGAAGGAAACGGATGGAAAAAATATAATTGTGGCTGTGTTCATTGATTTGAAACGGGCTTTCGAGACTATTGATAGAGATATTCTGTTAAGAAAATTAGAAAAAATTGGTATATTAGGAGCAGAGTTAAATTGGTTTAAGCAATATTTGAAGGATAGAAAACAAAGAACAAGAGTTGGACCAGTTTTGTCAGCTTTAAAAATATAGAAATAGGTGTACCTCAAGGGTCCGTGTTGGGTGTTTTACTATTCCTGATATATATAAATGATATGAAATCGGTCATAAAATATGCTAAGCTTGTGCTCTTTGCGGATGATGCATTGTTATATATCAAAGCGAAAACAATAGAAGAATGCAGAGATCTACTAAGTAAAGACCTAGAAAATTTGTACAAATGGTTGTGTATGAATAAATTAAAATTAAATGTCAGTAAAACCAAAAGTATGGTCATAAATGGAGGAAACAGCAACGTAACGCTCTTTCTGGATAATGAAGAGATAGAAGGTGTAGCAGATATTAAATATTTAGGGGTATACATTGATAATAAATTAAAGTTTAACTTACATGCTGATTATGTATGTAAAAAGATTTCAAAAAAAATTGGTTTTTTTGCACGCATTAGGGACAAGTTATCTTATGATTGTGCAGTCACTTTATATAATACACTTATCTTGCCACATTATAATTATTGTTCGTCAGTATTATTTATGTGTGCTATGGGAGATATAAATAGACTTCAATTATTACAAAACAAAGCCATGAGGATAATTCTGAAATGTGACCGATATACAAATATACAAAACATGCTAAGATCATTAAAATGGATGAATGTACAACAATATATAAAGTTTAATGCTATAATTTTTATTTTTAGGATTAAATACAAGGTATACCCTGGTTATCTTTGGAGAATCCTTAACTATATATCAGACAGCCAACCGTACAATGTAAGGAATGCTGAGAATTTCAGATTGCCGTTATATAGAAGAGCAAGAACACAAAACAATATAATGTATAGGGGATTAGCTTTATTTAATAGTTTACCGAATGAATTAAAAATTGAAAGAAATTTTACAACTTTTAAAAATAAATTAGAAATTGTAATAATAAATGAATTAATTTGAATTTTCTGGTATAAAATAAAATAAATTATATTTAAAGAGATTTAAAAATAAATTATTAATTTAAAAATAAATTAGAAAAATTATAATAATAAATGAATTGAATTAAATTTGCATAAAAGAGAAAAAAAAAATTAAACTAATATAAACTTAATTTAAATTTACTAATGAAAAATAAAATAAGAAGAAAATAATTTGTATGAATTTGTAAATATAGTTTTAGCTAATAAATAAATAAATAAAAATAAAAATAAAAAACAAAATAACTTAGCAACATACATAAAAATATTGTATGTATGGATTGTGTTTTGCTATTTATGCTAATACAAAACACCAGGAAAGATCAAAAATATAATGTGTATGTTTGTATGCATGAATAAGAGATAAAAATGTAAGTTTTAAATTGATATATACAAAAATGTATACATATTTTATTCAAAAAATGTTGATGAATAGATAGTTAAAAAAAAAAAAATGTTGCATGTGAACTGGATTCGAACAACATGATCCCCACTTTTGAAACCTGTACACTGTCCTCTGCACCATACTACACTTAAAATATGTTGCTAACAGATTACGAAGATAATAAAAAGCGTGACAGAATAACAAATAAATAAATAAATAAACCGACAGCGACGAGTTAATATAAAAGCATATACTAATGAAAAATTAAAGTAGTAAGGATATGGCGGAGCCGCATGGAGGAGCTTTTTTTACCGCTAAAATACACAATAAAAAAAAAAGAATTGTCTTAACTAACAAACTTAGTATTAAAATATTTATATGAAAAGTTTAAGAATTTCGAAATTAAAAAAATTGTTTTAAATAATAAACTCAGTACTAAGCTTGATTTAAAGTTTATATGAAAAATTAAAATAATGGTTTTAAAAAAAAAAAAAAAAAAGGAAGCTTAGTGAACTTAATTTTAAACTTGTTTCAGAGTTTATTTTTAAAAATAAAAAAAGTGAAACTTTTGGTTTGTGTTTACACTGTATTGGTTTGTGTTTACACTGTATAAAATTATAATTATTTAATAAAAAAGCCTTTTCAACGGTTATGCTGCCTGGAGGAGCTTAAAAAATATAGTTTGACTATAAATTCTATTGTTTTAATTAAACAATTTTTAATTTTTTTAGAAAGCTTTATATTGAATTTAAGTTTTATCATTGATTTGACTAGAACAATTCAATGAATTCTTTTTGTGGTTTTTTTGTTTTCTTTGAATAATAAACCTGAATAAATGAATTAATCCATTAATTGCGATTGAATCACAAAAGAAATAAACAGAAATGTGTGTATGTATGCACATATAGATTTGTATCATTATAAATTATGAAATATTGTGGTTAACAGGTGCAAAAAAATATACAAACCTTAAAATATCTAAAAACAAATAAATAGAAACCAAAAATGCCGTAAGGGGGTTCCTGTTGTTAATATAAAAAGAAAAAAAACAAAATATATACTACAAAGTTTTTTACATTTAATTTTTAATGATTTTCGATATACATATACAATTTTCTTCTTGTAGATAGAAATCTGCCAGGTATTAGGTACCTTTATGAATATATTATGGTTAGTTTAGGTTCGATCCCAATTCTTACCTGGATAAGTTTTTCTTAAGTTAATTTAAGGTAATAATTTAAGTTTAAGTCTAATAATCTTATATGTTCAAAATTTTTTAAAAGGTTAATTTTATAATTAAAAGGTGCTATAACACGATAAGTTTAGCAAGTAAAACGATCACAATGTTTTGGGCTGATAACATTTTACATGGTTATAAATATTGCATTTGTGGGAGGAAATGGGCTTCAATTAGAGTAATTAATTTGAAAATATTTCATGATTTTTTGGAGATATATATAACCCCAGAAGGCGAAATTATTTTTATCTTCATTGAAGATAACATATAAAAATTGAAGTATATGGCGGTGATATTTCTATTATTGGTACAATTAGACAATCATCAATCAAAAATAAACTAACAAACACTTTCGGAGATGATTGTCCATTTGCTGAAGAGGATGATTGGGAGTTGATTGATAAGAATATTTCAAATGTATTACCAAAAGATAAGAATAAAAGAATTTCACAACATATTGAATCATTGTTCATGAAAACAAATGAATATGAAGGAAATCAAAATGAGTTAAAAAAGTCGATGATAAGAAAACGAATTGAAGAGGGATTTATATTTATTGCATCAATAATGAAAAAATAATAAATCGAAAATTGGCGGTAAGCTAAGTCATTTTAGAGAATTACTAGAAAATTTAAAAGAGGAATATTTAGATTACATAGAAGCTTATTCAGATGGAAGATATAAGTTTTTACGGCTTTTTATGTATTTGTGTTCTATTATAAGTCAAGTTAAGTCTGTACACAACAAAGAAATTTCTAGAAAATAAAAAAGAAAAAAAGATTTACTTTTTGAAATTTCTAATAAAACATTACTTCGTTAACCTTTAAACAAGATACATCGTACATTTTTTGATTAACTATGAAAAGATTTATATTTTTCATATTATTTTTGTTAACCATTCAAACAAGGCTCCATTTTCTAATATTAGATTAGATGAATCAGCCTTTGGAAGCACATACTTTAATATATTACTTCCAAGTAATGATACTGTGAGAGTAAACTTATCAGTTCAGCTATTAAAACATGTAATTTCATCAGAATTAAACAAAGCAACAACAAATGCTGTAAAAACTACAACCATAGAATCAATAACTACTTTAGCAAATGAGCAATTACCAAAAGATAAAGCTGACTCAGCACCTCAATATGTTTCTATAGATGAGGCTATTGAGGCTTTTAGGCAGGAATTAATTTTAAAAGAACGTAATATTGGTGGAATTATAAATAGTGAAAATATATTTTACAGACATTTTCAATTGTAATATGATAATAATAATAATAAAGAAATCCATATAAGATGTGAATATAATAGCAATTTTAAATAAAAGTTTCTTGCAATTAAATGCTTAGAATATTGAGAAATATTAGCAGATAGAATTTTACGTAATGGAGAAGTGGAAACAGTTCCTATTATAGATGGAGATTATAAATCAGATTACACTATACACTATACACAAAAATCATCATATCAAATGGAGATTTCATAATTTATCAAAATAAAATAATAAATTGAAATAATTGTAAGATAATAATATAAAAATAAAAATTTTTTTTTTTTTTTATAATAAATCTGTTTTATTTATCAAAGAATTATGATCAGAAGAAAACCCTAACTATTTAACAAAAATTTTATTATCTCTAGTTTTAAGAATCTTTTCAATCAAAAACACTTGTTTATTTTCAGTTTTTAACAATTTATATTCATAGAAGCTTCGTTGTATGAGTTGATAACCTTGATAATCTTTCAGTAAATATGTGATAGGGTTAGTGATTTGAACTTTTCTTATCTTAAATACTTCCGTTGTCCAATTTGGTGTGTAACCTTTTTCAAAAACATGTTTATACTTGCTTATACGAACTGAGTCACCAATTTTAAATTTAGCTGGTAGAGAAATCCTAATATAATTATAAATAGTGGCTAACAATTCATCAGCATTTTTTCTGTTTACCTTTGTTGGTTTCTTTTGGATAGTACGATGTTTAGAGTTATTGTATTCGTTGACTAGTTTTGAAATAATATTAACCCATTTGTAACTCCCATTGAAACTGAATTCTTTCCACATTTTTTCTTTTAGAGTACGACTAAAACGTTCTACTATTGAAGCTTTTAACGAGCTAAATGTTGAATAATGATTTATTCGATATTTATCCATTAAATTTTTGAAAATTGTATTGAAGAATTCTTTTCCATCATCAGTTTGTAAATTTTGGGGATGTCTTTTAGAACTTTCAAAAATATTTTCCATTGCTTCTGTAACGTTCTCTGAAGTTTTTGTTTTTATAGAAATTATCCATGCATACTTAGAAAAGGTATCAATCACAGTTAATAAAAATTTAAAACCCTTGTTCTCTTTAGCATATAAACCCATTTCTACTAAGTCAGCTTGCCAAAGATCATCAAATCCTTTAATTATAACTCTACGTCGTTTGAAATTTCTCCGTGCAGGCTTATGAAGCTCTGCAACAACCTGTCTTTTACTCATTTTTAAACAAAATAAAATAGATGCACGTAATTATTATGTATAAATAATTAGAAAATCTTTGATTGAAAATGAATTTCCGGTGATTACTATCTACAATCTTAGAAATAATATCAGCAGTATTTTGAATTCGTTGATTAAATCTGTAGCGATCCAGTGCTATAACTTCCCAATATTTTTGTCGAACTAAATTATATGCTATATTCCATTTCCATAATATATGTATTTGGGGCTTTAACATAAATTTGACTCTCTTTTTTACTTTTTTTCATTATCATAATTCTCTTCAGATGAATCTGAAATATCGTCAGAAGCAACTGAAATATCATCTTCTTTTCCATCGCTTTCATCAGATGAATCTGAAGCATCAAGCCAATCGAATAAATCTACAACTTCGTTCTTACTCATCTTGAAAATAACTAATTAAAATACACCGTCTTTTACTCATTTATAAATAAAATAAATAAAGCAAACAATAATTGTTCAAATTGTAAAATTTATATTTTTTTTATTTTATTTAATAGTTTACAAATATGTATACTTTTATTATAACCTATTTTCAATTCTTTTATATAATCCTATTAGTTTGGTACAATATAACATACGTTTTTCTGCTGAATGACATGGGCAAGTATCAGGAAAACTTTCAATATTATCTGATGTATAAGGACATATATCCAGGGTTGGAGTGGGATTGAATTTAGGACCGGGAAATTTAAACATTTCGGCCCTAATATATTGTATAACATGTATTGAAATCATTTTTTTAAAAAAAATTTTTTTTTGCTTTAAAAATTAATTATTTTTTTCTTTAATAATATTCTATTCTATCATTTTATGAGATAAAGTGCATCAAAATTACAACATTTTTTTTTAATTAATTGTTATGCTTTTTATAATTTAACATTAAATATGATAGAAAATACAAAAATGAACTTAACATAAAATAAATGAAAATGAACAAATAAATTTAAATGAAATCACATTAACAAAAAAAAACAATATTCAATTCAATAAATTCTATTTTCATTTCCAATTTTTAATTATAAATTTCTTATTTTTAATAACAAGTTGATTATATACTATATTATTTTCTTTAAGTTAATAATTTTTTCAAGAGACTACTTTTTTCTTTTAAAATATCAATAACTTCATCGTTTTTAATGACATAATATTATATTTTTAAATAGTAATATTTTTAATTTTTTAACTTTTTTAAAATCACACACAATCCTAATTGAATGAAAGTCTTCAGCAAACTATTGAAAATGTCGTAGGCGAGATTTATGATATTTAAATGAAATTGTAGTAGGCTATGAAGTATTCCTGTTTAAATTTTATTTACGATTTTTGATATTTAAAATTTAAATTTTAAATGATATTACAGTAGGTTATGAAGTATATGAACTATTCTTGTTTACTTAACACATTGATTTTAAGAAAATTTGAAATTACTACTTTTTTTATGGGAAAATTTATAAAAATTGTTATTTTTATTTTTCTGTGGTAACATTTTTATTTTTTATGGAAAAATTTTCCCACTCTTAAAAAAAATTATTGAAGGAAACATATTTGATTTAAACAACGGCCCATTTCGGCACGGCCCACCGGGAAACTCCCGGTAGCTTGGTAGGCCAGTCCAGCTCTGCATATATCCCAATAATATACATTCTCCTTTGTTTCAATTTGTAGAGAATTTTTAAATAACTTTCAACTGCAACTGCTTATAATGTTTTTCCAATAAAATATCTTCATATTTATTTAAAAAAATATTTAAAGAATATCCTATTTGATGTGTATCCATTTTGGAAGTTAAATGAAAACTAATCACAATTAATTTCTTGAATTATTAATTAAATCCAACGCTGATTGAACTTTGGCTTCAGCGTTTTGTAGTCGTGCATTAATAAATCCAATTGGTTTTTTAACTTGAAATTCAATAAAATCATTAATTTTTGAAAATTTTTCATTTAATATTACAGAAAATTTGATATGGATTTGCTCTAAACTATCTTGCATTTTTTCTTAATTTTTCTTCTGCTAATTTAAGTTCTATAGACATTGTTGTCTCTGTATGATCAAACATTTCTTTTATCATATTTTTATACCCGTACGTTAGGATCGGGTATAATAAAATTACTCCTCCGTTTGTAACACCTCGAAATAAGCGAGCTAGATATACCTTCAAAGGTATGGGTTGGGTTAAAAAAAAAATTCTAAGACTTTTGAGCCATGTCCGTCCGTTCGTCCGTCCGTCAGCACGCTAACTCAAAAACTAAGAAAGCTAGAATCTTGAAATTTACATAAAATATTGGAAAAATTTGTAGGTTCCCTATTTTTTTTGGTTGAGTTTGAACCAAAACTTAGGGTAGCTCTCGAACACCTAACTTTTAGATCCCCACATTTTTTTTGAAATAGAGCTATGAAATTTTAACTGCTGATAGATCTCACAAAAATATTAATTTTATTTTTAATAACTTTTTTTTGTAGCCCCACCCGTTACGGAGCTACAGCTCCCCAAAGGTTCAAAAAAGCTCTATATTTAAATTGTTATAGCACAAGTTGTATAAGGTATATCTTCATTTTGAAAACGCCAAACGATTACTACTTTTATCAGCTTTAAAAATATATATATAATAAATATATATTTGTGGCATACGGTGTCTTAATTTACCGTTATGCGAAACTCAAATTTTGCAAAATCTTTTAACCCTTCTATCTTCTAAACGGTTTAAGTTGGAAACTTGAAATTTTGACAGAAGTTAGATCTTTGAAAATAAGTATGAGTCATTTCAGAAATTTTTTTTGCATCACCCCCCGTTTAGGAGCTGTAAGGGGTCAAAAACTGAAAATTTCCTATTTTTAAACACCTGTAACTTGAACACCTGTTAAAAGTTTTTTGAAGTAATACACAAAAATTAAAGCATCAACATTATTTTCTTATTTCTGTTAACAACTTTTTTTAATAATATAGGGTTACTTTATAATTGACGAAAGTGTTACTTGATTTTTTCAAATTTTCTAACAAATTGCTTTAACGAATTTTTTCCATTTTGTTTTACTCGATAATTTGAAATTGTTGAGGATATAATGCGTAGTACAAAAAAATGTAAATAAATAAACAACATAACGGTTGCTTGAAGAATTTTTATTTATATGATATTGATATACATACATACTCATGTTTATTTACATATCGTATATGTCACTAGTGAATGAATGATAAGAGTATAGATGTATATTATATAGCGCCGTATTTAAATACATATATGTATTTTATTGTACTTATAAGAAATTATTCTGTCAATGAAATATACTATAATATTTAAAATTATATTTACTATTTTGTACTTAGTAAATTTAATATACATTTACCGCTTAGTATTAAATGGTACTATAGAATAATTGAAAAAGTTTTGGATTGATAATCGTTATGTGGAAAGTTAGAATCTGCTTTTGAAGAATGTACATATAAACATATAGTTTGAATATATGTACAACCCATAGTTCTAGAAATTATAAAATTCACCCAAATTATTTTAAAATACTAAAATATTTAAAAAATAATATTGTAAGCAGAGTGACAGGCTGTGAACATACTAACGGTTCGTACGGGTATCTAAGAGTTGACAAAGTCAACTGTATTCTTCCTCGTTTAATAGTTCTTTGTGAAAGAAAATTTGGTTATTCACAAATGTTTGTGTTTCTGCATCATTTCCGTTAACTGGATCTTGAACATTTGATAAAATTTTGTTATCTAAATCATAATTTCCTTCAGAAGTTAGTTTGAAACCTATACCTGCAGGACCTTGAGTATGTAGTTTTTTAAAAGAAGCTGCACTACGTCCAAACTTATCAAGTGACATTTTGATTTTTGCTGATTGCTAATGTAAAATACTATTGAATTATATTTGCTTCTCTTAATTCTTCAATTATAGATACAATTTCATTATGATGATTATTGTTACAAGCTGATTGTGATGAAATTAGAAGTCTTAATCTATCAGATTTATCTATCAGTTTAAAGATTTATGAAAAAAATGAGTAAAATTTTTTTTCGAATAACCTGATCCAGTTTTTTTATTCCTAGTGTTATAATTATGTTCATATAATTTTCTTAGTATATTCTTGAATTTAAAACCTTTGTTTTCTTTTATTTGTTCTAAAGGATTATATTCTATGTGCATTCGTTTTGCTAAGAATTTGATGATATGTACTTAAATCACTTTTAGTATATTTTAGAGGTTTTTTTTTTAATATTAATTCATATAGACCATCTGTACCTTCAAAAACTTCCTTATCAATCAAAATATTTTATTAATTTCATCTATTTCAAAACTAGCATTGCCAAGTTTTCGTACATTTAATGATTCATCAAAATAGGGTCCATATGTCTTATTGAATTCTGACTTGTTTAGAAAAAATTGTGAAATTGATGGTGGTTCATCATTATCAAATTTTATAGTATTCGGTGTTGAAGTTTTAAATTCATTGTAAGTATTACTTCTGTTGTTAGGTGTTTTAACTTCCGACCTAAATGACCTCATTAACCTAGAATTTTTATCATTATCATCAGCCCATTCAATTTCCGGTTTGATATCTGAAATTCGTTGTTGTTTAACAATATTTGTTAATTCTTTTAATGGCTTTGTAATTGGAGTAAAGTTTTCTTCCCGACTATGACCTTCTCAAAGCTTCTTAATTTTTAAAGATTGTAATTTTCTTTTTAAACTTTTACGAGTTATAATTAAATCTTTCAATTGGAATTTTGTTTCTAAACTTTTAGTTTTAGTTAAATCTTTCATAAGTGGTTCATCCATTTTTAAATGGAAAGTAATCTGTTCAATTATTAACTGCAAATTAACGACTGAACTGTTCTATAGCTAACTGGTAACCGCTAACTGGTAACCGGTAACTGCTAACTGCTAAACCGCTAACTGATAACTGGTAACAACTAATTCCTAACTGCTAACTGCTAACAGCTAATTGCTAACTGCCAACTGCTAACCGCTAACTGCTAACTGCTAATTGCTATCTGCTAAATGATCCGTTCGGTTAATAACGAACGGCTAACCAATCTCTTGTTAACTAAAATTTAGCAAATGCATCAACATTTTTTCTATAACTACCATTATTTAAATTTCTATCTTTATCAATTAATAGAAAACCATATTTATCATTCCAACAGCATGCACTCAACCTTTTAAAATCATTATAAGACATATCAGAATTTACATGATCATTATATACATGTTTTAAATTTAAATAATCTTGTTTGAATATAATCAAAAAGTTGGAATTATCTCTAACTAAATGCTTTGGAATTCTTGTATAAGACTGACACAAATAAAAGCTATCTACTTCTTGATGCCGTCCCATGCAAAAATAGTTTCGTATGCTACCTTGCTTATCGCAAGCTACATCATCGAAAATAAATATTGAGTTCGGTTGTGAGACAGAAGGTTAAATTACATCAACGTTATTTGAAAATTCGTTATATCCCATTCCTTTGATTGGTTTTATTAATTTTTTCAAATATTCATATTTAGGTTGATGCAATGATTTCGAGTAAATATATATGTTTTGAAATTTAAGCCCTTTAGGATCTATTAGCATACTTATCATTGCATTAGTTTTACCACAATTTAACGGTCCGACTATTAATCCTCTTATACTATCTGGAAAGCATTCACCATGTTTTTTATTTTTTTTCTTTAAATTTCGATCAAAATTTTTAACTTTAACTGCGATATCTACTTTTATAAATTTCATTTCATTAACTTAGTAAAATATTTTTTCTTTTAAATGATTATGATAAGTTTTAAAAGGTGATTAGTATTTGATTGACTTTCTTAAACTAAACTGCATATTATGCTTTTTCGAAATAAATATTTAAATAGTAATACAAAAACTGTTGAAGGAAGAGGAGTTATTAATTCATTAATTAATAAATTACCAATTGAAGCACATTTACCTGGTTATAATTATTGTGGACCGGGAACAAAATTAGCAAAACGATTAACTCGTGGGGATAAAAGGGATTAATGGTTTAGATGAAGTTTGTCGAGAGCATGATATAGCATATTCCAAAAGTTCTGTTCAAAATCAACGTCATATAGCTGACAATATACTAGCAGAGAAAGCTTGGCAAAGAGTTAAAGCTAAAGGCACAAGTTTTGGTGAACTGTTAAATTCATATCTAGTTACAAACGTAATGAAAGCTAAAGTTAAACTCAGTATGGGTTTAAAAAAGAAAACAAAAAAAGTTTAAAGAAAAAAACCTTTGAAAAATGTTATAAAAGAAGTTATATTAGCTATTAAAACTACAAAGAAACCAATGAATGATAAAAATATTATAAAAATTGCTTTACATGCAGCTCGAAAGTTTTCTAAAGGTCAGAAAAAAAAAATTGATATCCCTTAAATAATTCCGGTACCAAAAATTGGAGGAGTTTTACCTTTAATCCCAATATTTGCTGGTTTGTCAGCTGTTGGAGCACTTTCTGGTGGTGCTGCAGGTATAGCAAAAGCTATAAATGACGTTAAAAGTGCTCGTAAACAATTGTATGAGAGTGAGCGTCATAATAAAATGATGGAAGCAATAACATTAAAAGGAGGAAAAGGATACATTTAAAACCGCATAAAAAAGGTTTAGGTCTGTTTTTGAATCCAAAAAACCATTTAACGAGCTACCCAAAAGAGCACTCAACAATTATGAGATAGAAGAATTCTGAAGAAAATATTTAAAATATTTCCGTGGAGTTTTTATGAGAGATAAATTACCGGTACATAAACCTCAGAAATATGAAACTGGTATAATAAATTTGGATAATTGTATCGGTAATGCAACACATTGGGTAGCTTATTACAAGAAACCACAAATTGTGCAATATTTTGACAGTTTTGGAAATTTAAAACCCCCATTAGAAGTAATTCAATATTTAGGAGATAATATTGTGTACAATTACAAAAAATATCAAAACTTTAATTCATATAATTGCGGTCATTTATGTTTAGAATTTTTATTTCATATTGTTAACAAAAAAAATTAGCAGTAAATAAAACATGAGTAAAACAAAAAAAAAAATTTTCTTTATTATTAGTCTAACTTAATTAAAAAACTAATCTACATTAATAATTTTATTCAAGTTCAAGGTTAAAAGAAACAAAAAGTACTAATAAGAAATAGTTAGAATTTATTCCAAAAGAAATTTAAAGAAAAATTGAATTGAATTGAAACATATTATATATACATATGCATATTTTTATTGTGATGAATTAACCTTGAAAATCTATAAAAGCAGAATGCATTTCTGAAATACCTCATTATTTCAATTAAAGATATGTCAAAGAAACAAAAAGTACTGATAAAGAATAGTTAGAATTTATTCCAAAAGAAATTTAAAGAAAAATTGAATTGAATTGAAACATATTATATATACATATGCATATTTTTATTGTGATGAATCAACCTTGAAAATCTATAAAAGCAGAATGCATTTCTGAAATACCTCATTATTTCAATCAAAGATATGTCAATAACACAACTTTAAACGAAAACTCTTCTATATTGTCAACTAATTATTTTCCTCCTATAAACCTAAAGGGAAAAGAGTATACGTGTGGTTTATCAGATTTTCAGACATATAATTCAATACCGAATACAGATGAGGAAAATAATAGATTTATTATTGGTGATAAATCTATTATAATTCCAACAGGTTCATATGAAATTGAAGATATTGAAACATTTCTCAGAAGAACGTTAAATATAACTACCAAAGATAAGGAAAAATTAATTTTAAGAGCAAATAATAATACATTAAAGTGTGAAATTTTTGGTGATAAAGAAATTGATTTTGTAAGAGAAGATACTATTGGAGGATTATTAGCCTTCAACAAAAAGAAATTATCAGCTAATAAATGGCATACTTCAGATCTTTTTGTTGATATTAACAAAGTAAATATAGTAAGAATAGAATGTAATATTATCTCTGGAACGTATATAAATGCAGAGGAAGCATTCATTTTACATGAATTTTCTATTAATGCCAGTCCTGGCTATACAATAATTGAAGTTCCTAGAAGTGTAATTTATCTACCAGTAACTGTTGATCAGATAAGATCTGCCACTATTAAATTACTCGATCAGAACGGAAATTTAATTAATTTTCGAGGAGAAACAATAACAATTAGATTGCATTTAAAAGTTTAAAATGTTAGTGTTTAATCAAAATCAAGATTCTTATATATATTCTCAGAGTCGACCTTCACATTTCAATGTATTAAAGTCAGCAGGAGGAGAAAAAAGGCAGCCCTACAAATCAAACAAAAAATTAACTGTCAGCAATATCTAAATCTGAAAATCAGCAATATCTAAAATTACTTGGATACCAATTAAAATGAACCTAATGAACCTTTTTGGTGAACCTGTTTTTGATGAAACTATAATTAGTGCTCACTGGCATACATATTATCCATTCAACATAACCAATACCAACACCAATAGTAATATAAGAATAGTAATACAAAATCAGAATTTAAATACATTACCTTCAACAAGTCTTATTTATATAAAACGATATCTATCCAATCATGATCATCTTAAAAAATTCTAAAATAGTTAATAATGCTACACCATTTCTATTTGAGAGAATTGCTTATACGCTTAATGGTAAGGAAATTGATCATAATAATAGGGTTGGTATAACTTCAACATTAAAAAATTATATTTCACTTAATAAAAACGAAAGCAGTGCTTTATTTAATGCAAGTTGGTCCCCAAAAACATCAATTCTGTTGGAAGAGCATTATTTCAGTTTTTACATTCCATTAAAGAGATTATTAGGATTTTCGGAAGATTATAAAACCTATATTCCTAATACACAACATGAATTGATATTAACACGCGCTGGAAGCAACAACAATTCATTAATATGTTCCAGTGCTACTGAGAAGCCTGATATTACTATTACAAAACTAGGCTGGAGAGTTCAACATGTTAATTTGATGGATGAGCCAAAAAACAAATTATATAAAAGTATTGGTACTGGTTCTGTTATGAAAATGGGTTTTAGAAGTTGGGACTTAAACGAAAATCCATCATTACCGCTAGCAAATCACTTCATTTGGAATGTTAAATCATCTTCACAATAGAAAAACCTCGTTTTATTATTTTCGCTCTACAAACTGATCAATGAAACATCGAAGAAAATCTTTCAAAAGACCCTTCAAAATTTAATCATGATGTTCCTAATTTTAATTAGTTATGTTGCTAATTTAAAAGTATATTTAAATTCTCAAGTATATCCATATGAAGATATGAATTTAGAGTTTTCAAAAAATCGTTATTATTTAGCATACGAAGCATACTCGAATTTTCGAAGGGCTTTCTACAATCATCAAACATCAGCACTTTTAGTTTCATGGGAGAATTTTAAAAATTCATCTCCAATTTTTATAATTGACACCTGTTACCAAAATGAAGATCCTAAGATGGGTCCAGTTGATATAAAAATTGAAATGAAAACTATCAAAAGAATTCCAGGAAAAAACTACCGCTTACTGTCTTATGATCGCTTAGTAGAGTTTAAACCGTTAACAGGTGAAGAAAATACAATTATTTAAATTGCTAAATAAAAATAAATGAAATGATTTAAATTTATAAAATATAAAATATAGAACTTGTATACAAATAAGGTAACATTAATAAACTCAAAATCTTGCGTTTATGATTGAATTACTCTTTTTACTCTTCTGAAACATAAAAAATGGAATATGTAATAATCGATATACAAGATTTTCGAGATAATATAAAATAAAATAATAATAATATAAAATAATAAAAAATTCATTTTTAAAGAATGAAAGAAATTCATTTTCTATTATTTCATCAAATGATGAAATTCAACATTTTATAATAAAACCACCTTATAGTTACCATTATTTAGATACAAAAGCAAAATATACAAACAAATAGCTCACTAAAAATCATCACGGCTTACAATGATCGGATGGTAAAACACATTTTTGTGATGTCATCAATTTTATAAAAATTTTTATATCTAATCAAACAAAAATTTATGTTAAAGGAGAAGAAAAACAATCTTGGATTATTAACATATTGAAAAATAATAATGTTTTGGATTTGAATAATCGTGATTCTACATGTTTAAAAATATTGAAGAATCAACAAATTCATTGTTCTAAAAGATGTTCTTTTAACCATATTGGTGTGTGTGCTTTGGAAAATGTTTACTTGTTAAAATTGCTGATTTAGGTAATTCAAAAGTATTTAAGAAGAGAAATTATTTGAATTTTGAAACATATTCATTTCACTATTGGTTATCGAGAGTTTTAATTAAATAATTTAAAAAATTAATATGGATAAAATACAAAAGGTCTTCAATAAAAATCAGTCTTCAAAAGATTATGTAAGATTAAAGGATACTTCAACCGAATCTACAAAGAAATGGGGGGAAGACATGAGAAATCAATATCATAAAAAGAAAAGTAGTGAGCAGTATCAAAAACAACCTAAATAGCTGAAATAAAATAAATAAAAATATAAAATTGTAAAAATAAAAAACTAAATTAAAATTAAATGTTTATCTTTTATTTATTTAAAAAATTTAACATATGTGTATATATATATTATATATTTATTCCATTTCTATAGAGGAATCATCATCTTCATCATAGAATTCTTCAATTTCTGCTCTACTGAATTTAATTTTATGTGTTGGGCCACATTCACCTTCATTTATAACCACGTAATTTCCATTATCCAATCTCCTCATTTCCTTTTCTGTTAACTTGTTGTATCTTATGGGTAGGGATATTTTAGACTTTTTAGTAGTTAAAATTATTCTTTCCCCATATTTAGTAGGAATTTTATTCAAATTAATAATTTTAAAACTTTTATTTTGTTTCATTTCAGAAACTTTTATAGTTTTAATGATAGAATTAAATTTATTATTTATGTCATCAATAAATTTATCCATTTTTTATTTTTTTAAATTTTTTAAATTTTAAATTTAAATTTAAAAGTCTAGTTCCGTTGGCTGTTGAATTAAAACTAAATAAAGAAATTAAGTTATATTATTTTAATTAGAATAACTGAATTTAAATAGAAGGATGTATGTGGTTTTATAGTATGCTAATATTTTAATGAAAATTTAAAGCAATTGCTAGAATTGTGAATTCAATGCAAAAAAATATATATTATGAATTTGTTTATGAAGATTATAAAATTTAAATTAACTAGAAATTTTTTTTTCATATCACTATTTTATTCAATAATCAACAGGGTGAGCCATATTACCTAGAATGGCTTCGACGACATTTAAATTTAAATTTTCAAAATTAATGTGAATTACCCTTTTCTTTTTAAATAAAATTAAACAATTATACGTTTTAAAATGTTTTTTTTAACTTATTATTTATTAAATTAAAATTATATATGTAATTCTATTTTCAGAAATTCTAAATTATACAACAAACAGCACAACAATTTTCATTTTTTTGTATTACATTTCTGTGCTGATAAGAACAGAAATTTTCTTCATCATTTTCACTCATGAACATTTCCTCATAACATTTCAAATCTATTCCTGCTGTTGTTGTTGTGGGTTTTTCTTGGTTTTCTAATTTGATATTTCTTGTTTTACATCACTTAGAAAAAGACTTCTAATTTCTTCATTCTCCCAAATGATTAGATCCCACAGCTTTTGAATATTATCCATCTTACGTTAAATATTAAACTTGCTTAACTCAAATACGTTGATTTTATTGAATACTCATATATATTTCTTTATATATATGATATATAAAAAATAATGATTAAAAATAATATAAATTAAAAAATATATGATTTTTATAAAATAAAAATAAAAAACAAAAACAAACACTAGATAGCTACAATAACTCATATTTTCATAAAACTTAAAAAACCGCAATAATTAAATCAACAACCTGTGAAACTATTTCAGCATATAAAAATTCACCTGTACTCGTAATTTTTAATTAAACATGATAAATAAAATTAAGGAAACCGCAATAATTGTATAAAAAAATAACCTAGTTTCATATTGACTCACCATTTTTTTCTTTCATTTCAATAATATACAATCATTCACCTTCAAATTTCTCTGACTCAACCCATGCTGTTTTAAAATTTCAATAATAAAACATTAACCACAAACTTCTTTCTACATTAATATAAATTAAAATTTCTCTGACTCAACCCCTGTTTTCATCACCTTCAAATTTCTCTGACTCAACACCTGTTTCTAAATATCAATAATAAACATTAATCTCAAACGTCTTTCCTCAATAATATTGAACTAAAACTCATAATTCATAAAAACCACAAACCTGATTAACATTCATAACACATCCTATACTCGCTAATATACCGTGGGAAAAAAACACACTAATTACTCCCATTATGCCAGAAACGGCATTTCTATACTACTTACACTATTGAATTCAATTTCTATAGAACCGTTTTAACAAGAACCAAAAAACAAAAATTAAAAAAAAATGAGTTCGCCTAACAAAAAATTAAAATTAACATGCGAAATCTGTACGAAGGAATTTACGAGAGCAGAGAATTTAAAGAAACATAAAAATATTATACATAAAGATAAGGAAGAATATCTTTTTTGTACCCCCTGCAAAAAATACGTATCCAAAAAGTTTCAAGCTGCACATTTACGTACTAATATATATAAAATAAATTCAGCTAAGCGTGTGTCAGACAATTTAAAAACAATTAATCAATCTTTTGGTAATAGATTGGAGGCATACCTGCGTGAGAATGAAAATGAAGCCATTTTAGATCCTAAAGAGTTTCTTGATGGTATCAAAGATGAAGTTGTTCAATTACTAGAACAATCAGTAAGAACGCATAATGTTATTATATTCAATTTTGAACTTTTTGGAGATTATGTAAAGCTAAATGATGAAAATATAGAGAACTTATCAACTAAGTCTTTTCAAACTAAAATGAAAATTGCTACACGTTCAGATAGTCTTTCTTGTATGTATGATGATGTAATAGAAAAAATCCAACAACAAGCAGAAGATTTTCAAGAAAAAGATAGCGGTTGGGCAATAATAGAAATTTTGCGGGTTGAAATAAATATAAATAAATATGAACCAATCCGTGGATCATCACATATTGCCCTTCCACCATCAAATGAACAAAAAAGAGCTTGTTTTAATGTACGAAATGAAGACCTTTACTGTTTCAAGTGGAGTGTTATATCAGCAATGCAACCATTTCCACCACAATATAACGGATATAAACCATCGTTATATAAAATTAATGATATAACATCAACAACTATTAATTTAGAATTTGGACTTGTAAGCTCTATTCATTTTAAGGGTATGACATTTCCAACAGAGTTGAGGGATTTACATATATTTGAAGAGCTTAACGAAAATATAAGCATTAATGTTTCTGGGTTGGAGTACACAAATAAACAACATCAAGTTGCAGGACCTTTTTATATAACCAAAGAAGAAAAAATACTTCATATTAATATCCTCCTACTTGAAAAAGATGAAAACTTTCACTTTGTGTATATAAGTAATCTCTCGAAATTGTTACGCAGTTTTATTACAAATCATGAACATCAAATATATATATGTAATTCTTGTTTGCAACATTTTTATGATTCACAACAGTTTGTTATTCACAAAGAGGAGTGTAAAAATATTGTTACAAGACTTCCTACTGAAGATAACAACGCCCTTTGTGATTTATGCAGATGCTGAAAGCATTTTATCACCTATTGCAACATGTGATCGTAATCCAGAAATTTCAACAAATACAAATAAACATGTTCCATTAGCGTTTTCATACTATTTTAAATGTTCATTTGATGATGAGTGGATTGTGATAAGCAGTTTATAGAATCATTAGTTATTAAATGTACTAATATTTTTCAAAATCATCATATGCTACCAAAATCATTGGAAATCTAACACTGGATGAAGAATTACATCAATTAACAGAGAGGGATTGTCACATTTGTACTAAGTCTTTAGATTATATTGATAAAGTAGGAGACCATTGTCATTTTACAGGCAAATATAGAGGCCCTGCACATTTGTCGTGTAATATATTGTATAGGCGACCCACTTTTTTTCCTATATTTTTCCATAATTTTTCAAAATACGATTGTCATTTGTTATTTAGGCCATTGAATGAAATTGAAGGTATCATTACTGTATTACCTTGAAATAAAGAACTTTACATTTCACTTTCTAAACAAATTAAAATTGCCAGTGATAACCATTTTGATTTACGCTTTCTTGATTGTTTTAGATTTATGGCTTCAAGTCTTGACTCATTGTGTAGGAATTTAGATAAAGATAATTTACATCACTTTAAAAAATTATTTGATTCTGAGGAAAAATTTGAATTAATGAGGCAAAGGAGTTTTTCCTTAAGAATACATTGATTCAATAGAAAAACTTTATGAGGAATGTTTACCACCTCAAGAAGCATTTAAAAACCGGATGACAAATATGACTTGCTGTAATTCTGACTATAACCACACAACAACCGTATGGCATACGTTTAATTGTCGAAACCTTTGGGATTATATGAAATTGTACTTAAAAACAGATGTGTTAATATTGGTAGATGTTTTTGAAAACTTCCGAAAAATATGTAGAAAAATTTTTTAATTTTATTTATATTTTATATATATTTATTTAATTTTGAGAAAGACTTTTTCAAATTAATGAATAAGGCCGTTTTTGGTAAAACTATGGAGAATGTTGATAAGAGAGACGATGTGAAAATTGCCACGGCATGGGAGAGCTAAGGGAGACATTTAGTTACCAGTGCTTTAATAGCAAAGCCAAATTATCACAGTTCTTCTAGGTTTACTGAAGATTTAATTGCTATTCAACTAAATAAATCTCAAGTTCTTTATGATAAACCAATATATTTAGGATTTACGGTACTTGAACAATCTAAAATTCTGATTTATGATTTTCATTATAATTATATTAAACCTAAATATGGTAATAGAATTTCTTTAAATTACATTGATACTGACAGTTTCATTTATACCATACAAACAGATGACTTTTATGGCGATATAGAAAAAGATTTAGCTATACAATTTGATACTTCGGATTATAATCCTCTTAATCCATACAAATTCCCTCTAATAAATAAGAAAAAACTTGGGTTATATAAAGATGAATTCAATGGTAAAATTGTTTCTGAATTTATTGGGTTAAGGTCAAAAATGTATTACCTTGAGTCGTTTCAGGGTGAAAGTAAAAAAGGCTAAAGGGATAAAAAAATATGTTGTAAAAGAGTTGGATTTAAATCATTATAAAGACTGTTTATTAAATAATAAAATTCTCTTTAGAAAAATGAAAAATTTTAGATGATAAATTAGATGATAAAATTCATACACTTGCATGGGGGCATTATAAATTAAATTAACTTATGTAAGCTTAATTGTAATTATTTGTATAAGTAATTAAAAAAATAAAAAATAAATATTTTAAAAATTTAGTAGTGTTTTATTGTTTTATACATAACAAAAACTATTTTTTAATTTTTCGAATATTTCAGATTAATAAACAAACAAGATGTTATTTAATCATATGATACAGGTGCACGTAAAAATTAAACGTAAAAAACTTTGTAGTATATATTTTGTTTTTTTTCTTTTTATATTAACAAAAGGAATCCCCTAACGTCATTTTTGGTTTCTATTTATTTGTTTTTAGATATTTTATAGTTTGTATATTTTTTTGCACCTGTTACCACCACAATATTTCATAATTTATAATGATACAAATCTATATGTGCATACACACACACATACATACACATATTTCTGTTTATTTCTTTTGTGATTCAATCGCACATTAATCCATTAATTTATTCAGGTTTATTATTCAAAGAAAACAAAAACCCACAAAAACAATTCATTGAATTGTTCTACTCAAATCAATGATAAAACTTAAATTCAATATAAAGCTTTCTAAAAAAATTAAAAATTGTTTAACTAAAACAATAGAATTTATAATCAAAATATATTTTTTAAGCTCCTCCAGGCAGCATAACCGTTGAAAAGGCTTTTTTATCAAATAATTATAATTTTATACAGTGTAAACACAAACCAAAAGTTTCACTTTTTTATTTTTAAAAATAAACTCTGAAACAAGTTTAAAATTAAGTTCACTAAGCTTCCTTTTTTTTTTTTTTTTTTTAAAACCATTATTTTAATTTTTCATATAAACTTTAAATCAAGCTTAGTACTGCGTTTATTATTTAAAACATTTTTTTTAATTTCAAAATTCTTAAACTTTTCATATAAATATTTTAATACTAAGTTTGTTAGTTAAGACAATTTTTTTTTATTGTGTATTTTAGCGGTAAAAAAAGCTCCTCCATGCGGCTCCGCCATATCCTTACTACTAATTAAAAAGATATT
The DNA here is from genome assembly GCA_947095535.1 of Poecilobothrus nobilitatus. NCBI lineage: Eukaryota > Metazoa > Arthropoda > Insecta > Diptera > Dolichopodidae > Poecilobothrus > Poecilobothrus nobilitatus. Next base: position 89,956,807 of record OX352772.1, read on the forward strand.
ATTACAAAACATAGTAATAGACATAATAACGGATTTGTACGGATATTTTAAAGTTGACAAAGGCAACTGTATTCTTCCTCGTTTTTATTTTAGTAAAGTTAATATAATTCAATTATGTATGCACATAATATGATTTTAATAAAATACATTTACAAGTTTTTTGTTTTGTATCCATTTAATTCTGTATTCAAATCAAGTTCTAAAAATTTTTTTTTTTACAAGGGAATTGTATTACCTATTGTTTCGTTATGTAAATAATTTAAACTTTTTTAATTTTTTTTGATGTTTAACTTGTATGCATTTAATTCTGTACTCAAATCAAGTTCTAAAAAAAATTTTTTTACAGGGGAATTGTATTACCTATTGTTTTGTTATTTAAATAATTTAAACGTTTTTAGCACATTTTCAAAAAAATTTTGAAAAAATGTGCCTATTAGTTTCACTCTCTCCGTCCGTCCGTCTGTTTACCAAACTTCTACACCGTTAAAGATAGAGAAAAAAAATTTTAACCATGGGTATGTCTCATAAAAAAATAAATTTTGTGGAACAACTTTTTCGTGTAGCCCCCTCCATTACGGAACTACAGCCACTCAAAATTTGTACATGCCCTATTTTTAAACGCGTATATTTCAGGTTCCACTTAACATTTTTTCAATCTGAAAACGCCATTCGACAGGAATTGTTTTTACTTTTATAAATCAATATCAAAATTATATATAGTTTCTAAATTTAGTATTTAAATTTACCGTTATGTGAAAATCAAATTTTGCATGATTTTTCTACCTTCATAACTCCGGCACGCTTTTAGATAGGGGACAGGATAATTCAAAATTTGCTATTTTTAGACACCTATAACTTAGGCATCTGTAACAATTTTTCTTCGGCAAGACATGAAAATTAAAGGTTCAATAATATATATTTACGTGTGTCCTATTTTCACGTTTTTTCAAATTTTTGTGCAAGTCACAATTCTAAATAGAGGGACCTCGGTGGCCTAGTGGGTAAGAGCGAAAAAAATACGGTGTAAACACCGAGGAAGTGTGGGTTCGAATCCCACAGACGTCGTAAGAGTTATTCCCTCTTACGACATTTACAGCCCCGCCTGAACAGGAAAGGCTATGTAATTTCCTGTCAACATTTATGTGGCAGAGAAATGCATTAAAAAAAAAAAAATTCTAAATAGTTTGTATTGTCTTTTGGAAATGTGCGTTGCTTTACATTCTACCTTGTTTAATTTTTTTTTGATGTTTAACTTCTAACACTTTTTTGTTAAAAAACTCAAATGTTCAGAACCTTTTTAATGGTTTTAAAAATATTCGTTTATGTTCTTATTTATTTTTAATTAAACATTTATTAACTTTCATATTTTAAGAAATTTGGTTATTGCTTTGTTTTTGCAATTATTTTTCTCTTTTTAAAAATTTGTATTTCAGTCATTTGTATTTGCCATTTATATTACATTTTTATCTGACTTAATTAAAATTTTAATATATTATTTATTAGTTTATTAATTTAATCAGTATTTGTAACTTAAGGAGATACTTCCAATGCGAAACATAAAAACTTGTCTAATACATATAATGACACAAGAGGGAACTTATTAAATAATTGGATAAAAAATAATGATATAAAGTACAAATTAAAATTACATAAAACAGATGGCCCTACTTTTGTCAGTGGTAACTCCTATATTGATTTAGTAATAACCGATGTTCGATTTAATTTTTTTTACAAAAATGCATATAATAAATTATCAACGATGGCATTCGATGCGATCACAATGCGATTAATTTCGAATTTTCAATAACAAATAATGATTTGAGTATCCAAGAATTAACAGAACAACATAAATTTCTTTTCAAAACGAGGAAGAATACAGTTGCCTTTGTCAACTCTTAGATACCCGTACGAACCGTTAGTATGTTCACAGCCACTCTGCCTACAATATTATTTTTTTAATATTTTAGTATTTTAAAATAATTTGGGTGAATTTTTTATAATTTCTAGAACTATGGGTTGTACATATATTCAAACTATATGTTTATATGTACATTCTTCTAAAGCAGATTCCAACCTTCCACATAACGATTATCAATCCAAAACTTTTCCAAATATTCTATGGTACCATTTAATACTAAGCGGTAAATGTATATTAAATTTATTTAGTACAAAATAGTAAATATAATTTTAAATATTATATTATATTATATTTAAATATTCTATTGACAGAATAATTTCTTATAAGTACAATAAAATACATATATGTATGTAAATACGGCGCTATATAATATACATATATACTCTTATCATTCATTCACTAGTGACATATACGATATGTAAATAAACATGATATTATATAAGTATGTATACATATCAATATCATATAAATAATAATAAAAATTCTTCAAGCAACCGTTATGTTGTTTATTTTTTTACATTTTTTTATACTACGCATTATATCCTCAACAATTTCAAATTATCGAGTAAAACAAAATGGAAAAAATTCGTTTTAAAGAAATTTGTTAGAAAATTTGAAAAAATCAAGTAACACTTTCGTCAATTATAAAGTAACCCTATATTATTAAAAAAAGTTGTTAACAGAAATAAAAATATAATGTTGGAGCTTTAATTTTTGTGTATTACTTCAAAAAAATTTTAACAGGTGTTCAAGTTACAGGTGTTTAAAAATAGAAAATTTTCAGTTTTTGACCCCTTACAGCTCCTAAACGGGGGGTGATACAAAAAAAATTTCTGAAATGACTCATACTTATTTTCAAAGATCTAGCTTCTGTCAAAATTTCAAGTTTCCAACTTAAACCGTTTAGAAGATAGAAGGGTTAAAGTATTTTGCAAAATTTTAGTTTCGCATAACGGTAAATTAAAACACCGTATGCCACAAATATATATTTATTGTATATATACTTTTAAAGCTAATGAAAGTAGTAATCGTTTGGCGTTTTCAAAATGAAGATATACCTTATACAACTTGTGCTATGACAATTTAAATATAGTGCTTTTTTGAACCTTTGGGGAGCTGCAGCTCCGTAACGGGTGGGGCTACAAAAAAAAGTTATTAAAAATAAAATTAATATTTTTGTGAGATCTATCAGTAGTTAAAATTTCATAGCTCTGTTGCAAAAAAAATGTGGGGATCTAAAAGTTAGGTGTTCGAGAGCTACCCTAAGGCTTGGTCCAAACCCAACCAAAAAAAATAGGGAACCTACAAATTACTCCCAAAATATTTTGTGTAAATTTCAAGATTCTAGCTTTCTTAGTTTTTGAGTTAGCGTGCTGACGGACGGACGGACGGACGGACGGACGGACGGACGGACATGGCTCAAAAGTCTTAGAATTTTTTTCTGATCCGATCCATACCTTTGAAGGTATATCTAGCTCGCTTATTTCGAGGTGTTACAAACGGAGGAGTAATTTTATTATACCCGATCCTATCGTACGGGTATAAACACCAACTGGAATAAGTTTAAGAAAAAACTTGACAAAAATCTTGATAACGAATATCTAAATTCCAGAAATCAGATCTGTGATAATAGCACTTTAAATATAAAAAATAAAAATTATCATTTAATTAAAATAGACCAAGTAATTATAAAAACTATAGATGAAGTAGTCCTAAAACAGGAACAATTTAATAACATGAATAAAATAAATTCTCCGATAATTAAAAAACTAATTACAAAAAAAAACAGCTTGCTTAACGATCTTCATCGAATACGTTCACAGAACCTAAATTTTTGTAATCATCAAATAAATTTTCCTAAAAGTCTCCTTAACAACGTTAAAACCTTAATAAAACAGCGCATAAAATTGGAAATTAGTCAATATTGGCACAATAGAATTAGTAAAATTAATAACAAAAACAGCAACATGTTTCCTGAAATAAACAAAATTTTTAGAAAAAACGCCAACTCAAATATCAAAAGTTTGCATATAGATAACAACGAACTCTTAACTAAAAACAATATAGATAGGGCTAAACTCAGCAGAACAAATGACAATAAATATGTATTAAAAGACAAAAAATGATAATTTAAATGTATTTAGTTCATATATCGAAAATACACACAAAAAAGAAGTAATCTCTCGAAATTGTTACGCAGTTTTATTACAAATCATGAACATCAAATATATATATGTAATTCTTGTTTGCAACATTTTTATGATTCACAACAGTTTGTTATTCACAAAGAGGAGTGTAAAAATATTGTTGCAAGACTTCCTACTGAAGATAACAACGCCCTTTGTGATTTATGCAGATGCTGAAAGCATTTTATCACCTATTGCAACATGTGATCGTAATCCAGAAATTTCAACAAATACAAATAAACATGTTCCATTAGCGTTTTCATACTATTTTAAATGTTCATTTGATGATGAGTGGATTGTGATAAGCAGTTTATAGAATCATTAGTTATTAAATGTACTAATATTTTTCAAAATCATCATATGCTACCAAAATCAATGGAAAATCTAACATTGGATGAAGAATTACATCAATTAACAGAGAGGAATTGTCACATTTGTACTAAGTCTTTAGATTATATTGATAAAGTAGGAGATCATTGTCATTTTACAGGCAAATATAGAGGCCCTGCACATTTGTCGTGTAATATATTGTATAGGCGACCCACTTTTTTTCCTATATTTTTCCATAATTTTTCAAAATACGATTGTCATTTGTTATTTAGGCCATTGAATGAAATTGAAGGTATCATTACTGTATTACCTTTAAATAAAGAACTTTACATTTCACTTTCTGAACAAATTAAAATTGACAGTGATAACCATTTTGATTTACGCTTTCTTGATAGTTTTAGATTTATGGCTTCAAGTCTTGACTCATTGTGTAGGAATTTAGATAAAGATAATTTAGATCACTTTAAAAAATTATTTGATTCTGAGGAAAAATTTGAATTAATGAGGCAAAGGAGTTTTTCCTTAAGAATACATTGATTCAATAGAAAAACTTTATGAGAAATGTTTACCACCTCAAGAAGCATTTAAAAACCGGATGACAAATATGACTTGCTGTAATTCTGACTATAACCACGCAACAACCGTATGGCATACGTTTAATTGTTGAAACCTTTGGGATTATATGAAATTGTACTTAAAAACAGATGTGTTAATATTGGTAGATGTTTTTGAAAACTTCCGAAAAATATGTAGAAAAATTTATAAAGTAGATCCTGCTAATTTTTATACTGCACTGGGTCTTACGTGGGCTGCAATGTTAAAATATACAAATATTGAATTAGAATTATTAACTGATATCAACATGTATAATTTCTTTCAAAAAGGAATACGTGGTGGTATTAGTCAATGTTCTTTAAGACATTCAAAGGCTAATAATAAATACATGGGTAAATCTTATAGAAAAGAAGAGAATTCTAATTATATTGTATATTTAGATGCAAATAATTTATACGGTTAGGCAAAATCTCACTATGTACCATATAAAGGTTTTCAATGGTTTGACACTCCCGAAAGTATTAATGTAATGGAAATTTCAGATGATTCGGAAATAGGGTATATTTTAGAAGTAGATTTAGAATATCCACAAAACATTCATGATTTACATAACGATTTACCATTTTGTGCAGAAAATAAAGTTCCTATCGGTAGTAAAATACCAAAACTACTGCTTGATTTAAATAATAAACATAAATACGTTATTCATTACCGAAATTTAAAACAATGTCTTCAAAATGGTTTGGTTCTTCAAAAAGTTCATAGAGCTCTAAAATTTCAACAATCCGACTGGCTAAAGAAATATATTGATTTGAATAATATGCATAGAACGAATGCATTAAATAATTTTGAGAAAGACTTTTTCAAATTAATGAGTAAGGCCGTTTTTTGTAAAACTATGGAGAATGTTGATAAGAGAGTCGATGTGAAAATTGCCACGGCATGGGAGAGTCAAGGGAGACATTTAGTTGCCGGTGCTTTAATAGCAAAGCCAAATTATCACAGTTCTTCTAGTTCTTCTAAATTCTCTTAATCCATACAAATTCCCTCTAATAAATAAGAAAAAACTTGGGTAATATAAAGATGAATTCAATGGTAAAATTGTTTCTGAATTTATTGGGTTAAGGTCAAAAATGTATTACCTTGAGTCGTTTCAGGGTGAAAGTAAAAAAGGCTAAAGGGATAAAAATATATGTTGTAAAAGAGTTGGATTTAAATCATTATAAAGACTGTTTATTAAATAATAAAATTCTCTTTAGAAAAATGAACAATTTTAGATGATAAATTAGATGATAAAATTCATACACTTGCATGGGGGCATTATAAATTAAATTAACTTATGTAAGCTTAATTGTAATTATTTGTATAAGTAATTAAAAAAATAAAAAATAAATATTTTAAAAATTTAGTAGTGTTTTATTGTTTTATACATAACAAAAACTATTTTTTAATTTTTCGAATATTTCAGATTAATAAACAAACAAGATGTTATTTAATCATATGATACAGGTGCACGTAAAAATTAAACGTAAAAAACTTTGTAGTATATATTTTGTTTTTTTTCTTTTTATATTAACAAAAGGAATCCCCTAACGTCATTTTTGGTTTCTATTTATTTGTTTTTAGATATTTTATAGTTTGTATATTTTTTTGCACCTGTTACCACCACAATATTTCATAATTTATAATGATACAAATCTATATGTGCATACACACACACACATACATACACATATTTCTGTTTATTTCTTTTGTGATTCAATCGCACATTAATCCATTAATTTATTCAGGTTTATTATTCAAAGAAAACAAAAAACCACAAAAACAATTCATTGAATTGTTCTACTCAAATCAATGATAAAACTTAAATTCAATATAAAGCTTTCTAAAAAAATTAAAAATTGTTTAACTAAAACAATAGAATTTATAATCAAAATATATTTTTTAAGCTCCTCCAGGCAGCATAACCGTTGAAAAGGCTTTTTTATCAAATAATTATAATTTTATACAGTGTAAACACAAACCAATACAGTGTAAACACAAACCAAAAGTTTCACTTTTTTTATTTTTAAAAATAAACTCTGAAACAAGTTTAAAATTAAGTTCACTAAGCTTCCTTTGTTTTTTTTTTTTTAAAACCATTATTTTAATTTTTCATAAAAACTTTAAATCAAGCTTAGTACTGAGTTTATTATTTAAAACATTTTTTTTAATTTCAAAATTCTTAAACTTTTCACATAAATATTTTAATACTAAGTTTGTTAGTTAAGACAATTTTTTTTTATTGTGTATTTTAGCGGTAAAAAAAGCTCCTCCATGCGGCTCCGTCATAGAAAAACTTTAAAAAAGCTCCTCCATGCGGCTCCGCCATATCCTTACTACTAATTAAAAAGATATTATTATAAAACATAGTAATAGACATAATAACGGATTTGTACGGATATTTTAAAGTTGACAAAGGCAACTGTATTCTTCCTCGTTTTTATTTTAGTAAAGTTGATATAGTTCAATTATGTATGCACATAATATGATTTTAATAAAATACATTTACAAGTTTTTTCTTTTGTATCCATTTAATTCTGTATTCAAATCAAGTTCTAAAAATTTTTTTTTTTACAGGAGAATTGTATTACCTATTGTTTCGTTATGTAAATAATTTAAACTTTTTTAATTTTTTTTTATGTTTAACTTGTATGCATTTAATTCTGTACTCAAATCAAGTTCTAAAAAAATTTTTTTTACAGGGGAATTGTATTACCTATTGTTTTGTTATTTAAATAATTTAAACGTTTTTAGCACATTTTCAAAAAAATTTTGAAAAAATGTGCCTATTAGTTTCGCTCTTTCCGTCCGTCCGTCTGTTTACCAAACTTCTACACCGTTAAAGATAGAGAAAAAAAATTTTAACCATGGGTATGTCTCATAAAAAAATAAATTTTGTGGAACAACTTTTTCGTGTAGCTCCCTCCATTACGGAACTACAGCCACTCAAAATTTGTACATGCCCTATTTTTAAACGCGTATATTTCAGGTTCCACTTAACATTTTTTCAATCTGAAAACGCCATTCGACAGGAATTGTTTTTACTTTTATAAATCAATATCAAAATTATATATAGTTTTTAAATTTAGTATTTAAATTTACCGTTATGTGAAAATCAAATTTTGCATGATTTTTCTACCTTCATAACTCCGGCATGCTTTTAGATAGGGGATAGGATAATTCAAAATTTGCTATTTTAGACATCTATAACTTAGGCATCTGTAAAAATTTTTCTTCGGCAAGACATGAAAATTAAAGGTTCAATAATATATATTTGTGTGTCCTATTTTCACGTTTTTTCAAATTTTTGTGCAAGTCACAATTCTAAATAGAGGGACCCCGGTGGCCTAGTGGGTAAGAGCGAAAAAAATACGGTGTAAACACCGAGGGAGTGTGGGTTCGAATCCCACAGACGTCGTAAGAGTTATTCCCTCTTACGACATTTACAGCCCCGCCTGAACAGGAAAGGCTATGTAATTTCCTGTCAACATTTATGTGGCAGAGAAATGCATTAAAAAAAAAAAAAATTCTAAATAGTTTGTATTGTCTTTTGGAAATGTGCGTTGCTTTACATTCTACCTTGTTTAATTTTTTTTTGATGTTTAACTTCTAACACTTTTTTGTTAAAAAACTCAAATGTTCAGAACCTTTTTAATGGTTTTAAAAATATTCGTTTATGTTCTTATTTATTTTTAATTAAACATTTATTAACTTTCATATTTTAAGAAATTTGGTTATTGCTTTGTTTTTGCAATTATTTTTCTCTTTTTAAAAATTTGTATTTCAGTCATTTGTATTTGCCATTTATATTACATTTTTATCTGACTTAATTAAAATTTTAATATATTATTTATTAGTTTATTAATTTAATCAGTATTTGTAACTTAAGGAGATACTTCCAATGCGAAACATAAAAACTTGTCTAATACATATAATGACACAAGAGGGAACTTATTAAATAATTGGATAAAAAATAATGATATAAAGTACAAATTAAAATTACATAAAACAGATGGCCCTACTTTTGTCAGTGGTAACTCCTATATTGATTTAGTAATAACCGATGTTCGATTTAATTTTTTTTACAAAAATGCATATAATAAATTATCAACGATGGCATTCGATGCGATCACAATGCGATTAATTTCGAATTTTCAATAACAAATAATGATTTGAGTATCCAAGAATTAACAGAACAACATAAATTTCTTTTCAAAAACACCAACTGGAATAAGTTTAAGAAAAAACTTGACAAAAATCTTGATAACGAATATCTAAATTCCAGAAATCAGATCTGTGATAATAGCACTTTAAATATAAAAAATATAAATTATCATTTAATTAAAATAGACCAAGTAATTATAAAAACTATAGATGAAGTAGTCCTAAAACAGGAACAATTTAATAACATGAATAAAATAAATTCTCCGATAATTAAAAAACTAATTACAAAAAAAAAACAGCTTGCTTAACGATCTTCATCGAATACGTTCACAGAACCTAAATTTTTGTAATCATCAAATAAATTTTCCTAAAAGTCTCCTTAACAACGTTAAAACCTTAATAACACAGCGCATAAAATTGGAAATTAATCAATATTGGCACAATAGAATTAGTAAAATTAATAAAAAAAAACAGCAACATGTTTTCTGAAATAAACAAAATTTTTAGAAAAAACGCCAACTCAAATATCAAAAGTTTGCATATAGATAACAACGAACTCTTAACTAAAAACAATATAGATAGGGCTAAACTCAGCAGAACAAATAACAATAAATATGTATTAAAAGACAAAAAATGATAATTTAAATGTATTTAGTTCATATATCGAAAATATACACAAAATAAGTATTCCAAAATAAAATAATATCTTCCATAATCGCATAAAAAAAAAAAAAATGAATTTAAAAATATGAACAAAATCGAAAAACAAAATAATGTAACAATATGTAAATTTAGTGTTATTAATGAATCTTCACAACAAAAAAATAAAAACCATTATTTCACAGATTTTGATGAAATAAAAAATACAATGACAAATTTAAAAAACAAAATCTCACATGGTGTAAGTAGAAGTCCGAATTTTGTTATAAAGAATTTGAGCGATAAATTAATAAATAAATATGTGATATTATTTAATAACGCGCTAAATCACTTGTATTATCCAGCAACTTGGAAACTAGCTCTTGTAATGCTATTTAAAAAACCGGTCAAAGGTCCAACAAACCAATTACTGAGGCCGATAAGCTTGCTACCAAGCATAAGTAAAATTTATGAAGTGCTAATAAATGGTAAAATCACAAACCAATTCGGATTTCGATTCAAATATTCAACAATACATGCAGAAACAAAATTGACATCTGACATCTGTTGGCATATAAACAAAAACTATGGAGTAGGAGCGTGTCTCATTGATCTAGAAAAAGCTTTCAACTCTGTTTGGATTGATGGCCTAATGTACAAACTGCTATACAAGTATAAATTCTCACAACATCTAGTAGCTTTAATACAAGATATGATTAGCAACAATAAATTTTATACAGAAACATATGAAACCGCAATTGCTCCAAAAATTAGTCAATTATGCAATGGACTTCAACAAGGCGCAGTAAATTCACCGATTCTATTTTCGATTTATATCATCGACATGTTAAAAATGCTAGAATTGGCTAAAGGATTTAATTATTCTATAGCTTTTGCGGATGACATAATTATTTATTCTGCCAGTAAGCGGATAGATGAAGCTCAGCAAGGTGTTCAAAAAATGTTCAATATTTTTATAGATTTCTGTAAAGTATGGCTGTTAAAAATTAATTTTAACAAGTGCGAAAACATATTATTTAGAAACACTTATAATAACCTTAATTACAATTATAAGAAAAACTGGAAGAGGTTCAATATAAAAGCACCTTACAGTAACGAGATAGCAAACAAAAAATCGGTGAAGCACCTAGGAGTACACCTACAAAGAAATCTTAACTACATACAACAAGTAAAAAGCGCAACAGAAAAAGGCACCAAAGCTATGTATGCATGTAAAAAACTATTTTATAATAAGGAACTCAACAATAAAGTGAAAATCATTGCATACCTTACATTGATCAGAGCAGTATTATCATATGGTATACCAGTATGGTATAATATAAGCGCCAGTCTTATGGAAAAAATCAGAAAATTTGAAAGAAAGTGCATAAGAGTATGTATTAACAAATCACACAAACCAGAATCTGACTATAAATGTTTTTATTCAAATAAATATTTGTACAAAGAAGCAAACATAAACAGAATCGATAATTTTATGATAAAATTAATTCGAAATCATTATGTTAGAGCAACAAATACTTCAGAAAATGGTCTAATATCTCATATATTTTACCACAATGAGGAGTACATTAAACAAACTTTGCTCTTGCGTTTTATAGCCCCTGAGCATTTTATATATCTAGATAAAAATGGTTATATTCAAAACCTGAATCGTGTCTCTATACTATATCACTATAGTAGACGGGCTACATGTAAAACTATTGAATATGATCCTGGTAACATTAATAGAGATCTCCTGAAATATGACATGAGTATTGCTCATGAGGATACATTAATTAGGCAAAACTGTTGGTGGTTAGGTACAGCATGAAATATGTGGAAACATATTTTTAGTATGTAGACTAGTGTAAGGTAGGATAAGATTTTAAATTAGGTTAAGTTAGTATAGGCTTCTTTTATAAAAATTAAAAAGAAAAAAGCTTTGATTTTTAAAACAATTTTTTCAATGAAAAGTTAAAGAAGATATGAAATTATATAAATATGTATGTATATTAAAAATAAGAAAAAGCTAATTTAACATTGACATAACTTAAGAGTAGGTTCAACGCAGCTTTTTTTTTGGTTTGAACCTTGGAGCACTCACATTTTTGAACATATCGGAATGAGGTTTTCGCATTCGACCAAGGATACTTTTGGCTAGGACATAGCGAAGCGTTGTTTTTAAAAAACGTTTAATTTATAGACGAAAATATTGAATGTAGTTGAAATTTTAGCGTTTTATAGGGTATTTTTCTGGTTTGAACCTTGGGGCACTCACAATTGTTAACCAATCTTCCTGATTTTTTGCAGAGACATTCTCAGAATTTGCCTTAGGAACAAGACGGGCTTAGATTTTGGAATTTTGCCTTAATTTTGGCACAGTTTTAAAACCAAAGTTCAATTTTTAAATGCCCCCACAACTGAAATGACAAGGTATTTACTAATTTTTTTTTCTTGAAATAGCAGAATGATATTTTTATTATTGGATTGAATATAAAAATTTAATTATACCTAATTGATTATAAATTACAAAACAATCTAATTTCAATTCATATTTCATTTTTAAATATTTTTGAAAATTTTCAATTCACGCACACAAATGCACACAAATTTACGCAAAAAAAAACTCCAGAGATTTTGCTTACACACACTGAAAAACAACTTTTGAACAAGAAGTCGACGAAAAAAAGAAATTACACCTTCATACAGATCAGAAGAAACAAGAAACAGACATACATTACGGAGCAGACACTTGTGAAAAAAAAAATATCCCTCGTGAACTTTTAAAAATAAAAATGAAACATATAAAAATAAAATTAACAGAAAATTTCGTCAATAGAATGCAAATACAAATTAATACGTAAGAACAATCAGAATCTTCATATTGGCAGAAAATAAGAAAATACATGGTTACTGCTTCTGATTTTGGAAAAATTCGTAAAGTAAGACGTTAGCTATCACAATATAATTAAAAATAAACTTTATTCATTTCCACAAGGTAAACAAATATTTGATGGTAAAATTCATGAAAAGGACGCAATTAGTAAGCTTGAAGAACAAGCTAACGTAACCATAAAAAAATGTGGACTATTTATTGATGAAGAATTACATTTTCTTGGTGCTACTCCAGATGGTTTAATTGACAGCGAAGGAATTTGTGAAGTAAAATGTCCATATTCTGCTAAAGATTGTTCAATAGAAGAAGCCATCAATGTAAAAAAAATTAAATATTTAAAATATAACAAAGAGGAGGAAGAATACAGTTGCCTTTGTCAACTCTTAGATACCCGTACGAACCGTTAGTATGTTCACAGCCTGTCACTCTGCTTACAATATTATTTTTTTAATATTTTAGTATTTTAAAATAATTTGGATGAATTTTATAATTTCTAGAACTATGGGTTGTACATATATTCAAACTATATGTTTATATATTCTTCATAAGCATATTTTAACCTTCCACATAACGATTATCAATCCAAAACTTTTTCAAATATTCTATAGTACCATTTATTACTGAGCGGTAAATGTATATTAAATTTACTTAGTACAAAATAGTAAATATAATTTTAAATATTATATTATATTAATGCGTACATAGTATATTTATATTGTTATAAGTATATCGCCATACATTCCAATATTTCTTTAAAAACATTTCCATTCCTAGAATAATTTCTTATAAGTACAATAAAATACATATATGTATGTATGTAAATACGGCGCTATATAATATACATCTCTTTACTCTTATCATTCATTCATCAGTGACATATACGATATGTAAATAAACATGATATTATATAAGTATGTATGTGTATCAATATCATATAAATAAAAATTCTTCAAGCAACCGTTATGTTGTTTATTTATTTACATTTTTTTATACTACGCATTATATCCTCAACAATTTCAAATTATCGAGTATCAAAATGCAAAAAATTCGTTAAAGAAATTTGTTAGAAAATTTGAAAAAATCAAGTAACACTTTCGTCAATTATAAAGTAACCCTGTATTATTAAAAAATGTTGTTAACAGAAATAAGAGTATAATGTTGAAGCTTTAATTTTTGTGTATTGCTTCAAAAAAATTTTACAGGTGTTCAAGTTACAGGTGTTTAAAAATAGGAAATTTTCAGTTTTTGACCCCTTACAGCTCCTAAACGGGGAGTGATACAAAAAAATTTTTTGAAATGACTCATACTTATTTTCAAAGATCTAACTTCTGTCAACATTTCAAGTTTACAACTTAAACCGTTTAGAAGATAGAAGGGTTAAAGGATTTTGCAAAATTTGAGTTTCGCATAACGGTAAATTAAGACACCGTATGCCACAAATATATATTTATTGTATATATACTTTTAAAGCTAATAAAAGTAGTAATGGTTTACCGTTTTCAAAATGAAGATATATCTTATACAACTTGTGCTATAACAATTTAAATATAGAGCTTTTTTGAACCTTTGGGGAGCTGTAGCTCCGTAACGGGTGGCACTACAAAAAAAAAGTTATTAAAAATAAAATTAATAATTTTGTGAGATCTATCAGCAGTTAAAATTTCATAGCTCTATTTCAAAAAAAATGTGGGAATCTAAAAGTTAGGTGTTCGAGAGCTACCTTAAGGTTTGGTTCAAACTCAACCAAAAAAAAATAGCGAACCTACTCGAAGAATATTTTGTGTAAATTTCAAGATTCTAGCTTTCTTAGTTTTTGAGTTAGCGTGCTGACGGACGGACGGACATGGCTCAAAAGTCTTAGAATTTTTTACTGATCCGATCCATATCTTTGAAGGTATATCTAGCTCGCTTATTTCGAGGTGTTACAAACGGAGGAATAATTTTTTATTGAAAAATTGAAGAACAAGTTAGAACATTTTTATAATAATTTCTTATTATTTGAAATTTGCGATCCCCGTATACCTAGAAATATGAGAGTAAGAAATGCGTAACTTCCTTGATTTATAATATTAAATTCTAATAACTAAATCAGATTTTTTTTTTGTATTTATTCAAATTTTCTAATTATTATATAATTATCGTAAATGTTAACTATTAAAAATTGTATTAAATGTTATCATGTAAATAAAATTAGTCAAAATGGTAATAAAAAAATTCTAAAAAAAAATGTTTTTATTATTTCTATATCTGCATATGTATGATAATACATATAATCTTTCTTGAAATTTGTTATAATATATTTACTTTTATTTTTCCACTTGTGAAAAGTACAGGTAAAATTTTTTTTTACTATGTTATAGAAAAATTATAAACACATTTCAAAAATTTAATTTTTATATGAATTTAATAATAAAAAAATATCATTCTATAATTTATCAAATGAAATTTAATAAAAATGCCATTTCTTCTTTAAAAGCATTTCAACGTTTAAATCATTTACCCAATGGTTTTATCTAACAAATATAAAATTTTATGATATCTGAAATATTTGAAAATATGTACTTATTTCCCAAAAAATGAATGAATGAATATTTTGTTTAAATGCTTTATGTGTTATTTGCTTACGCATACGTGATACATCGTATATACAATTTATACATTATTTTATATGCTTTTATATTAACTCGTCGCTGTCGGTTTATTTATTTATTTATTTATTTATTTATTTATTTATTTATTTATTTAATTATTTGTCATTCTGTCACGCTTTTTATTATCTTCGTAATCTGTTAGCAACATATTTTAAGTGTAGTATGGTGCAGAGGATAGTGTACAGGTTTCAAAAGTGGGGATCATGTTGTTCGAATCCAGTTCACATGCAACATTTTTTTTTTTTAACTATCTATTCATCAACATTTTTTGAATAAAATATGTATACATTTTTGTATATATCAATTTAAAACTTACATTTTTATCTCTTATTTATGCATACAAACATACACATTATATTTTTGATCTTTCCTGGTGTTTTGTATTAGCATAATTAGCAAAACACAATCCATACATACAATATTTTTATGTATGTTGCTAAGTTATTTTGTTTACAACATTTGTTTAGTATTTAAATCAAAATATTTGCTGTCAACATTCTTTAATGCATATTGAATTAATGCATATATGGTGCAGAGGAAAGTGTACAGGTCTTGAAAGTGAGTGTTAATGTGTGGACTGTGGTTCGAATCCAATTCGTATATGTATAATTTTTTTTTTTTTATACCCGTATGAACTATGTTCAAGGGTATAATAAATTTGCCATTACGTTTGTGACACCTTAAAGGAGTCGAGCTAGATATAGTGTCAAAGGTATGGATCGGCTCAGAATCGAATTCTGAGTCGATTAAGCCATGTACGTCCGTCCGTCCGTCCGTCCGCACGATAACTCAAAAAATAAAGGAGCTAGAGGGCTGAAATTTTTTTTACGTCACTTTTGCAAAATTGTTAGTTTTGCTATTTAAATCCAACATTTTCGGTCGGCGGGTTCGAGTAGCTGCCATACAACTTCTATCTTTATATAGAAATAACTCAGTACCTATTCAAGCTAGGTTTCTGAAATTTTGCAAATGATGATCAAGTTTTATGGCAACAACTTCTGTAAAATTTGGTTGTGCTGGTGCAGCGGGTTCGGGTAGCTGCCATACAACTTCTCCGTTTAAATGAGAATAACTCAGTGTTTATTGAAGCTAGGAATCTGAAATTTAGTAAAAAGGTGTAGAGTTAGATGCCAACAACTTTTGTAAAATTTGGTTGGTCTAGAGCAGCCGGTTCAAACTTCTTGCACCTCTTGGAACCTAATGAAGCTAGGCGTCTGAAATTTTGCAAATGACGATCAAGTTTTATGGCAACAACTTTTGTAAAATTTGGTTGTGGTGTAGTGGCGGGTTCGGGTAGCTGCCATACAACTTATCCGGTTAAATGAGAATAACTCAGTGTTTATTGAAGCTAGGAATCTGAAATTTAGTAAAGAAGTGTCGAGTTATATGCCAACAACTTTTGTAAAATTTGTTTGGCCTAGAACAGCCGGTTCAGGCTTCTTGCACCTCTTGGAAGTTAATAAAGCTAGGCGTCTGAAATCTTGCAAATGATGATCAAGTTTTATGGCAACAACTTCTACAAAATTTGGTTGTGCTGGTGCGACGGGTTCGGGTAGCTGCCATACAAAATCTCTTTTTAAATGAAAAGAACTCAGTGTCCGTCCGCACGATAACTCAAAAAATAGAGGAGCTAGGAGGCTGAAAATTTTTTTACGTGACTTTTGTAAAATTGTTAGTTTTGCTATTTAACTCCAGCATTTTCTGTCCGCGGGTTCGGGTAGCTGCCATACAACGTCTTTCTTTAAATAGAAATAACCCAGTGTCTGTTCAATCTAGGTATCTGAAATTTTGCGAGTGATGATCAAGTTTTATGGCAACAAGTTCCGCAAAATTTGGTTGTGGTGCTGTGACGGGTTCGGATAGCTGCCATACAAAATCTCTTTTTAAATGAAAGAACTCAGTGTCCGTCCGCACGATAACTCAAAAAATAGAGGAGCTAGGAGGCTGAAAATTTTTTTACGTCACTTTTGTAAAATTGTTAGTTTTGCTATTTAACTCCAGCATTTTCTGTCCCCGGGTTCGGGTAGCTGCCATACAACGTCTTTCTTTAAATGGAAATAACCCAGTGTCTGTTCAATCTAGGTATCTGCAATTTTGCGAATGATGATAAAGTTTTATGGCAACAACTTCTACAAAATTTGGTTGTGGTGGTGCGACGGGTTCGGGTAGCTGCCATACAACTTCTCTTTTTAAATGAAAATAACTCAGTGTCCGTCCGCACGATAACTCAAAAAATAAAGGAGTTAGGAGGCTGAAATTTTTTTTACGTCACTTTTACAAAATTGTTAGTTTTGCTATTTAACTCCACCATTTTCGGCCGCCGAGTTCGAGTAGCTGCCATACAACTTCTTTCTTTAAATGGAAATAACCCAGTGTCTATTCAATCTAGGTATCTGAAATTTTGCAAATGATGATCGAGTTTTATGGCAACAACTTCTGTAAAATTTTGTTGTGATGATATGACAGGTTCGGATAGTTGCCATACAACTTCTCTTTTTAAATGAAAATAACTCAGTGTCTATTGAAGCTAGCTATCTGAAATTTAGTGAAAAAGTGTCGAGTTGCATGCCAAAAACTTTTGTAAAATTTGAATGGTCTAAAGCAGCCGGTTCAGGCTTTTTGCATTTCTTGGAACTTAATGAAGCTAGGCGCAATAGATTCGGGTAGCTATCATACAACTCCACAATTTACATAAATATATCTCTTTAGTTCGGTACTAAAACTCTGAATGTTTTTAAAAGATGATCAAGTTTTATAGAAACAGGATATATTACGTTCATACGGGTATCCCAGAGTTGACACAGTCTACTCAACTGCACTCTTCCTCGTTTTTTTTTAACTCTATTCATCAATATTTTTTAATCAAAATTTTATGTATAATAGATTCAAAACTTTATTTTTCTTCTTATTCATAATTCATGCATACAATACACATGTATTTGATCTTTCTTGCTATAATAATTTAGTTCAATCAATCTTGATATGCACATGGGTTTTGTATTAAGGTTTAGCAAAACACAATATACATATATAGGTACATATAATATTTTTATGCTGCTAAATTATTTTGTTTTAAAACATTTGTTTAGGATTTAAATAAGAATATTTGTTGTCAACATTCTTTATTGCATATTGAATATGTATGGCGTTAAAAATTAATGTTTTATTCAATTGCCAAATTCAAAATACATGCATACATAATATTTTTTTTGTATGTATATACTTAGTAAAGAATATATTTTTAAATTCAAATTATGTGTTTCATTTAAAACTAAAAAGTATAAAATAAAATAATATGTAAAAAAAATATTTTTTAAAATATGCTTTTATCGAAACCAAATTCGCCCCTTAAAAAGTAGAAGTTAAAATTGATTGCAAAACCTTAGCTTTTTTGACTGTTATAATATAAAAGTGAATTGCTAGTGCAAGCATTTTGAACTGTTATAATATAAAAGTAAATTGCTGGATAAGGTTAAATAAAAATCTAGGAAATTTGAGGTTCGTGTTTCTTTTTTATTCCAGCAATTTACTTTTATATTATAACAGTTCAAAATGCTTGCACTTGCAATTCACTTTTATATTATAACAGTCAAAAAAGCTAAGGTTTTGCAATCAATTTTAATTTCTACTTTTTAGGGGGCGAATTTGGTTTCGATAAAAGCACATTTTAAAAAATATTTTTTTTACATATTATTTTATTATGTATCTGATTGCGAGAAAAAAATAGAAAACTACACACAATCAAGCTGAACGTATAATTATATTTAACATTTTAAGATTGTGTGTACTATGGTGTGCATGATCAATAGATAAAGCGAAAAATGTATGAAAAAATTAATAGAACTTTTTCAGCTTTGAAAGCTTTTAATTTTTATAGTCACTAATACCAAAGATAATATACTAAAATTATATATATACTAAAATTATATACTAAAATTATAAAATTCCCTTCAACGGGGCTATTATTAGAACATAATGTCTTTAACATACATATAGGCTTCTTTTATAAAAATTAAAAAGAAAAAAGCTTTGATTTTTAAAACAATTTTTTCAATGAAAAGTTAAAGAAGATATGAAATTATATAAATATGTATGTATATTAAAAATAAGAAAAAGCTAATTTAACATTGACATAACTTAAGAGTAGGTTCAACGCAGCTTTTTTTTTGGTTTGAACCTTGGAGCACTCACATTTTTGAACATATCGGAATGAGGTTTTCGCATTCGACCAAGGATACTTTTGGCTAGGACATAGCGAAGCGTTGTTTTTAAAAAACGTTTAATTTATAGACGAAAATATTGAATGTAGTTGAAATTTTAGCGTTTTATAGGGTATTTTTCTGGTTTGAACCTTGGGGCACTCACAATTGTTAACCAATCTTCCTGATTTTTTGCAGAGACATTCTCAGAATTTGCCTTAAGAACAAGACGGGCTTAGATTTTGGAATTTTGCCTTAATTTTGGCACAGTTTTAAAACCAAAGTTCAATTTTTAAATGCCCCCACAACTGAAATGACAAGGTATTTACTAATTTTTTTTTCTTGAAATAGCAGAATGATATTTTTATTATTGGATTGAATATAAAAATTTAATTATACCTAATTGATTATAAATTACAAAACAATCTAATTTCAATTCATATTTCATTTTTAAATATTTTTGAAAATTTTCAATTCACGCACACAAATGCACACAAATTTACGCAAAAACAAACTCCAGAGATTTTGCTTACACACACTGAAAAACAACTTTTGAACAAGAAGTCGACGAAAAAAAGTTGAAATTTTGCAAATGATGATCGAGTTTTATGGCAACAACTTCTGTAAAATTTTGTTGTGATGATATGACAGGTTCGGATAGTTGCCATACAACTTCTCTTTTTAAATGAAAATAACTCAGTGTCTATTGAAGCTAGCTATCTGAAATTTAGTGAAAAAGTGTCGAGTTGCATGCCAAAAACTTTTGTAAAATTTGAATGGTCTAAAGCAGCCGGTTCAGGCTTTTTGCATTTCTTGGAACTTAATGAAGCTAGGCGCAATAGATTCGGGTAGCTATCATACAACTCCACAATTTACATAAATATATCTCTTTAGTTCGGTACTAAAACTCTGAATGTTTTTAAAAGATGATCAAGTTTTATAGAAACAGGATATATTACGTTCATACGGGTATCCCAGAGTTGACACAGTCTACTCAACTGCACTCTTCCTCGTTTTTTTTTAACTCTATTCATCAATATTTTTTAATCAAAATTTTATGTATAATAGATTCAAAACTTTATTTTTCTTCTTATTCATAATTCATGCATACAATACACATGTATTTGATCTTTCTTGCTATAATAATTTAGTTCAATCAATCTTGATATGTACATGGGTTTTGTATTAAGGTTTAGCAAAACACAATATACATATATAGGTACATATAATATTTTTATGCTGCTAAATTATTTTGTTTTAAAACATTTGTTTAGGATTTAAATAAGAATATTTGTTGTCAACATTCTTTATTGCATATTGAATATGTATGGCGTTAAAAATTAATGTTTTATTCAATTGCCAAATTCAAAATACATGCATACATAATATTTTTTTTGTATGTATATACTTAGTAAAGAATATATTTTTAAATTCAAATTATGTGTTTCATTTAAAACTAAAAAGTATAAAATAAAATAATATGTAAAAAAAATATTTTTTAAAATATGCTTTTATCGAAACCAAATTCGCCCCTTAAAAAGTAGAAGTTAAAATTGATTGCAAAACCTTAGCTTTTTTGACTGTTATAATATAAAAGTGAATTGCTAGTGCAAGCATTTTGAACTGTTATAATATAAAAGTAAATTGCTGGATAAGGTTAAATAAAAATCTAGGAAATTTGAGGTTCGTGTTTCTTTTTTATTCCAGCAATTTACTTTTATATTATAACAGTTCAAAATGCTTGCACTTGCAATTCACTTTTATATTATAACAGTCAAAAAAGCTAAGGTTTTGCAATCAATTTTAATTTCTACTTTTTAGGGGGCGAATTTGGTTTCGATAAAAGCACATTTTAAAAAATATTTTTTTTACATATTATTTTATTATGTATCTGATTGCGAGAAAAAAATAGAAAACTACACACAATCAAGCTGAACGTATAATTATATTTAACATTTTAAGATTGTGTGTACTATGGTGTGCATGATCAATAGATAAAGCGAAAAATGTATGAAAAAATTAATAGAACTTTTTCAGCTTTGAAAGCTTTTAATTTTTATAGTCACTAATACCAAAGATAATATACTAAAATTATATATATACTAAAATTATATACTAAAATTATAAAATTCCCTTCAACGGGGCTATTATTAGAACATAATGTCTTTAACATACATATAGGCTTCTTTTATAAAAATTAAAAAGAAAAAAGCTTTGATTTTTAAAACAATTTTTTCAATGAAAAGTTAAAGAAGATATGAAATTATATAAATATGTATGTATATTAAAAATAAGAAAAAGCTAATTTAACATTGACATAACTTAAGAGTAGGTTCAACGCAGCTTTTTTTTTGGTTTGAACCTTGGAGCACTCACATTTTTGAACATATCGGAATGAGGTTTTCGCATTCGACCAAGGATACTTTTGGCTAGGACATAGCGAAGCGTTGTTTTTAAAAAACGTTTAATTTATAGACGAAAATATTGAATGTAGTTGAAATTTTAGCGTTTTATAGGGTATTTTTCTGGTTTGAACCTTGGGGCACTCACAATTGTTAACCAATCTTCCTGATTTTTTGCAGAGACATTCTCAGAATTTGCCTTAAGAACAAGACGGGCTTAGATTTTGGAATTTTGCCTTAATTTTGGCACAGTTTTAAAACCAAAGTTCAATTTTTAAATGCCCCCACAACTGAAATGACAAGGTATTTACTAATTTTTTTTTCTTGAAATAGCAGAATGATATTTTTATTATTGGATTGAATATAAAAATTTAATTATACCTAATTGATTATAAATTACAAAACAATCTAATTTCAATTCATATTTCATTTTTAAATATTTTTGAAAATTTTCAATTCACGCACACAAATGCACACAAATTTACGCAAAAACAAACTCCAGAGATTTTGCTTACACACACTGAAAAACAACTTTTGAACAAGAAGTCGACGAAAAAAAGTTGAAATTTTGCAAATGATGATCGAGTTTTATGGCAACAACTTCTGTAAAATTTTGTTGTGATGATATGACAGGTTCGGATAGTTGCCATACAACTTCTCTTTTTAAATGAAAATAACTCAGTGTCTATTGAAGCTAGCTATCTGAAATTTAGTGAAAAAGTGTCGAGTTGCATGCCAAAAACTTTTGTAAAATTTGAATGGTCTAAAGCAGCCGGTTCAGGCTTTTTGCATTTCTTGGAACTTAATGAAGCTAGGCGCAATAGATTCGGGTAGCTATCATACAACTCCACAATTTACATAAATATATCTCTTTAGTTCGGTACTAAAACTCTGAATGTTTTTAAAAGATGATCAAGTTTTATAGAAACAGGATATATTACGTTCATACGGGTATCCCAGAGTTGACACAGTCTACTCAACTGCACTCTTCCTCGTTTTTTTTTAACTCTATTCATCAATATTTTTTAATCAAAATTTTATGTATAATAGATTCAAAACTTTATTTTTCTTCTTATTCATAATTCATGCATACAATACACATGTATTTGATCTTTCTTGCTATAATAATTTAGTTCAATCAATCTTGATATGCACATGGGTTTTGTATTAAGGTTTAGCAAAACACAATATACATATATAGGTACATATAATATTTTTATGCTGCTAAATTATTTTGTTTTAAAACATTTGTTTAGGATTTAAATAAGAATATTTGTTGTCAACATTCTTTATTGCATATTGAATATGTATGGCGTTAAAAATTAATGTTTTATTCAATTGCCAAATTCAAAATACATGCATACATAATATTTTTTTTGTATGTATATACTTAGTAAAGAATATATTTTTAAATTCAAATTATGTGTTTCATTTAAAACTAAAAAGTATAAAATAAAATAATATGTAAAAAAAATATTTTTTAAAATATGCTTTTATCGAAACCAAATTCGCCCCTTAAAAAGTAGAAGTTAAAATTGATTGCAAAACCTTAGCTTTTTTGACTGTTATAATATAAAAGTGAATTGCTAGTGCAAGCATTTTGAACTGTTATAATATAAAAGTAAATTGCTGGATAAGGTTAAATAAAAATCTAGGAAATTTGAGGTTCGTGTTTCTTTTTTATTCCAGCAATTTACTTTTATATTATAACAGTTCAAAATGCTTGCACTTGCAATTCACTTTTATATTATAACAGTCAAAAAAGCTAAGGTTTTGCAATCAATTTTAATTTCTACTTTTTAGGGGGCGAATTTGGTTTCGATAAAAGCACATTTTAAAAAATATTTTTTTTACATATTATTTTATTATGTATCTGATTGCGAGAAAAAAATAGAAAACTACACACAATCAAGCTGAACGTATAATTATATTTAACATTTTAAGATTGTGTGTACTATGGTGTGCATGATCAATAGATAAAGCGAAAAATGTATGAAAAAATTAATAGAACTTTTTCAGCTTTGAAAGCTTTTAATTTTTATAGTCACTAATACCAAAGATAATATACTAAAATTATATATATACTAAAATTATATACTAAAATTATAAAATTCCCTTCAACGGGGCTATTATTAGAACATAATGTCTTTAACATACATATAGGCTTCTTTTATAAAAATTAAAAAGAAAAAAGCTTTGATTTTTAAAACAATTTTTTCAATGAAAAGTTAAAGAAGATATGAAATTATATAAATATGTATGTATATTAAAAATAAGAAAAAGCTAATTTAACATTGACATAACTTAAGAGTAGGTTCAACGCAGCTTTTTTTTTGGTTTGAACCTTGGAGCACTCACATTTTTGAACATATCGGAATGAGGTTTTCGCATTCGACCAAGGATACTTTTGGCTAGGACATAGCGAAGCGTTGTTTTTAAAAAACGTTTAATTTATAGACGAAAATATTGAATGTAGTTGAAATTTTAGCGTTTTATAGGGTATTTTTCTGGTTTGAACCTTGGGGCACTCACAATTGTTAACCAATCTTCCTGATTTTTTGCAGAGACATTCTCAGAATTTGCCTTAAGAACAAGACGGGCTTAGATTTTGGAATTTTGCCTTAATTTTGGCACAGTTTTAAAACCAAAGTTCAATTTTTAAATGCCCCCACAACTGAAATGACAAGGTATTTACTAATTTTTTTTTCTTGAAATAGCAGAATGATATTTTTATTATTGGATTGAATATAAAAATTTAATTATACCTAATTGATTATAAATTACAAAACAATCTAATTTCAATTCATATTTCATTTTTAAATATTTTTGAAAATTTTCAATTCACGCACACAAATGCACACAAATTTACGCAAAAACAAACTCCAGAGATTTTGCTTACACACACTGAAAAACAACTTTTGAACAAGAAGTCGACGAAAAAAAGAAATTACACCTTCATACAGATCAGAAGAAACAAGAAACAGACATACATTACGGAGCAGACACTTGTGAAAAAAAAAATATCCCTCGTGAACTTTTAAAAATAAAAATGAAACATATAAAAATAAAATTAACAGAAAATTTCGTCAATAGAATGCAAATACAAATTAATACGTAAGAACAATCAGAATCTTCATATTGGCAGAAAATAAGAAAATACATGGTTACTGCTTCTGATTTTGGAAAAATTCGTAAAGTAAGACGTTAGCTATCACAATATAATTAAAAATAAACTTTATTCATTTCCACAAGGTAAACAAATATTTGATGGTAAAATTCATGAAAAGGACGCAATTAGTAAGCTTGAAGAACAAGCTAACGTAACCATAAAAAAATGTGGACTATTTATTGATGAAGAATTACATTTTCTTGGTGCTACTCCAGATGGTTTAATTGACAGCGAAGGAATTTGTGAAGTAAAATGTCCATATTCTGCTAAAGATTGTTCAATAGAAGAAGCCATCAATGTAAAAAAAATTAAATATTTAAAATATAACAAAGAGGAGGAAGAATACAGTTGCCTTTGTCAACTCTTAGATACCCGTACGAACCGTTAGTATGTTCACAGCCTGTCACTCTGCTTACAATATTATTTTTTTAATATTTTAGTATTTTAAAATAATTTGGATGAATTTTATAATTTCTAGAACTATGGGTTGTACATATATTCAAACTATATGTTTATATATTCTTCATAAGCATATTTTAACCTTCCACATAACGATTATCAATCCAAAACTTTTTCAAATATTCTATAGTACCATTTATTACTGAGCGGTAAATGTATATTAAATTTACTTAGTACAAAATAGTAAATATAATTTTAAATATTATATTATATTAATGCGTACATAGTATATTTATATTGTTATAAGTATATCGCCATACATTCCAATATTTCTTTAAAAACATTTCCATTCCTAGAATAATTTCTTATAAGTACAATAAAATACATATATGTATGTATGTAAATACGGCGCTATATAATATACATCTCTTTACTCTTATCATTCATTCATCAGTGACATATACGATATGTAAATAAACATGATATTATATAAGTATGTATGTGTATCAATATCATATAAATAAAAATTCTTCAAGCAACCGTTATGTTGTTTATTTATTTACATTTTTTTATACTACGCATTATATCCTCAACAATTTCAAATTATCGAGTATCAAAATGCAAAAAATTCGTTAAAGAAATTTGTTAGAAAATTTGAAAAAATCAAGTAACACTTTCGTCAATTATAAAGTAACCCTGTATTATTAAAAAATGTTGTTAACAGAAATAAGAGTATAATGTTGAAGCTTTAATTTTTGTGTATTGCTTCAAAAAAATTTTACAGGTGTTCAAGTTACAGGTGTTTAAAAATAGGAAATTTTCAGTTTTTGACCCCTTACAGCTCCTAAACGGAGAGTGATACAAAAAAAATTTTTGAAATGACTCATACTTATTTTCAAAGATCTAACTTCTGTCAACATTTCAAGTTTACAACTTAAACCGTTTAGAAGATAGAAGGGTTAAAGGATTTTGCAAAATTTGAGTTTCGCATAACGGTAAATTAAGACACCGTATGCCACAAATATATATTTATTGTATATATACTTTTAAAGCTAATAAAAGTAGTAATGGTTTACCGTTTTCAAAATGAAGATATATCTTATACAACTTGTGCTATAACAATTTAAATATAGAGCTTTTTTGAACCTTTGGGGAGCTGTAGCTCCGTAACGGGTGGCACTACAAAAAAAAAGTTATTAAAAATAAAATTAATATTTTTGTGAGATCTATCAGCAGTTAAAATTTCATAGCTCTATTTCAAAAAAAATGTGGGAATCTAAAAGTTAGGTGTTCGAGAGCTACCTTAAGGTTTGGTTCAAACTCAACCAAAAAAAAATAGCGAACCTACTCCAAGAATATTTTGTGTAAATTTCAAGATTCTAGCTTTCTTAGTTTTTGAGTTAGTGTGCTGACGGACGGACGGACATGGCTCAAAAGTCTTAGAATTTTTTACTGATCCGATCCATATCTTTGAAGGTATATCTAGCTCGCTTATTTCGAGATGTTACAAACGGAGGAGTAATTTTTTATTGAAAAATTGAAGAACAAGTTAGAACATTTTTATAATAATTTCTTATTATTTGAAATTTGCGATCCCCGTATACCTAGAAATATGAGAGTAAGAAATGCGTAACTTCCTTGATTTATAATATTAAATTCTAATAACTAAATCAGATTTTTTTTTTGTATTTATTCAAATTTTCTAATTATTATATAATTATCGTAAATGTTAACTATTAAAAAATTGTATTAAATGTTATCATGTAAATAAAATTAGTCAAAATGGTAATAAAAAAATTCTAAAAAAAAATGTTTTTATTATTTCTATATCTGCATATGTATGATAATACATATAATCTTTCTTGAAATTTGTTATAATATATTTACTTTTATTTTTCCACTTGTGAAAAGTACAGGTAAAATTTTTTTTTACTATGTTATAGAAAAATTATAAACACATTTCAAAAATTTAATTTTTATATGAATTTAATAATAAAAAAATATCATTCTATAATTTAACCAAATGAAATTTAATAAAAATGCCATTTCTTCTTTAAAAGCATTTCAACGTTTAAATCATTTACCCAATGGTTTTATCTAACAAATATAAAATTTTATGATATCTGAAATATTTGAAAATATGTACTTATTTCCCAAAAAATGAATGAATGAATATTTGGTTTAAATGCTTTATGTGTTATTTGTTTACGCATACGTGATACATCGTATATACAATTTATACATTATTTTATATGCTTTTATATTAACTCGTCGCTGTCGGTTTATTTATTTATTTATTTATTTATTTATTTATTTATTTATTTGTCATTCTGTCACGCTTTTTATTATCTTCGCA
Source organism: Poecilobothrus nobilitatus (assembly GCA_947095535.1). Taxonomy (NCBI): domain Eukaryota; kingdom Metazoa; phylum Arthropoda; class Insecta; order Diptera; family Dolichopodidae; genus Poecilobothrus; species Poecilobothrus nobilitatus. The sequence goes on from OX352772.1 coordinate 89,984,713, forward strand.
ATCTGTTAGCAACATTTTTAAGTGTAGTATGGTGCAGAGGATAGTGTACAGGTTTCAAAAGTGGGGATCATGCTGTTCGAATCCAGTTCACATGCAACATTTTTTTTTTTTAACTATCTATTATCAACATTTTTTGAATAAAATATGTATACATTTTTGTATATATCAATTTAAAACTTACATTTTTATCTCTTATTTATGCATACAAACATACACATTATATTTTTGATCTTTCCTGGTGTTTTGTATTAGCATAATTAGCAAAACCTAATCCATACATACAATATTTTTATGTATGTTGCTAAGTTATTTTGTTTACAACATTGGTTTAGTATTTAAATCAAAATATTTGCTGTCAACATTCTTTAATGCATATTGAATTAATGCATATATGGTGCAGAGGAAAGTGTACAGGTCTTGAAAGTGAGTGTTAATGTGTGGACTGTGGTTCGAATCCAATTCGTATATGTATAATTTTTTTTTTTTTTTTTTTTAACTCTATTCATCAATATTTTTTAAATAAAATTTTATGTATAATAGATTCAAAACTTTATTTTTCTTCTTATTCATAATTCATGCATACAATACACATGTATTTGATCTTTCTTGCTATAATAATTTAGTTCAATCAATCTTGATATGCACATGGGTTTTGTATTAAGGTTTAGCAAAACACAATATACATATATAGGTACATATAATATTTTTATGTTGCTAAATTATTTTGTTTTAAAACATTTGTTTAGGATTTAAATCAGAATATTTGTTGTCAACATTTTTTATTGCATATTGAATATGTATGGCGTTAAAAATTAATGTTTTATTCAATTGCCAAATTCAAAATACATGCATACATAATATTTTTTTTGTATGTATATACTTAGTAAAGAATATATTTTTAAATTCAAATTATGTGTTTCATTTAAAACTAAAAAGTATAAAATAAAATAATATGTAAAAAAAATATTTTTTAAAATATGCTTTTATCGAAACCAAATTCGCCCCTTAAAAAGTAGAAGTTAAAATTGATTGCAAAACCTTAGCTTTTTTGACTGTTATAATATAAAAGTGAATTGCTAGTGCAAGCATTTTGAACTGTTATAATATAAAAGTAAATTGCTGGATAAGGTTAAATAAAAATCTAGGAAATTTGAGGTTCGTGTTTCTTTTTTATTCCAGCAATTTACTTTTATATTATAACAGTTCAAAATGCTTGCACTTGCAATTCACTTTTATATTATAACAGTCAAAAAAGCTAAGGTTTTGCAATCAATTTTAATTTCTACTTTTTAGGGGGCGAATTTGGTTTCGATAAAAGCACATTTTAAAAAATATTTTTTTTACATATTATTTTATTATGTATCTGATTGCGAGAAAAAAATAGAAAACTACACACAATCAAGCTGAACGTATAATATTGTGTGTACTATGGTGTGCATGATCAATAGATAAAGCGAAAAATGTATGAAAAAATTAATAGAACTTTTTCAGCTTTGAAAGCTTTTAATTTTTATAGTCACTAATACCAAAGATAATATACTAAAATTATATATATACTAAAATTATATACTAAAATTATAAAATTCCCTTCAACGGAGCTATTATTAGAACATAATGTTCTAAATATTTAACTTGTGTACTAATATTTGTTCATTGTGGGGTGAACAAGTAGAATAATTAACGCATATTATTTAATAAATTATTTTAAATACTAATTAATATTTTTCAATCAAAGTATTTTGTTTAAATCAGCAAAAAAAGAAAGGGGAAAAAAAAATTTTTTTATGTTGTCTTTTTTTTTTTTCTTTTGGTTTTCTTTTTAAAAGCGTATAAATTAAATTATTAAAATTCTAAAACGCAAGCTAAAACAAAAAAAAATATATATAGAAAGAAAAAAAAAAAGAGAAAAAAAAAATATTAAAAAGTAATAAGCAAAACCTTAATAAATTCAATTTAAAATATAAAAGGAAAGAAAAAAAGAAAAAAAAAAAAAAAACTATAATAAATCAAGTCTAAAATGGAGTGCAAAAAATGTGATAAAAAAATCGACAGATCACAAAAGAAAGTGGAATGTAACCAATGTAAAGCTTACTTTCACACAAAATGTGTATCAGTGGGAACAAGCAGTAACTTTACTTGTGAGAAGTGCAGTAGCAGTAGGAAATCCTTTTCTATTCTACCTCGTTTTCTGGAAAAACGCTCTCCAAATACTGCAGCCCAACTTCCGTTTTCTCCGAAAAATATTGAAGAGACTACAAAGATGAACAAAATTGTGGATATGTTTCAAAAAATTGAAAAAATACACGAGACATATGTACAAAAAATTCTATCTCTGGAAGAAGAAAATTCAGTGTTAAAAAAAAGAGTCTACCCTTGAAGACAAAATTGATAATATTGAGCAAAAAAGTTTAAATAAATCGTTGGATATAGTAAACGTTCCGGACTTACAAAATCTAAACCCAATTGAAAATGCTGTCAATATTCTAAAGAGTAGTTTAAACTCAACTGTAAAAATAAAAGACAGAATTTTGCCAAACGTGGAAAGTAAAAGGATCTGAAAACAATAAAAACAAAAATAACAACAACAATGCACAAGAAGATCTGAGCATTATGAGAATTAATTTCCATTCTAAGGAAGTCTTAAATGATATTATATTGAAAAAAAGGAGTTAAAAAATAAAGTCACTTATAATGGTAAGAAAATTTTCATAAATTATAGTTTAACTGCAAAAAATAGATTTATTTTTAAGAATGCAAAGGAACTTAAAGAAATTAAAAAAATTAAGTTTGTCTGGATAAAAGATGGTAAAATTTTTATAAGAAAGAAAGAAGGGAATAATTATACAATTATTAGAAATCTAAGTGATTTAAAAAAAAGTTAGTGGAAATTTTATCCATATTTTATTAATAAATGAATCCAAATGAAATTTCATCCCCTTCACCTCTTATTGAATCTAACCATCTCTTACCCAAACAGTTTATAATTCACCAAAATATTCGTAGCTTAAGGTAAAATTTCAATACGTTTCTTTCTTATTTGCAAACATTAGAAAATTTACCTATTATTATTGTTTTATCTGAAATCTGGATTTATAGTGACGAAAAAGAAAATTACAATATAAATGGGTACTCATTATATTATAATTGTAACGATACATACGCTTCGGGCGGTGTTGCGGTTTACACTAAAATAAATTTTCCAAATGTGTGTCCTGCTGTTTCTCTTAGTAGTTGCGACATTGTTAAAATTAAATGTTCATTTGAAAGTATGAGTTTTGCAGTATTCTACTTATATAGATTTAATAATGTTAGTATAGAATTCTCAGACTTTTTAAATGATTTTGATGACTTAATAGGCAAAGAAAAATGTAAAAATCTTATTATAATTGGAGATCTCAATATTGATTTACTCAAAGTTAACAGTTTTAATGAAAGGTATTTATTGATGTTATCAGCACACGGCTTAACTTCTTTAATCAACTCTCCAACTCGTATTTCTGATTTTAGTAGCACTTGCATAGAGCATTTATTTATAAGGCTTAGAAATGGATCAAATAAGTTAGAACCTACAATAGAAAACTTAAATTTGGGTCTAACAGACCATCATCTTATTTCTTTAACTTTAAATTCTTCTAAAACTTCCACTAAAACAAATGAAATTATAAATACTAAGCAATTTATAAATTATTCAAGTCTTTCTGTAAGTTTACAAAGTGAAAATTGGGAAATTGTGTATAATGAAAGTAATACTTCTTTAGCTTATGATAAATTTATTGAAATATTAGGTAAACACATTTCAAATAACTCGTCAGTTTATAAAAATCCAGTTGTGAAAAAGAAGCTGAAGCCTTCGATGACAGATCAATTGTTAAACAAAATAAAATACAAAAACAAGATAGGTCTAAGAATTAAGAACGAGAAAACCAATTTGGATTTAAAAACCTACTTTAAAAATCTGTGTAGAGATATAAATGTAGAAATAAAAACCTTACGTGATAAGTTTTATACATCTCAATTAAATTATTACAATCGAAACTCTACCATGCAATGGAATTTGATTAATAATATTTTAAATAGTCAGGTTACTAATAATCATATAAAAGAAATTGAAATTAATAATGTTAAAATCGTTAACCGAAAGCGAATTGCAAATGAATTTAACAATTATTTTGTTGAGTCAGCAAATAAAGCAAGCACAAATACATTACCTTCATGTAAATGCAACTTTAACTCAAATAATTTTACTTACGATAATTTGCAAGTAAACAATTTTGGATATTTAGAAATTTCGCCTGAAGAATTATATATTACAGTTTTAAGTTTAAACAATAAAAAATCGTGCACAATTGACGGGATCAGCAATATTTTATTAAAAAAAATTTCACACTTCATATGTCCGGGATTAAGTTATATTTTTAATCCTTCAGTTTATAGTGTTGTTTTTCCATCTGCTTTAAAAAAAGCTGAAGTTATTCCACTTTTCAAAAAGGGCTGTAAAAATGATGTATCAAATTATAGACCAATATCTCTATTACCTTGTATCGGTAAACTATTTGAAAAATTGATTAAAAAAAGAATGTTAAGTTTTCTTAATAAAACAAACTTTTTTCACAATAATCAATATGGTTTTCTTGAGGGTAAATCTACCGAAGATGCTATTCTAAAACTTTGTACAGAATTATATTCTAGCTTAAATTCCAACAAATCTTCTGCTGCTCTTTTTATTGATATAACTAAAGCTTTCGATATGATAGATCGCAATGTTTTAAGTTCTAAACTTTATAATGCAGGTTTTAGAGGTTTTATATTAGATTTTTTAATGTCTTATTTAAAAGATAGGTCGCAAAAAGTTAAACTAGAAAATATTTTCAGTGAATGCAGAACTATTAATGTCGGTGTACCTCAAGGTTCTGTTTTAGGACCTTTGTTATTCCTAATTTATATTAATTCTTTATTTGCTCTATCATTTAAAGGAAATATTACTGGTTTTGCAGACGACTGTTCTCTTTCTTATAGCGAAAAAAACATAAATTGTCTAAAGGAAAGTCCAAACTCTGATTTAAATTTGCTGAGAAATTGGTTCATGGATCATAAACTTATCATAAGCAATAAAACAAAACTAGTAGTATTTAATTTAAAAAAACGCAGCTTTGAGCGTATAAAGCTTAAATTTCATGCAGCAAACTGTAAAAAGATGGTGTGTGAAAACTGCGCTGGCACTACAAATCAAATTCGTTGTTGTTCAACAATTTGTTTTGAAATTTAAACTGTTGACAATTATAAATATTTAGGATTAATTATTGATAACAACCTAAACTGGAAGTTACATCTAAATCAGTTACATAAATACATGTTGCTTTGCATCCGAAAATTCTATCTACTAAAAAACTTTTGCTCAAAAACACTTTTACTAAAATTTTACTATGCTATAGTGCATTCCAAGTTACAGTATGGCATTGCTAGTTGGGGTGGTACCTATTTTAATTCAATTGAACCAGTCTTTATAGCGCAAAAATGTACAATTAGGATTATTTATTCTAAAAATAGGAGATTCAGTTGTTGGCCTTTATTTCAAGACTCAAATCTACTTCCGGTACGCCACATATATGCCTATAAATGTCTAATCAAACTTTTTAAAATGGATAACTTTTTACAATTAAGAAACAATAATCAATATAACCTAAGAATTAATAAGTTAAATTTAGCTTGCATTTCTTTTGACTCAAAAACTCACTATAAAAAATTTTTTGACAGCTTGGCTCCTAAATATTTTAACAAACTTCCAAATCATATAAAGGAAATAACAGTATTATCAAGATATTCAAAATTATGTAAATTATGGTTATTATCAATTAATTATCTTGATTTAGAAAATTTAATTTAAAAATACCCTGAAAGTCTCACCTTTCTCTTACTTAGAAAGTGTAGAATAAATAACTTTTTTTTTTCTTTTTTTTTTTTTTATACTTAAAATAATATTTTTTTTTTTTTCTTTGTTTTAAATTTACTGTAATTTTAGAGTTGCATGAAGTAGAGAAAAATAGTAAGCTCAATTGTAGGAATGGAATTTCAGTTGCTTTCGAAAAGAATTTTGTTAAATCTATATACATGCACGGAAAATCGGTGGTAGATATTAGACCTGATCTTAAAGCTGATGATGTTCTCTTCTACAGGACTTCTCTATATCGTTCTAAGTCCTGCTGTGAATTAATGGATTTACTTATTAATTTAAAGGATGCAAAAACTTCCCTAACTAATGTTTTAGACATTCCAGCTCAATGCAATGTATCAAAAAGCTATAACACTGTTCTTTTTAACTATAGACAAGAATTTTCTTCATCAGAAATATCTGATTTTAAATGGATTGTTCTGCACGAAATTTATAACAAAATTAACCCTTCTCTGCTAAATATTCCAAAATTTATTATCGATATGCATATAAAAAGAATTACTGAAATTGAACCGATTTCGTCTTTTAAAGAACGTATTGCAATGAAATACTTTAGCTGCGATTATAAAACTTTATTAAAAAATAATTTAACACAAATTATACTAAATTATATTTGCTGTTCTATGTATCCTTGTTGTAGTTGTACTACTAAATAATTACTAATTAATTATGATGTAAAATGCAAAATAAAATTTAATTAAACTGTAAAATTGTAAAACAATTTATTAATTTGTATTGCTTATTCAATTGAAATTGTAAAAAAAAGAAAAAAAAGAAAAAAAAAAGAAAGAAAGAAAAGAGAGAAAAAAAAAAATAATAATTAGTTTCAAACAAAATCTCAACCCAACCAAAATCTCTCATACGGTAGTGGTTTATCCACTACTGTATAAATAATATTTAAATTTTTGTTTTCCTTTTATAAATTATTTTTGTAGTCGTAAGAATTAAACCTAGATATAGAAGAAATTTGTAAAAGTAATTTATAATGTAATGAAGATTTAAATAAAAATAAATAAAATAAAAAAAAAAATAAAAAATATGAGAATCTATTATATGTACTAATATGAGAATCTTTATGTGTACTAATATGAGAATCTATTATGTTCTAATTATTAGAATATAAGTTAAATAATAAGAACATAAAAATAAATGTAAGTTTTTTTTTTAAATAAAAAAAAGTAAGAATTTGGAATTTCTCAATAGACAATAAATACGTAATAAGAAAAGAAGAAAAATATTAATTCATTTTTATACCCATACGATAGGATCGGGTATAATAAAATTACTCGTCCGTTTGTAACGCCTAGAAATAAGCGAGCTAGATATACCTTCAAAGGTATGGATCGGATCAGAAAAAAATTCTAAGACTTTTGAGCCATGTCCGTTCCTCCGTCCGTCTGTCCGTCCGTCAGCACGCTAACTCAAAAACTAAGAAAGCTAAAATCTTGTAATTTACACAGAATATTCTGGGAGTAATTTGTAGGTTCGCTATTTTTTTTGGTTGAGTTTGAACCAAACCTTAAGGTAGCTCTCGAACACCTAACTTTTAGATCCCCACATTTTTTTTTAAATAGAGCTATGAAATTTTAACTGTTGATAGATCTCATAAAAATATTAATTTTATTTTCAATAACTTTTTTTTGTACCCCCACCCGTTACAGAGCTACAGCTCCCCAAAGGTTCAAAAAAGCTCTATATTTAAATTGTTATAGCACAAGTTATATAAGGTATATCTTCATTTTGAAAACGCCAAACGATTACTACTTTTATTAGCTTTAAAAGAATATAAAAATAAATATATTTTTGTGGCATACGGTGTCTTAATTTACCGTTATGCGAAACTAAAATTTTGCAAAATACTTTAACCCTTCTATCTTCTAAACGGTTTAATTTGGAAACTTGAAATTTTGACAGAAGTTAGATCTTTGAAAATAAGTATGAGTCATTTCAGAAATTTTTTTTGTATCACCCCCCCTTTGGGAGCTGTAAGGGGTCAAAAACTGAAAATTTCCCATTTTTGAACACCTGTAACTTGAACACCTGTTAACATTTTTTTGCAGTAATACACAAAAATTAAAGCTTCAACATTATACTCTTATTTCTGTTAACAACTTTATTTAATAATATATGGTTACTTTATAATTGGCAAAAGAGTTACTTGATTTTTTCAAATTTTCTAACAAATTTCTTTAACTAATTTTTTTTTGCATTTTGTTTTACTCGATAATTTGAAATTGTTGACGATATAATGCGTAGTACATAAAAATGTAAATAAATAAACAACATAACGGTTGCTTGAAGCATTTTTATTTATATGATATTAATATATATACATACTTATATAATATCATGTTTATTTACAATATATCATATATATCACTAGTGAGTGAATGATAAGAGTATATATGTATATTATATAGCGCCGTATTTACATACATATATGTATTTTATTGTACTTATAAGAAATTATTCTGCCAATGGAATATTTAAATATAATATAATATAATATTTAAAATTATATTTATTATTTTGTACTAAGTAAATTTAATATACATTTACCGCTTAGTATTAAATGGTACTATAGAATATTTGAAAAAGTTTTGGATTGATAATCGTTATGTGGAAGGTTAGAATTTGCTTTTGAAGAATGTATAAAGATATAGTTTGAATATATGTACAACCCATAGTTCTAGAAATTATAAAATTCACCCAAATTATTTTAAAACACTAAAATATTAAAAAAATAATATTGTAAGCAGAGTGACAGGCTGTGAACATGCTAACGGTTCGTACGGGTATCTAAGAGTTGACAAAGGCAACTGTATTCTTCCTCGTTTATATTAGAAATAGATGAATTGCATTGTGCATTATGTTTAAATTTGTTCATGTTAATTTTAACATGTTTTATTTTGTTCATGTTAATTTTAACTTTTGTCACTTTCTCTGTTCGTCGGCTTTAAAATTAAATTATATTTTTTTTGTTTAAGTCATTAAGAATGTGTTTTTTGTATTAACGAGGAAGAGTGCAGTAGAGTAGACTGTGTCAACTCTGGGATACCCGTATGAACGTAATATATCCTGTTTCTATAAAACTTGATCATCTTTTAAAAACATTCAGATGTTTTAGTACCGAACTACAGAGATATATTTATGTAAATTGTGGAGTTGTATGACAGCTACCTGAACCTATTGCGCCTAGCTTCATTAAGTTCCAAGAGGTGCAAGAAGCCTGAATCGGCTGCTCTAGACCAACCAAATTTTACAAAAATTGTTGGCCTATAACTCGACACCTCTTTACTAAATTTCAGGTTCCTAGCTTCAATAGACACTGAGTTATTCTCATTTAAACGGAGAAGTTGTATGGCAGCTACCCGAACCCGCCACAACAACACACAGAACCAAATTTTGCAGAAGTTGTTGCCATAAAACTTGATCATCACTTGCAAAATTTCAGACGCCTAGCTTCATTAGGTTCCAAGAGGTACAAGAAGCCTGAACCGACTGCTCTAGACCAACCAAATTTTAAAAAAGTTGTTGGCCTATAACTCGACACCTCTTTACTAAATTTCAGGTTCCTAGCTTCAATAGACACTGAGTTATTCTCATTTAAACTGATAAGTTGTATGGCAGCTACCCGAACCCGTCGCACCACCACAACCAAATTTTGCAAAAGTGGTTGCCATAAAATTTGATCATCATTTGCAAGATTTCAGACGCCTAGCTTTATTAAGTTCGAAGAGGTGCAAGAAGCCTGAACCGGCTGCTCTAGACCAACCAAATTTTACAAAAGTTGTTGGCCTGTAACTCGACACCTCGTTACTAAATTTCAGGTTGCTAGCTTCAATAGACACTGAGTTATTCTCATTTAAACGGAGAAGTTGTACGGCAGCTACCCGAACCCGCCGCACCACCACAACCAAATTTTACAGAAGTTGTTGCCATAAAACTTGATCATCATTTGCAAAATTTCAGAAACCTAGCTTGAATAGATACTGAGTGATTTCTATATAAAGATAGAAGTTGTATGGCAGCTACTCGAACCCGCTGACCGAAAATGTTGGATTTAAATAGCAAAACTAACAATTTTGCAAAAGTGCCGCAAAAAAATTTTCAGCCTCCTAGCTCCTTTATTTTTTGAGTTATCGTGCGGACGGACGGACGGACGTACATGGCTTAATCGACTCAGAATTCGATTCTGAGCCGATCCATACCTTTGACACTATATATAGCTCGACTTCTTTAAGGTGTCACAAACGTAATGGCAAATTTATTATACCCTTGAACATAGTTCATACGGGTATAAAAATAATAATTAAGATATATTACATACAAACATACACATTTTAAAAATAACTTATTTTAATATAAGTTAATATTAAATTAAATACAACAGGTACAATAGGTACAATATGCTGCAATAAAAATGAGTATAATTATGTATGTACCTGTTATTATGAATATGAGTATGTATGTAAGTTGGTAAAGGCATTCTAATATTTTGTAGTTGCTTTTATTTATCTACAACCAAAGCGCATTATAATGCTTAAAGAAATAGCATTCCATATAAATTTTAAAACAAACATTTTTTATAGATGGTACCTTTAAAAAAAAGCAAAAATAATAAAAAACATTATTTTATAAATTATCAATGAATTTTAGTTGTTCTTTATTAATACCAACTATAGGTATAAAAATTATTATTATAAAAGTATAAAATATGAAATAATGTTTATAACATATTATGTTTAATAGGTATAATTTTTTTTTATTTCATATAATTAGAAAAAATTTTAAAAATTATGTCTTTATGCCGTTAAATCGAAAACTATGTAAGTGTTAAAATTACCTTTAGTATAGATTTTACATGTTAATATCACTTTTACTATATATTTTGTATGTATACAATTCTGTCTAAGAATAATATATATACATATATAAGTTTATATCCTTATTTCCACACCACCCTGAGCGCGTAAAGAATAAGGCGCGTTTTTTTAATGTGGTATCCCAAGAGGCCTAATCCACAAAAACAATTTAAAAAAAAAATGTTAATTTATGTTAAAAAAAAAATATTTCTAAAAAAAACAAGTTTAAACCAAATAACAATTCTTAAAAATTAAAAACTGTAACATAGAAAACAACGCTTATTATATTATCCTATGATATATTGGATTGGAGTCTGCCGTCCTATACATGTGGTTTTATTTTATTAATTTATTAGATTTATTAAAATAAAACACTTTTGTTTAATTTAGATTTAAATGTTTAATAATAATTATTAATAAAATTGTAAATCCAAAAATATTTTATTTTATATGAAATTTAAATTATTTTAAACTAACACAAATTCAAAATTGTTTTATTATATTTAAGTTTACTTTTAGTATTTACTTTTAGTACACATTTAGAATAATTGAGTTTAACATTTTAATCCCACATACATGCCTGGGTCAGTGTCCACCACGACTCCTATACATTTTATTCATTCATAAATTAAACGAAAAAACTGACCGAGGCTCGTTTTCCGTTTTGAATTAGATTAACTAGGTATTATTATTATTATAATTCCATTATTATTATTTATTATTATTTTTGTTTTAATAATAAATGTTATGTTCACTTCTAAGTTTTTGGTTATCTAATTAACATTTTCATTAAATTGATTTTAATATAAATTCCTTTTGATTTTATTTCATTTTATTTATTATAAATGAAATTAAATAATGCAAAGATTAAAAATTAATAAAATTTTATATGTATTTTTAATTGCTTGTTACCTAATTTTTAACAATAATTTTGTTAATAAAAAATCATAAAAATAAAATTCTGTATTTAATTATTCCTTCAAAACTCTAAGTCTAGGATTATTATAATTATCATTTATTATTTTAGATTTTTGGAAAATCCATAAAGAATTTCTTCTTATTAAAATTAAAAGAAAATAGTCTAAAATTTTAACTCTATGGTCGTAACATTTGTGATTTTTATCGAACCATTTTTTTAAATCGTTTATGCATTCTATCTTAATTTTAGATAAAATCCCTTCTTCATGACCTGAAGTTTTCATAACTTTACTAAAAATAATCACATAACGTTTACAGATTGCAAAATATTAATTTGATGGAGCTTTAAGAGATCCAAAATCGGTATCGGTATTACAATTTTTAAAAAAAATTAAATATTCATTATTATTAGACATTGAAGCCATTTCCGCATTTAACAAATTCTTACCGCAATCATGACAATTACTTATTTCACGATGTTTTTTAAGGATTTTCATCATAATATATCCTGCAAAATATCTGGTTGCATTTTCAGATAAGAAATTTTCTATGGTAAAGTTTTCTTCATGTTCAGAATGTAAATCAATATCATTTAATAAGTTAATGTTCTCTTTATTTGATGGATCCTGATTGCTTTGCTTTGGATTGATTTGCACTGTTTGATTCTTCATTGTCGTTGTTAGTTTCATTCAATTTCAATATATTTTGCCAATCTATGTCCAGCATATTTTCAGAATCTTGTTCACAGTTCGCGAATTTCGAAGAATACGCTAATTTTACACAGATTATTTTAGCTAAAATATATCCCAATTCGGAAGCAGAAGGATTTCTTTTTTTAGAACGAACTATAATAAATAAATTTTCTATTATATCCTGATTACATTTATTAGTGCACATATAATACCAGTCTGCATGTTCATTGAACAGCTCATCTGATAATAAAAGAATACCGTTAATAGATTGTCTCAGCCCTTTTAAACAATTAATTTTAATTTTTTTGTGAGGAACCTCAAATTCTACTTTTTTCAAAAATTCGCACATATCCTGAATATAATGCCATACGCAATTATTTTTTTGCAAACCGTTTTTATATGGATTTTTGTCATATAGTGTTTTACTATTTAGACAGACGAATAAATTATTAAATTTTTCTACGCATTTTGCAGTACACAACGCAGAGTTTTTATCCTTAAAAAATTCTGATTCGGCGTATGTTCTAATACCAGCACAAGTTGAACTAAATACCTGAATAGCAAGTTTCACATTCATTTTTTGGAACGTATTGGGATCTCTGTTAAACGTGGGCATACTCGGATTGATGACTTACTATCTTTTTCATTCAGCTGCTTCCATGTCGCATGACCTGATTCTGTTTTTAATGGATACTTAATTAAATTATTTCTAATTGATTTAAATAAATGTGGTACATCATATAAAAAATTCATTCAGATATGTATTAATTACTTTATAACTATATATATCCACAAATATAATATACATATACATATATATAATTTACATACATATCTATGTAATATGTATACATAATTTGTATACATAATATACATAATATGTATACATCTTTGCTATCCGTTTAGTACACGATGACGATCTGCTGATATTAGCAATTTTATGTTTTAATATTCTTAATTCTATTGAAGCTACGTAAAGCTTTTTTTTGTTATTATGTTATTATCTGATATTCTATTGAAGATACGCAAAGCTTTTTTTTTTGTTATTATGTTATTGTTTTTAAAAGTTTTTCAATTGAGATTTGAGAATAGAATAAATAAAGCTTTTACAATTTTTTAATAAATTTTACATACAGCTTGAATTTTTAAGGTTTTTATTTTATACAGCTTCGCAACATCTATATAGTATATTACCTTTGCTAATACGTAGGCAAATTTTTACATGAAGTTTGAGACATAGCTTTTAACCTACTCTTAACATAAAAATAAAAAAATTAATTTTTAGATGTTAAAAAAAAAAAATGTTTGATAAAACGTTTTTTGTAAACTTTTTTAAGTTAGGCGCCAGTTATAGCTATCATTGAAATGCGTCCAGAAAAAACGTTTCATTGAAAACTTATACTTTTTTCCGTATAGGCGATTATAGCAATCGGAGAAAACTGTCAGTTAAATTATGTGTTAAATGGCAAATGACAATAATGAAGGCAAAATAAAAATAAATGTAATTTAAATTTAAATTGTTGTTAGCGTTATTTCGATGTTTGCAAAATAAAGTTTTATTATTTTAATTTATTTAATTATTATTGGTAGAAAATGGTACTAATAAAGAATAAAAAAAGATTGTTTTATTTAATAATGAATAATTTAAATTACATGCATTGTGAGCAGGTCCGCGGTATGAGCCGGTTAAATGGCAATGGTCGGTTACCCTATCTGTATCTAAATCTATTTGATATTTTTTTCTAAATTTGTTAACATTTTCATTGGTATCACTTTTTTAAGGTATTCATGCGAAATATTAATAATATCTGCATTTAATTTCTCTATAAAAATATTAATACAATTCTCACCTGCGTACATTCTAAATAAATCCAAATTGTCATTGAAGGAACATTTAGTATTGTAAGCAAATGCACATGGAATTTGCTCTTGTATGTCTGTTGTTGATGATTGTGTTTCTTCAGGATGACATGTATAAATATTTTGAAGTAAACATTCAAAATCAGAGTAAACGGTAAAAGGTATATCAATTTTTCTTTCATATTTTGTAAATTTTATCCATTTCTTTTCCTTACTCATCATCAATGTAACAATTTTGCAACATTTTCTTTTTGTGTATATGATGAGAAACTTCATCATGAAAATATTGTAAACATGTATTGCATAAGTATAGACCATGTTGTGTTATTTGAGAACTAATAAACCTTGATATATTTTTTATCCAAACATAGTGAGCTCTTTCTTAATTTTTGACCAATAAAGGATTAATATGCTTAATTTTTTCTTTTTTGGTTGAATAATAAGGACTAACTATTTGATGAAAAAATCTTTTTTGTACGCTAGTTTCTTCAATTCCAAAAACATTGACGGTAATAGTAGAACTTAATTCTTCAAACACATTCATCTGTGCCACTTTAAGTGGGAACTCCAAATTACCGAATTCTACAGAGACTACTTCAAAATTTTGATTTAAATGTATAGTGCTGCTTTCAATATCGATTATTCTATAAATAGATGTTCTTTGTAAATCTCGATTCCCTGTATTTTTTTTTTCCTTGCCACTCCCTTCAGCTATTGTACAAGACTAAGACATTTCTTTTTTTATTTCTACGCCATCTATTATCTTATACAAGAATTATGGTTTATTGTTATTTTATTATTATATAGCTATTACAATGATATTAATGATAATTAATTATGATATTAATAATTAATATGATAATTAATTATGATATTAATTATAATTTATAGAACATATATACATATTTTTAATTTAATTATATTCTACTAATTATATATTATAAGAAAAATCTATATTATTCTAATCTTTATGACCCAGCCAGGGTTTGAACCCGAGGGTTTGAAAAGCCGATATCTTAATTACTATGCCATTGGCTGGATCCCTGTATAAAGAGCTGATATTATACTCCATTTAAGGCAATATTCATCTGTATTCCTAACGTTAATATAAAAATGTTTGCTCTCAATGAATTTAGGTAATGGTAAATATTGTGAACATTTTAAAGACTTGTACTGATTAATGTTAATTTATACATGTGAAATTCTTAATAAAGCCCAACTTCGTCACTTTTTTTAATAATATTATTAACCATACCATCATTAAACTCTGAAAGCTGTTTACTTTGATTGACAATTCTCATTTTAGTATTGAATGATTTCACCGATAGATTCATATTACCTTCATATTCCTCATCTTCGCTATCCTTCTTAGAAGTTTTAATATATTCCGTGAATAATTCCAAATCGAATTTGAAAGCTTTATGTTTTTCCAATGCAGCCTTCAGCAATTTAATTATTTTATCTTTTGCTTTAATGAAAAATTCGTTAGATGATTGTAATTCCTCTACATCATTATCATATATGAACAACTCTGTCCTCTCATTAAAAACAGTTTTAACACACTTAAGACCATCTTCAATAATAGTTTCTGAATTTCTTCTATGTTTTAGAGTCCTTAGGTGATATATCCATCCCTTAATAGGAATAGCAATTTTACAAAAAACGCAATATTTTTTTCATTTGCAGAAATGTAGTTTGAATAAGTTTCATTTTATTATATAGTTTTTATTTTACTATTTGAATCAATTATTTCCTTAGAATGATAAAATTTTTCATTATTATTTCATTTATATACCTAATTCATAATACATTCAACTGCGGCAGCAAATACATTCTCAAATCAACAAATAACATTCTCAAATTTCACTGAAGCATTCAAACTTCTAATCCTTAAATTAATTTCAATATACCTTACACTTAATTCTCACTTTAAATTTTTTTTTCGAGTTATCAATTTTTAACCGCAAGTTTTTAAAATTTTTCATTTTAAAATTT
Organism: Poecilobothrus nobilitatus; assembly: GCA_947095535.1. Classification (NCBI taxonomy): domain Eukaryota; kingdom Metazoa; phylum Arthropoda; class Insecta; order Diptera; family Dolichopodidae; genus Poecilobothrus; species Poecilobothrus nobilitatus. Next base: position 90,000,993 of record OX352772.1, read on the forward strand.
TTGTACATTTTTTTTAACAGTGACGTCATTTTTATGTTTTACCAACGGCAAATGTTAAAAGTGTCACAGAACTGTCATAGTATAACTGGCTATCACCATAAAGAAATCATATACATAGAGTATTTACATCGAACAAATTTTTTAAAACATTTCTGCACAAAATATAGAACCCCGAAATTCTGTTTTGTTGCAGATTAACATATTTTGAACAAAAAATGTATGCAGAAATAATATTTATTTGCAGCTTATAAAAAAATGAAATGTATTCTTTTCTTATTTATACTATTTTATAATTGTAGTGGTATGGTTATGGTAATATTTTTATACCCCTACGATAGGATCGGGTATAATAAAATTACTCCTCCGTTTGTAACACCTCGAAATAAGCGAGCTAGATATACCTTCAAAGGTATGGATCGGATCAGAAAAAAATTCTAAGACTTTTGAGCCATGTCCGTCCGTCCGTCCGTCAGCACGCTAACTCAAAAACTAAGGAAGCTAGAATCTTGAAATTTACACAAAATATTTTAGGAGTAATTTGTAGGTTCCCTATTTTTTTTGGTTGAGTTTGGACCAACATTTAGGGTAGCTCTCGAACACCTGACTTTTAGATCCCCACATTTTTTTTGAAATAGAGCTATGAAATTTTAACTGCTGATAGATCTCATAAAAATATTAATTTTATTTTTTATAACTTTTTTTTGTAGCCCCACCGTACATGTCACTAGTGAATGAATGATAAGAGTATAGATGTATATTATATAGCGCCGTATTTACATACATATATGTATTTTATTATACTTATAAGAAATTATTCTGTCAATGGAATATTTAAATATAACATAATATAATATTTAAAATTATATTTACTATTTTGTACTAAGTAAATTTAATATACAATTACCGCTTAGTATTAAATGGTACTATAGAATATTTGAAAAAGTTTTGGATTGATAATCGTTATGTGAAAGATTAGAATCTACTTTTGAAGTTTGAATATATGTAGTTTATAGTTTGTAGTTTATAGTCATAGTTTGAATATATGTACAACCCATAGTTCTAGAAATTATAAAATTCACCCAAATTATTTTAAAATACTAAAATATTAAAAAAATAATATTGTGAGCAGAATGACAGGCTGTGAACATACTAACGGTTCGTACGGGTATCTAAGAGTTGACAAAGGCAACTGTATTGTTCCTCGTTTTTTATTCGTTTCATTATTATTTGTTTGTACGTATGTTTATTAGATTTGAAATGATTACAATTTGAATGTTTAATAATTTTTGGCTGGCATATATAAAGCGTATTAAATAGCGTTTGTGTGTGTTTAGTAAAATTAAAAATGATTTTATTATGCATGTATAAGAACATAACGTATTGAAGTAGGTAAATAAATAAAAAATTAGATAAGTGATAATAAGTGACTTTTATTAAATATTTTGTTTTAATAAATAAACTTAAGGTAGTAAGGGAACAAATCAATGTTAAATTACAGATTCACTGAAATAAAAGTTTCTTTTCCTACTTAGAGTAAATATATAGTCATGATATACCAGCCCAGGGACGAGGGGGTGGCAAGTATGGCATTCGCCATAGGCGCAAACGGCTAAGGGGTGCAATTTTTTTTGAAAAAAAATTTAAATTTTATTATAAAATATGTGAATTTTGTTCAAAAATTATATTTTTTTTAGTAAAAAAAATGAAAGCGGCATAAATGTTAATTCGATTTCATGAAAGTTTAGGAAGGCGAATTTCAAAAATTTAAAAGGGAACATTTGGATGATTTATCGATTTTCAAAGTATACCTATTCTATGGTAAAAATCAATCGAATTCCCACATTAAATAATTTGATCTAGAAGGTTTTTAAATTTCATTATGTTGAAAAATTGTAAAAACCAATCGGTTTCCCACATTAAATAAATTCATCTAGCTATAAGGTTTTCTAAATTATTTTGTTGAATTTTGTTTATATAAAAATTGACAAAAGTAAATAAAATAAATATACATACTCTAAAGTTTATTTTATTTAAAGTAACAAAATATGAAAAAAAAAACATCTAAAAACAAATATGACAAAGAAAACATCAAACATCAACAAACAAAGAAAATTCGTACGGAACAAAATTTAATTCAATCTCATACACTGTCCAACTGGCTGAGAAACGGAGGAGCTTTAGAATCAAATGATGCCGCAGGTGTGCGAGATTCAGTGACCGAAGTCAACAGCACAATTGAATTTGCTTTTGAGTCAATGGAATCTGAATGCGTAGTAGTTGAGGTCGAGCAGACAAATGTACCGCTCTTAATTATAACAGGAGAAAATAATACCAAAGAAAAACCATTACTATCGAAAATAAATAAAAATAATCCAAGTTCTTGGCCAACAATAAATAATCAAGTCAGATGTTATTTGATTGAGAATAGAGTGGATCAGGGTAAAAGTTCGAATTTTTCTGAAAGTTGTTCTTCAGATGGTCGAAAATTTACAAAGAACTGGTTTATAAAACAATTAGTTAATGGTGAATGTTTAGAAAGGATTTGCCTGATATATTCTAGAGAGGAAAAGAAACTTTACTGTTTTCCATGTATTTTATTTCGGAAATGCAATTCAATGTCAAAATTAGGCGACCCAAAACAAGGCTTTAACAATTGGAAAATATTAAATCCTCGAATTTTAGATCACGAAAATTCCCAAGAGCACCGTGAAACTTTTCTAAGCTGGAAGCAAATAGAAAAACGTCTTAAATTAGGAGGTTTAATTGACGACCGTTTGCAAATAGCTTACTTAAGTGAAAAGGAAACGTGGCGTAGTATTTTAAAAATGATTTTAGATGCAATTCTCTTTTGTGCTAAAAATAACCTAGCTTTGCGAGGATCTAGTGATCAAATTGACAACGCGAACTGTGGTAATTTCCTTTCTCTCATTAAACTACTTAGTAAGTACTATTCTACATTGGAAAATCATTTAAAAAATCACAAAACTGGCTCGGTGAACTACTTATCAAACAAGATCCAGAACGAATTTATTAATTTAATGGGAGATAAAGTAAGAAGCACAATTATGAATAGAATAAAAATATCAAAATATTACTCGATACTCTTCGACGGAACGCCTGATATTTCCCATCAGGAACAGATGTCTCAAATTATCCGCTACGTTTACATTGAAGATGGCAAAGTTTCTATTCAGGAAAGTTTTATTGATTTTATTCAGATAGAAGAGAAAACTGGAGAAGTATTGGCCGCTGAGATATTGACAAAAATTGCTAAAGATGGATTTGACATAAAAAATGCAAGAGGGCAATCATATGACAATGGTGCGAATATGTCAGGAATTCATAAAGGAGTTCAAGCTCGAATCATTAAAGAAAATGAGTTTGCACGTTTTATACGGTGCTCGGCACACTGTCTAAATTTGTGTGGTGAAAAGGCAGCTCGTGCATGGTAACATTTTTCTCAAACATTCAACAACTTTTTAATTTTTTCTCACGTTCTGTAAATCGCTGGAAAGTTCTTATGTCGATTTTGAAAATAGCTCTCAAACGTCACAGTTCTACAAGGTGGTCATCGAAAGCAAAAGCTGTTAAATCAGTAGTAACACAAATAATTGGTGTCTGTGAAGCTCTAACACAAATCTCGCAAAATTCCACTGACAAAGAGACGATATTTACAGCTAAAAATTTATTGAAACAAGTTAATTTTAAATTCTGCTGCTTGGAATATTGGAACTTGATTCTTAATAATACTGACCGAGTCAATACATTGCTTCAAAGTAAATCTATGTGTTTATGTCAAGCTTTGGAGCTACTGAAAGCTTTATCAGAAACCTTAACTGATATTCAACAAAATAGGAAAGAACAAATTTTTAAAACAATTGAGGGAAAAGCAAAGAGTTTGAACATATTGCCGAATTTCATAGATAGTCGCTTTAGAAAGCCAAATCCGAAATATACAAATCTGAGGAAAAACAAAAAGCTAAGGAATCCAAGATAATTGAGCAAAAACAAAAAGCTAAGGAATCCAAGAGGAAAAGACAAAAAAATAGTCAAAAATAATTCAAAACTAAATATATATAGTAGAAATTTTGTCTCACATGGTCTGCAATTTTTGAATAAATATTTTTTTAAACTTTTTCTTGATTTGTAATGAATTAATAACTTTAATTTTTATTTTTTTTTTTCATGAAAATTTTGTTAAAAATCAATGCATGAGATTATTAATTTAAATTAAATACCTATATATATTGTTAAAATGATTAATTATGTTTTTATGTTAAACTTTTTTAAATGTTAAAGTAGTTTATATGCTTAGTTATAATTTTGTAAATAATTTTGTAAATAGTTTTTTATATTTTCTTGTAAAATTTGTTTACATAAATATTGAATTTTTATTTTTTTGTAAATGTACTAATAAAAAGGGTTTTATATGCCATTTGGAAAATTAATACTAACAGACTATATTTTAGAATTTTCCATGTGGCTTTTTCCCTTCTTATGTTTTCCTTCTATTCTTTAATTTTAAGCAATAAAACATTTTTTTTAATTAATTTTATGTGCTTTTGTTATTTTTTGATTCCCTATTTAGGTACTGTACTAATATTCCTATTCTAATATTAGCTATTCTAACATTTAGGTACTAATATTAAAAAGAAAATTGTTAAATAAAATTTGATTTTTTTATTAATTTTTGCAAAAGTTATAAAAATTATTTACTTTTACTAGTACTAGGTATATCATGACTATATATTTACTCTAAGTAGAAAAAGAAACTTTTATTTCAGTGAATTTGTAATTTAACATTGATTTGTTCCCTTATTACCTTAAGTTTATTTATTAAAACAAAATATTTAATAAAAGTCACTTATTATCACTTATCTAATTTTTTATTTATTTACCTACTTCAATACGTTATGTTCTTATACATGCATAATAAAATCATTTTTAATTTTACTAAACACACACATCGCTATTTAATACGCTTTATATATGCCAGCCAAAAATGATTAAACATTCAAATTGTAATCATTTCAAATCTAATAAACATACGTACAAACAAATAAGAATGAAACGAATAAAAAAAATATTACCACTACCATACCACTACAATTATAAAATAGTATAAATATGAAAATAATACATTTCATTTTTTTATAAGCTGCAAATAAATATTATTTCTGTATAAATTTTTTGTTCAAAATATGTTAATCTGCTACAAAACAGAATTTCGCCGTTCTATATTTTGTGCAGAAATGGTTTAAAAAATTTGTTCGGTGTAAATACTCTATGTATATGATTTCTTTATGCTATCACCTGCTATCACCATATATACATGAAATCCTCCTAAACGTATGCAAGATATTTTATATACCGCCAAATCAATATAACTATTATTTTGATTATATGAGTCATATTTGACCTCTTAAACGAGTAACACGCAAAATACACGAGCTTAGTAAAAAAATCGCAAATGTAGCTTTGTTTTTTAATCGCAGCTAACAAGGGTTAAACATATAATATTTTATAAACATATAAAATTTTAACTAATATTAACAAGATAAATAAATGAAAGAAACTTAAACAAAAATAAATAAATAGTGCAAAATTATACTTTTTATATTCATACGGTATAAAATACCGCATGGTTATTGACTCTGAATGGACAAATATATTAAAAAAGGCAAAACATAAGATCGCTTCTAATAGAATAAAAAAAAATCCAAGTAAAAAAAATATTAAAAGAATAAATAATGAAAGTATTAAAAATGAACTTTTATTAATGAAAACGAAAGTAAACCAATTAATAAATGACAATTTAAATGTACCAAATAACGTAAATAGTTTTGCATTATTAAGTGACAACAATGACATTAATATCTCAGATGACATCAATGACGTTATCGAGCCAATAAAAAAAAATGAAACAAATATAACCAAAAATAAAAATAATACTGATTACTAAGAAATTTTGAAAAACAAAATACTGATAAACTAATAATGAACCAATTATTAACTTACCCGGACCCTCAAATGTAAATTCACTAAATAATAATTATAATAATTCTAACCTCAGTTCATCATGTAACACTAATACACAAAATAAAATTGAAAACAATAATATACAAATCAAAAGTAAAAATAAAAATATGCCTCCAATATTCATTACATCAGAAGATATTCAAGTAATAAAAAATTTAATTAAACTATACAATTAAAAATTACAAATTTTTTTATAAAAACTATAAATAAAACGCGACACATACTATATTTGAAAACCGAAATAAAATTTAATAAAACTTTAGAATCTTTAAAAGAAGCAAAAGTAGAATGCTTCTCATATACTATTAAAAGCCAAAAACCGACCAGTCTAGTATTAAAAGGTCTACATAACGACTACGAACCAGAATATATAACTAAACTTACTAAAAGCAAATAATGTTGAACAAGTGAAATTCACCAAAGTAATAAGAATGAATACAAAAAAAGCAATAAATCAAAATATAAAGTTACCAATTTATATAGTACAAGCGGGACCACAAAGTTTGATAAATAATATATTTAACATAAAACATTTAGACAACCAATTAATAAAATGGGAAAGATTAAAAAAACCAAGTGTCATACAGTGTAAAAGATGCCAACGTTTTAACCACTCCGCATTTAATTGCAATATGGAGCCGAGATGAGTAAAATGTGGAGGCAACCACATTCCAGTAAATTGTACCATACAAAAGGAGAGCCCCGCAGAAAAATTATACTTCATTTTGTGCAAGACATCAGGTCACCTTGCATCTTATAGGAATTGTCCGGTTTATAAACAAAAATTTAATGAATTAGAGATAAGTAAACAAAATAAAATTAATAATACAATAAATAAAACAAAAATAAGTAAAAATAACAGTAAGTCGATGCAACCGACTTATTTATACCCTACACCTAAAACATTCAAATTAAATTAAAAATCCATAAGTTATTTTAGTTAGGTATTTAATACAAGCTAAAAAAGTAAATGCTGTTACAACCTTTGTACAAAATTTCAGGTTTCTATCTTTATTAAATTCGAAAATATGATTGTTAGGTCTTGGGAAGTGTGTGAAGGCACGCGGACCACCACCCCAATTCATCTCAAATTTTAGAGACATCAACAGGGTAGAACATTCTTATATCAAATTTCAAGTTTATATATTTATTAATTTCGAAGATATGGTTGTTTGGTCTTAGGAGTTGTGTGGCAGATACCCGAACAACCATACTAATTCATCTTAAATTTTGGACAAATCAGGGATTCAGGAAACAACACCCTTGTACCAAATTTGAAGTTTCTGTCTTTATTAATTTCGAAGATATGCTTGTTCGGTTTTGGGAGTTGTATGGGAGGTACCCGAACGACCACTCCAATTCATCGCAAATTTTAGGCAAATCAGGGATTTAGGAAACAGCACCCTCGTATCACAATTGAAGTTCCTATCTTTATTAATTTCGAAGATATGCATGTTCGGTTTTGGGAGTTGTATGGGAGGTACCCGAACAGCTCCACCAATTCATCTCAAATTTTGGACAAATCAGGGATTCAGGAAACAACACCCTAGTACCAAATTTGAAGTTTCTGTCTTCATTAATTTCGAAGATATGCTTGTTCGGTTTTGGGAGTTGTATGGGAGGTACCCGAACGACCACTCCAATTCCTCTCAAATTTTAGACAAATTAGGGATTTAGGAAACAGCACCCTCCTATCAAATTTGAAGTTCCTATCTTTATTAATTTGGAAGATATGCATGTTCGGTTTTGGGAGTTGTATGGGAGGTACCCGAACAACCATTCCACTTCATCTCAAATTTTGGGGATATCAGGGATTCAGAAAAACACATCCTCGTACAAAATTTTAAGTTTCTATCTTTATTAATTTCGAAAATATGCGTATTAGGTTTTGGAAGTTGTATGGGAGGTACTCGAACGCATGGTCCGATTTCGCCCATTTACAATCCCCGCCTTACCTTAGTCATTGTTAACCTACAGTATAAATTTCATCAAGATAGCCTCATTATTTTTTGAGTTATCGTGCGTACGGACGGACGGACGGACGGACATCGCTAAATCGACTCCGGCGGTGATCCTGATTCAGAATATATATACATGTCTATACCTAACTCGCTTCCTTTTGGTGGTTACAAACACCATACCAAAGTTAATATACCCTATACTTAATGTGTAGGGTATAAAAATTAAAGCTTAGTAAATCACACCTGTTCCTATGCAAATGTTGTTTCCAATAACAACAACAATAATAACTTTATTAATAATAAAAATGCAAATAACATTAACAACATAAATTTAGAGACAATATTTTTAGCTATTAATGATTTAACAAAAAATTTATATATGTGAGAATTTTATGACTCTGCGAAAAGAAATGCAAAATCAATCGGCAAGGGTAGATTTCTTATTTGAATCTATGCATGATTGAAAATTTGCAACAAATAAAATTAAAAATATTTTCTATCAATGTAAACTCTTGTAGATCGTATCTTAAACAACTTCCACTGATTAATTTTTTAGAGGTTCACAAGCCTGATGTGGTAACTTTGTGTGAAACGAAACTAGATAAATCTATTTCTAGATAAATCTATTTCTAGATAAATCTATATCTATCTAATATTCGAGGAACTGCAATACTTGTTAAAAATAAATTAAAGTTCGAGTAATTAAAGATAGCACTTTAAATAGGTTTAAATGTTTAGAAGTTTGTGCGTTAAAACTTAAATTATTAAATATCTGTCTATGCATCACAACATTAATTTTAACAGGGAATTACTTGAATTATTTCAGATACCTGAATTAGGTAATATTATTTTTTTAGGTAATAATTATTTTATTCTGGCAGGAGATCTAAACGCTAAACACATAAAATGGGGAAAGAAAACCGCTAACTCTCGAGGTTCTATGCTCGAAAAATTTATAGAACAATTTAAGTCTATATACAAAATTAAATTATACTCCTCCGAAATACCGTTTTTTCCCAGAGATGGATCGTATATCGACTTATTCCTTGCTGACGTAAGAATAAAACTAAAATCAAATGGGAAGAACAAAATAAAAACATATTGTTATGATAGCGACCATTTAACACTAGGCACCGAAATTATTTGTAATAATAGTGATGAATTTTTAGAGACTCCATCTACTGAGAAAAAGTACTTATATAATAAAGTTAATTGAAAAAAATTTCAAAAAGTTCTTAATAATTTATTGCTATCCGATGATGCTATTAAAAAAATGCTAAACAATAAAAAGTTATCAGAACAAGAAATCGATTCTTATATTACTAAAATCGAAAATATTATTCAGAAAACAATGGCATCCACAATCCCCACAAAAACAAATGATTACAAAAGCCTTGATATTTATTTAAATCCGACCATTATAAGACTCAAAAAATACAAAAGTGAATTACTTACATCCAAATTTAAATTAATTAAAATAAAAATAGGCAAAAAAGCTCCATCATTTTTAAGAATCAATGCATTAATCAAAAACATAAACTCCTTAATAAAACAAAACATAAAACTGGCAATAAATAGATATTGGAATAATAGAATAAAAACGAGGAAGAGTGCAGTAGAGTAGACTGTGTCAACTCTGGGATACCCGAATGAACGTAATATATCCTGTTTCTATAAAACTTGATCATCTTTTAAAAACATTCAGATGTTTTAGTACCGAACTACAGAGATATATTTATGTAAATTGTGGAGTTGTATGACAGCTACCTGAATCTATTGCGCCTAGCTTCATTAAGTTCCAAGAGGTGCAAGAAGCCTGAACCGGCTGCTCTAGACCAACCAAATTTTACAAAAGTTGTTGGCCTATAACTCGACACCTCTTTACTAAATTTCAGGTTCCTAGCTTCAATAGACACTGAGTTATTCTCATTTAAACGGATAAGTTGTATGGCAGCTACCCGAACCCGTCGCACCACCACAACCAAATTTTGCAAAAGTGGTTGCCATAAAATTTGATCATCATTTGCAAGATTTCAGACGCCTAGCTTTATTAAGTTCGAAGAGGTGCAAGAAGCCTGAACCGGCTGCTCTAGACCAACCAAATTTTACAAAAGTTGTTGGCCTGTAACTCGACACCTCGTTACTAAATTTCAGGTTGCTAGCTTCAATAGACACTGAGTTATTCTCATTTAAACGGAGAAGTTGTATGGCAGCTACCCGAACCCGCCGCACCAGCACAACCAAATTTTACAGAAGTTGTTGCCATAAAACTTGATCATCATTTGCAAAATTTCAGAAACCTAGCTTGAATAGATACTGAGTTATTTCTATATAAAGATAGAAGTTGTATGGCAGCTACTCGAACCCGCCGACCGAAAATGTTGGATTTAAATAGCAAAACTAACAATTTTGCAAAAGTGCCGTAAAAAAAAATTCAGCCTCCTAGCTCCTTTATTTTTTGAGTTATCGTGCGGACGGGCGGACGGACGTACATGGCTTAATCGACTCAGAATTCGATTCTGAGCCGATCCAAACCTTTGACACTATATCTAGCTCGACTCCTTTAAGGTGTCACAAACGTAATGGCAAATTTATTATACCCTTGAACATAGTTCATACGGGTATAAACATAAAAATATCTAATAATAAAAACATGTTTAATGAAATCAAAAAAATTTATAAAAAACAAAACACAAATATAATCGATCATTTAAAAGTTCAAACGAGCAATGCTCAAATTTTACGAGTTGCTAATATAAACTTAAGTAAATTAGAAATTGACAATTATAACTACTTAATTCAAGAAAACAATCAAATAGATGAGGTTATGGCAGCCCATTTATTCCAAGTTCAGACTCAAGTTAGGGACCGTGTTTCACCAATAAGTAATAGTGTAGAACAAAGTATTGAAAATTTATATCAAGTAATTGAAAATAATAAAAGAAACAAAATATCTTTAGTTAAGTTCAACAATAATTTAAAATCAAATAAACTATTAGAAATTGAAACGTTAAATAATTATTTCATAACACAGGAAGAACTTAAGGAAATAGTAGCTAATTTAAAGGGTAAAACATCTTCTGGTATTGATAAAATCCCTAATATAGTGATAAAATATCTTCCTATATCTATAAATAATTTTTACACAATAATTTTTAACAATAGTCTTAATATAAGCTACTGCCCTAATAAGTGGAAAAAAGCGATTGTTATTACAATAAAAAAATCAGGAAAAAGTGCTTCAGACCCTGGAAGTTATAGACCAATAAGTTTATTATCTAATATAGGAAAACTCCTAGAAATAATCATAAATAGATTTATTGTCAAAATAACTGAGAGCAAAAATATAATACCATCAAATCAGTTCGGTTTTCGACATAAACACAGCACAATACATGCCATGACCAAACTTTCATCAGATATTTGCAGAAATATAAATTATGATAAAGTGGTAGCAACATGTTTTGTGGACTTCGAAAAAGCATTTGATACAGTCTGGATTGATGGTATTATATACAAACTATTAAAATGTAAATATCTTTTACATCTAGTGCTCCTGATTAATAACATGATTAGAGGTAAAACTTTTAGAACATGTGGGGCTGATAATCATTTATCAAAAGAATTTCAATTAACCAATGGGCTACAACAGGGAACTGTAAATTCTCCAATTATATTCAACATATATATTAGCGATCTGGTTATATAATAATAAAATAATAATAAATTAATAAAAATTTAGAGCTTAATTACAGCATAGCATTTGCAGATGATCTGACAATTTATACAGCTAGTAATAACCTTAGCACAACACATAACCAAATGCACAACACATTTTACAAAAAATATTTAACAAAGTGCTTAATTATTCTAATCGCTGGAAGCTAAAAGTAAACTTCGAAAATTGTGAAACTATATTATTCAGGAACACTATCAATAAGGTAAAATATAATATTAAAACATGCTGGAGAGATTTTTATATACTTATCAAACAAGACAAAGATTAAAAACTCCATAAATTTTAAATATTTAGGAGTTCATCACAACTATTTGTTTAATTTCAACCATCGTTCAAAAACAAATAACTCGAGCAAATATCGCCTTTATAAATTTAGCTAAACTGTTCTTTTTTAGAACCCTTTGTAAAAAAGTAAAATTACTCTGTTACAAAATCTTAATCCGATCAGTATTAACATAATGCCTGCCCAATATGGTATAATGTTAGTGCTTCTTCGATGCAAAAATCAAGATTGTTTGAACGCAAGTGTACAAATTATAATAGAAAGCCTTCAACAGGTTTTGTGCATTTCTATTCAAACAAATTTATTTACGATAGGCGAACATAATTAGAATCGATAATTTTATCATTCGATACGCAACCACATTCAAAGGAGTAGTGAAACAACCGAAAGTTCATTAATCAGTCACCCGTGGTATGAAAATTTTTAATACATAAAAAACTGCTTAAAAACAGGGTTTTTACCTCCTGAGGCCTTGTTTTATCTTGATAAATATAAATATATAGAAAATAATCACCATATTCCGATTCTGTATCATTATAAGAGACACGCTCTCATTAAAAATATACCAGTAAATTTAAACTCAATAAACATTGAAAATAACCAGTTGTTTAAGTATGATCTTTTCTTACTTATTATTAAGTAAGAAAAACTTGATCATAGAAAACCACACTTTTGGCAGAATTTAGATTTAAGGTAGGTTAGATAGTAGTCGTAACTAGCAACTAAGTTAAGTTAGGTTAGTTAAATGAGTTTTAAGATTTTATATAAATAAGAAATTAAAAAAAAATTGGTTTTTAAAACAAAAATTTTTCCAATAAATTCATTACCATAAAACTAATTAAATATTAATTAGAGATATTAGATAATAAAATTTTATATTACAAAATATTTTAATCAAATAATTTGATAATAATAAAAACAGACAAGATTACTTGTGAGAGCTTATAAATTACTCAGTCAGTCACATATTAAAATTAGCTTTTAAGAATTCTTTTTAAGTTTTGTTTTTGAATTAATGTAAAATCACATAATAAACTGAAAAATAAAACACAAAAAAAAAAAAAAAATTATTTTGATTATATGATTATATATAAATCAAAATAACCGCCAAATCCTCCTAAATGTATGCAAGATTTTCTACATATTCAACATAACCGCCAAATCCTCCTAAAAGTATGCACATTTTTTAAATATTCAAAAAAACTGCCATTGCATTCAAAATAACGGCTGTCAAAATTTTCATATTTTCAATCGCCATATCCTATCTATTCATACATGTTGTATGTACATATGTTTTAATATTTTGATAACAAAAATTTTATTATTCTAAAATTTTTTAGTGAGTGTAAAATGAGAATGTGTTTTATATTCTTAATTGTTAAATAATTATTTGTCAAAGAATCTTCATCTTAGTTTGATGGTCATTTAATTTTTCCTTGTTGAATTAGTTAGATCATATTTTTTGAGTGCTATTAAGTTTTAGATACATTAAATAATAGACATACATGTAAGTATAAAATAATTTTTTGAATTGAACTGTGAATTCATAAGTTTTTATTTTTAATTCGGGCCCGTAAAATAAGTTTTTTAATTGACATAAATAGTATTTAAACTTTATTTTAAGCTAAAATCCAGCATAATGCTGTACTATGTGTGTGTGGTATAAATAATATTGTAGACACATCTATTATAACGGTAAGTTGTAAATAACATTTCTAAAAACGATTTTAAATTAAAAATTATTTTATTGCTAATATTTTATATTTTAAAAATATTAAATTGCTAAAAGAAATTTCAAAACTAAGATTTAAAGACTGATTTTCTTATGAAAAATTTGTTTTTATGCAGTATAATACAATGTTACGAACGCATTTCTTTTGTACATATAGCTATTTTTTTATTGAAATTTGTAAAAAGCTTCAAGTAGGTTTTACTCCATTATAGAGCTAGTTGCTTTATTTTATAATAAGTTACCACCATTGTAGAGCTAATATAGACCTACAAGCTTTAATTTTTATTTTATATGCTACGATCGAGCTACAAGCTCCTTTTTTGATTAGTTTTAATCTTTATAGGGCTCTATGCGTTTTATTTGCTTTTATAAAGCTTGTAACTTTATAAATTAATACATTTACACTTTCGTAAAATTGATATTTGAATTTTATAATAATATATGTAATTTTCTTTTAAAAGACATATTACATAAATATTTAAAAATTTTCATTACAATAACGTCTTACAAAAAAAATCACCCATCATTTGGTACAATCTGTATCAAAATCATCGTCATTTTTCTTTTTTTTTTGGGAGGGTAGGTGAGAATCATCGAAAGACACTATATAGGAGTGAAAACGGGCACGACTCCTCTATGAGTGTGTGGGACTTTAGCTCACTAAACACCACCTCCCTTTTTTGACCAAATAGTAGGCTATACGATCTTTAGTACTAATGTACTGCCTGGTCAGAGGAAGTTAAGTTAGGGAATGAAAATTGATTTCAAATTGGCAGGCATATTGTGAACAAAATTGTTAATATTCACCTTGAATCTTTGCACGTTGTAAATGTAATTATCACCAATTCTGGGGAACATCAATAAGGTGGAAGATGGTTCCACATTCGTGATGTTCGTACTACAAACGAATTTCGAATTCGAAACGAATAAGCCGAATTATGCAATCTGGGAATTTGAACTACATAGGGATGGGCAACAGAGGCTCTCCTTGTTTTTCTTTGGAATGCTTTGAGAGGAGGCATAAAACTTTTAATCTCGTTAGAACAAATACCCAACCGTATAATGTATCTATAAAACAGGGCAAGTGTTCCTGTTAGGCGCCGGAGACCGAGTGCAGAGAGCGTAGAATTGACATTGGGATTGCTTATTATTTGGGTTCCTGCCCAAATATGTGCATTGTACTCCATCTTTGGTCATATATATGTTTTATAGATATTTAGGAGATCAGAAGATTAAAAGAAGGCTTTACAACGGTACAGGAAACCTATATACATAGCTGCATCTTTAGCTATACAAAAATATGATTGGACCAATTTTTTATTTAGCTCCATGCCCAAGATGTTGAGCTCACCCGCATGTTGCAAAACTTTCCCTTGAAGAGTTAAAGTAGGGTTTCAAGTGTTTCTCTTCCGAGAGACTAAACAGCAACTAAACAGTTTTCTTAGAGTTCAAATCGACTCTTTTGATTTTGCCCCAATTAGAAATTTTGTTTAAGTCGAGATTTAGCTCAAGCGAAGCAGAATATTTACTGGCGTTCTCTTCACAAGAAGCAAGGAGGGTGCTGTCGTCTGCAAAACTACCTATTGGATTGGAGGTTATACTTAAAAGATCATTTATAAATATTAGGAAAAGTGCCGGGGAGAGAACAGATCCTTGCGGGAGACCAGCATTAATTTTGAATTGGTCTGAAGAATAACCATCGACCAGGACACGAATTGAACGATTCGAAAGAAAATCTCCATTTCATTTTACAAATACACCATCGAGACCCATTGTTTTGCATTTAGCAATTAAAGCATCATGCATCATCAAACTCAGTCAAAAACTTTAGAAATATCCAAAGCGACAACATCGGACTCCCCCGAATGGTGGAGGCAGATGTTGAGTCTTTCACAGAGGCATGTCATGGGATCACCTGTTGATCAATGAGTTCGGAATACATATTGACGATCATGAATTAATTCTTTGTTTTGTAGATATTTCAGAAGCTTTCTATTTATTAAATTTTCCATTATTTTGGAAAGGACCGAAGTGATAGCAATAGGGCGGTAGTTTGAGGAATCGCTTTTTTTTCCTTTTTGGGGATAGGATGTACGTGCGTTGTTTTCCGCTGGGTAGGATATCTATCCCAAGAGAGGGATAAATTAAAGAGATTCGCAATGGTTTCGCAATAGTAGAAAAAATATTTTTTAAAACTGTGGCAGTAATGCCATCCGGACCGGCTGATTTTTTGTATCCAAATTTTTAAGAGCTTTAAGAACTGCAGGAGTTCTGAAAGAAATTCTACCTAAGGAGCAGTTAGCTTCGGGAAGAATGCATGGTCTTTGTGTGTTGACTGGGGCAATGTTGATTTGGAGACGAAATTTTTATCAAAAAATCAGCTTTTTCTTTGGATTCGGATACAATTTCGTCATTGTTATCAACCAAAGACGGGAACTAAGAACCGCCACTTTTACTGTTAAAGCTTTTAGCAAAGGTCCAAATGGATTTGTTATTTTTAAGAAAGTGCAAAAGTTGTCTTCTCAACCGTTGTGTGTGTTGTGCAAGAACTCTTGCTTGTTGATAACTCATCTATACCAGTTTCTAACCGCGATATAGCTCTCCCTATTAGCTTCAGTACTATCACCCTTGTAGATTTGAAAAGCTTCCTCCTTTTTAGATATTGCATTTGCACAAATGCGGTTAAATCAAGATTTGGGTGGCCTTTTAATACTTTTCATAGAGTGAGGTATGTCGGCTCTCATCCCTAGAAGAATTATTTCACTAATCGCATTGGTTGCAAAGTCAATATTTCTGTTGCTAAAGCAAAAAGACCAATCAAAAGCTTTAAAAAATGCATTTCAATGTTTCCAGTTACCATGGCTACAAAACCATATTATGGTTTTTCGGACAGATCTTTGACTGATTTGATTGCTGAGCTCGTAGCTAGTATTAATAAAGCAGTGGTCGGAACAACCAAGAAGAGAGCTAACTGATACATTGTATTTTTCAGAATGTGTAGTCAGAAAAGGCCCAGGAGATGACCAAACCTGGTCTACATGGTCGGGAATTCTAGTGGGATTTTGAACAAGTTGAGTAAGATGGAATAATGAAGCGAAAAGTTCAACTTGCTTCCCAATTAAGTTTTGACTGGGAGAATTGACATTGGAGTAGTGGAGCCAGTTTCTATTATGGATATTGAAATCAGCAGCTACAACAATTTAGATTCTGGATTTAATTCCAAAATTTTATTAATCTGGTTGGTGAGATTTTCAATCTCCGAAATAGACTCCAGTTCACTAGAGTTTGGAGACCTGTATAAGTAACATAAATGAATGATGTGTTTAGCAACAATAATTCTTATCCAAATGTAGTGGAACATTTGTTTGGAACACTTATATTTGTGGAACGCTGTAAGCGAAATCATTTCTAACATAAAGAGCGGCCGCCCTGTTAGGCACAAAATGAGAGACAAACGAGTAATTGTCAACGACAAAGTTGTCGTCAAGGCCAACCACCTGGGTCTCACATAATGCTAATATTGCTAGTTTCACTGAATTATGGTGGCCTTGGACGGCAAGAAAATTCTACTGCAGACCACGAACATTGCAAAAATTTACGCTAAAATTGGTAATAACTAATAGCAACAAGGGGTTTGAAAATATATAAATAATATAATCAGAAAGAAACAAAAAACAAAAAATAAAAAACATAAAAACCAAAAGATCCAAGTATTTAAAGAATTTGACAAACAAAGACTAAATTAAAAAATTAAACAAAGTTAATTGAATTTTAATATTGAGTACAATGATCAATAAATAATCAATAACTAGCACTTAATTACAAATTAATTAATATTAAAGGATAAACAATCAATATTATTAATTAATAAATAATAATAAATAAAAAATAATATTAACCATTAGTAATCACCACAGATAACAAAAAGTTTACAAATTCCAATAACCCTTTACTTCTTTCATTTTAAACTTCTTCTGTTTCCATATCCATATCCTCAAATATATCTCATTTTCTGTTTTCCCATAATATAACATATTTCCACTTTTCTCAGCATTATCGTCGACAGAATGAAATTCATTACGTATAGTTTTCGTATTCTTCAAACAAACGGGAGACAGTAATTTTGTTTTGTCATCTGATGGCTTGAACAACAATTTTTTATTTTTTCTTACATTTTTCCAAAATAGTTCACTATTTTATACTTTCTCTACGATTGTGTATTTAACGGAATTGCTACTGTAGAGTTGTTGTAGAGCAATTTTTGAAAACTGGTGCTATCAGCTTTAAGGAATGCAACATGGGCCTTAACTTATAGCACTGCGAAAGCCTCGAATTTAGCTACCAAATTGCTTGCATATCTAGCTTATCAAAATCAGGGCGCATATCTAGTCGGTTCTAAAGCAATTGCTAATGATTTTTACGTTGACGATTTATTTACGGGAGGTAAATCTTTAAGGGAAATCAATTTAATCCGCTCAGAAGTTAATTCAATCTTACAACCAGCTGGTATGAAGTTGAAGAAGCAATATTCAAATAACGAAGCTTTTATGTGCAGTATAGATGAATTCACTCGTTAGAATCTTAATTGACGGTAATTCAATTATCAAAACTCTTGGCATAGCCTGGCAGCCACAAATAGATGCATTTCGTTACATATTATCGGATGATATAAATAAAGTAAAAAAAATTTCAAAACGAATGGTTCTGTCAGATTTATCTCGTTTATTCGACCTAATGGGGTTAAGAAATCCAGTTGTTGTAAAGGCAAAAATCATTATACAGAATCTATGGCTACTCATATTAAATTGGGATCAGTCGCTTCCGCTAGAGTTACATACCCAATGGCATAACTTTCTAAGCAGTTTACCCCTGTTAAAAGAAATTCGAATACTTCGGTTTGTGGTTAATACTGATTTACATCATCACATTGAAGTTCATGGATTTGCTGCCAAATCAAAGGTATTGCCTACTAAAACACAATCAATTCCAAGGCATGAGTTATACGGTGCCTTGCTATTGGTTAATTTATTTAAAAAGGTTTATCCAAGTATAATAACTACCCGGACGATTCATAATGTAATATTTTGGAGTGATTCAAAAATCATGCTTGATCAACTTACTTCTGAATCATCAAGGTTCAACATATTTGTGGCAAATAGAATATCCCAAATTCAAGAGCTTTCAGAAGGTATTAAATGGAGAAATGTAAATTCTTTCTCCAATCACGCAGATATTCTGTCCAGAGGAGCAATAGTGCAGGAATTATTAGAAGTCAATTGGTTCAAGGGGACAGATTTTTTAAATAAGTCTTTGAATGCATGGCCTCTTATAATAATAAAATATACTACAATTAAGGTACCAGATCTTCGTGTTAAAGAAAGCTTTTCCCGCTTGTAATAATTAAGATAATAAAAATGATTAAAGATAATATCATTGATTCAACAAATTGGTTTTGTTACTGAAATTACTTGTTTGAAACAAAACGCGCAGGCATCACTCAAAAGCAATATTAGAAATATTAATCCTTTCACAAATTCAGAGTAAGGTATTACATTACTAAAGGTTGGCGGAAGATTGAGAAATGCTGACATTTCGTATTCGTAAAAATATCCTATTCTATTGCCAAAAAATAATAAATTTGTATTCTTATTAACACAAATATTTCATTTTAGAAGTATGCATGCAGGTCCTCAAGGTCCGCTTCTTGCTTTCGTCCGGTAAATATTGAAGTGGTACATATTGTATCAGGGATACAAGTAGTATCATCGTTGCCTTCAGAGGCATTCAATGCTGCATTAAAGCGTTTATTGTAATCGGCTATCTTATGACAATGCAACAAATTTTGTGGGCGCACGTGCGATATTAAACGATCTAAAGGATACATTTTGCAATAAACAAAATAAGGATATTATTGCTAATTGGTGTTTTTATAAAGGTATTGAATTACACCATATATCAGCCCATTCGCCTCATTTTGGTAGTATATGGGAAGCTGCTATAAAATCCGCAAAAGGTCTCCTTAATCGAACTTTTCTCTGCATTAATTTAACATATGAAGAACTAACAACGTACACAACTAACAACTGACAACACAAGGTGAGGCCATTCTTGAGTTTAATCAATAGCTCCCCTTTCGTCAGATCCAAGTGACGAGCAGGCTCTCACACCTGGTCTCTTTTTAATTAAAGATACTTCGAATGCTGTTCCAGAAAGAGTAGTTAACTTAGATAAGATTTCATCGATTAAACGTTTTCTGCAACAACACTTCTGGCAGAGATGGTCTGGCGAACATTTAAAAAATTTACAAAAAAGATGTAAGGGTTTGAAGGTTCATCAAATACTTAAGTAGACACCTTGGTTTTAATAGCTGAACAAAATAACAAAATTATTTCCTGGGAAAGATGGGAGACTACGAGTTGTTGCTGTTCAAGCTCGAGGAGATATTTCGTCGCCAGCTACACTTCATTACACCACTACCGGCAGGTGATATTGAAGCTGATTCCTTCAATGCTCAATAATTATACTCCAACCTAACAATAAAATTCTTTTCTTTCTTAATTAAACTCTTATATTGTAATTGTAACAGAAGTAATTTCTTTCTTTCTTTATTAAACTCTTATATTACAATTGTAACAGAACTAATTTCTTTCTTTCTCTATTTAACTCTTATATTGTAATTGTAATAAAACAAAAAGAGTTTTTAATTAGTCAGTCACGCATAGAATCTTAATTTGAATTAACATAATTTTAAGCACGAAAATAAAAGTTGTAATTAAAACCAAAAAATACGGTTTTTGTTTTTAAATTTTAAACATAGAATAAAATAAATATTCATTCAATATTAATTTTTTTTTTTATTTTAAAATACATATTATAGTTAAATATAATTATTCAAATTTTTAATCAAGCTTATTAAAATAAATTAGTTTACAATATCAAAAAAGATTTTTTAATATATTAAATGAAACTACAAGTCTTATTTCTACATTTATTTTTATTTGGTCGTTATAAACAATATTTTTTTCTTTATTTTTTAGACTTTATGTAAAAGCAAATTTTAATAAAATTTTACTTAGGCAAACTATAATTAGACAGTAAACATCGAGTTGAAGCTTCATGGGTATTTCAAGTTCAATCAAGTTCCAAAAATGAATTTTGATAAAATGTTATTAAATTATAAGTTGAGTCACGATGTTCATCATTACATGAAAAATTCTCCCTACTCGAATCCACCATTTCAGTAAAGTTTCTGAAAAATTTGATACCAATATTAAAAACTTAAAACTATAATGTATAATAAAAATTACTAACAATATTTCGCCCGGAAGTTTTTAGGGTGGGTGATGAAGACATATTCTTACTCGTTCAAAATAATTACATCAATTGATCTTATAGTTTCATACATAAAGTGAAAGATTATATAAAACATACGAAAATTAATTATACAAATAAAACGAGGAAGAATACAGTTGCCTTTGTCTACTCTTAGATACCCGTACGAACCGTTAGTATGTTCACAGCCTGTCACTCTGCTTACAATATTATGTTTCTAATATTTTAGTATTTTAAAATAATTTGGGTGAATTTTATGATTTCTAGAACTATGGGTTGTACATATATTCAAACTATATGTTTATACATTCTTTGAAAGCAGATTTTAACCTTCCACATACCGATTATCAATCCAAAACTTTTTCAAATATTCTATATAGTACCATTTAATACTAAGCGGTAAATGTATATTAAATTTACTTAGTACAAAATAGTAAATATAATTTTAAATATTATATTATATTTAAATATTCCATTGACAGAATAATTTCTTATAAGTACAATAAAATACATATATGTATGTATGTAAATACGGCGCTATATAATACACATCTATACTCTTATCATTCATTCATCAGTGACATATACGATATGTAAATAAACATGATATTATATAAGTATGTATGTATATCAATACTTATCATATAAATAAAAATTTTTCAAGCAACCGTTATGTTGTTTATTTATTTACATTTTTTTGTACTACGCATTATATCGTCAACAATTTCAAATTATCGAGTAAAACAAAATGTAAAAAATTCGTTAAAGAAATTTGTTAGAAAATTTGAAAAAATCAAGTAACACTTTCGTCAATTATAAAGTAACCTTATATTATTAAAAAAAGTTGTTAACAAAAATAAGAGTATAATGTTGAAGGTTTAATTTTTGTTTATTACTTCAAAAAAATGTTAACAGGTGTTCAAGTTACAGGTGTTTAAAAATAGGTAATTTTCAGTTTTTGACGCCTTACAGCTCCTAAACGGGGAGTGATACAAAAAAAATTATACTTATTTTCTTATACTTATTGAGTTATTATAATAACTTATACTTATTTTCAAAGATCTAACTTCTGTAAAAATTTCAAGTGTACAACTTAAACGGTTTAGAAGATAGAAGGGTTAAAGGATTTTGCAAAATTTTAGTTTCGCATAACGGTAAATTAAGACACCGTATGCCACAAATATATATTTATTGTATATATACATTTAAAGCTAATAAAAGTAGTAATCGTTTGGCTTTTTCAAAATGAAGATATACCTTATATAACTTTTGCTATAACAATTTAAATATAGAGCTTTTTTGAACCTTTGGGGAGCTGTAGCTCCGTAACGGGTGAGGCTACAAAAAAAAAGTATTAAAAATAAAATTAATAGTTTTGTGAGATCTATCAGCAGTTAAAATTTCATAGCTCTATTTCAAAAAAAATATGGGGATCTAAAAGTTAGATGTTCGAGAGCTACCTTAAGGTTTGGTCCAAACTCAACCAAAAAAAATAGGGAACCTACAAATTACCCCAGAATATTTTGTGTAAATTTCAAGATTCTAGCTTTCTTAGTTTTTGAGTTAGCGTGCTGACGGACGGACATGGCTCAAAAGTCTTAGAATTTTTTTCTGATCCGATTCATACCCTTGAAGGTATATCTAGCTCGCTTATTTCGAGGTGTTACAAAAGGAGGAGTAATTTTATTATACCCGATCCTATCGTTCGGGTATAATCATCAATTATCCTTTGTGTATGCAAATTTTACACATACAACAATTGTTTACAAAAGTGCTGTTTTGTACGGATACGGATGCAAGGATAAAGAAAAAAAAAAAGAGAGAAATGAAAATAGCACCAAAACAGAAATAATGGAAACTAATACTGGTAAGTGAAAATATTCAAAACATACAATGAAATTATAAATAAGAAAAAAAAAGAAATAGAAGTGATCAACTATTAAAATTTTGTTTGATTTTGTTTATGTCATTAAAATTAGAATATAAGTTAAGAATTTGCTACTCCGGGATCGATAAAAAAAATAAATTTTAATTTAAAATTTTTTGTAAATTTTGTTATCTGAAAATGTTTTATTAAATAAAAAGATTAATTAATTTAAAATTAAACCGTCTTTCTTTATTGACTATCAAATTAGAATTACCATAAAATAATTAAGTTTTTGATTATCCAAATATTCTTACTTGCATTCACATGTTATTGCAACGTGATTTGCCGATGTGCGAGAATATGGTTTTAATATTTCCCAACTGTTATAATTTTGCTGATGTGACAAGTTGTTGCGAAATAATTAGGTACGTTAACTTTTGAAAGTGGAATTTGACCTGGACAAAAAATGTTATTAACTCTTCCCTTCTCAAAAATCGAATGGCCTCAGTCGATCAATGTCGAGGAAACGGTAACTTGTAAGGTGTTCTTTGTAGTGGGATTGGATGATGGTTGCTCGTAGTTTTTTTAACTGAATAATTAGGATCTACTTCATCTTGTACCTTGGGTTTACTAATCAACTTGTCTATCTTCTTTTACGGGTTGTTGATTATTGATGATTAATTTGTTCCTTCTTTAAATTTATTGTTATAAGAAATATTATTATTATTATAACTGTGACTGTGCTTGGTGCAATACTTAATAAACTAATAATTTTGTCTTCGAATCTCTGCTTTTTTAAAATTTTAATTTCCTGCGTGTTGTTGATGTGAACGTCCTTCAACATTTCTAATGATAGATGTTCGTGAAACTCTTCTTTTATCATTTTTGGCTGGAGTAAAGGCGGTAATACTTTAGTTGCTGCTAGTTCGCGTGATATGAAGGTTGTATTATTTATTGAAACCGTTGAATTTTTAAAAAATATTAAATATGTCCCTTTGATTGTTTTCGCTTCACCATTTGCGCTGATTATGGCCGTTAAACTGATTCAACAGGATTATTCCGTCGGTGATTTTTTCTATATTCGGTATATGATGTCCATTCGTGTTGATGTTTCCCTTTTAAAATATTCGGAGTGCAAGTAGAATTGGATATGTTTACAATATTTTCTTTATTACATAATAAAATTGAGCTTGTGCTCTTACAATCTTTTAAAATTCCATATACTTGGTTTTTATTTACTAAAATATGGTTAGAATCTGTTTTTACTATTGTACTATTATTTGTTATTAATCTTAAAGCTAAATTATCAAATATTTCTTATTTCGTTAAAGGAATTTCAACAAGACAAAATAAATAAGTACCATTACAAATAATTTTTATATTACTATAATTTAGAGCGTCTTCGGGTGTACTACAAGGAAAATTTTCTTGATTCAATACTTTTGTAAGTATTGCTATTTCAGTTTTTGGTAGCAATACAGAATTTATAACCCCTGCTTTAGCCCAATGGACCGCGTAGTTGATACTGATAACTTCTTCCTTTAATAATTTTAATTTATATTGAATTCTTTCAGCATTTTGATCGCTAAATCCATTACGTGACCTAATACTTTCTATGATTGAATTTGTGACTTGTGTTATATTATTAATTTGGTCGCTAAACACCTTGTTTATGATTACTTGTGAGTTGGTATTTTCCAAAATATCATGTAATTTGTTTTTAATCATCACAAAGTCCTTATGATCCGGAGTTCCAGCTATCCATTTCCATAAGCTTCCAACAACATTGATACCTCTTTTCTGTTTCTGGTGTACTTCGTATTCATCTAACAGATCCTGAATTTGTAAAAGTTCATGTTCCAAAGAGGGATATAAGAAATGAGATTTTGTTTCTTCTTCTTCTAGTACGAAATTAATTTCCTTTAATGAATTTTGGATTGTTGTCAGGTCAATTGTGTGAATTAATCTAAAGCTTCCTTCTTGTATCTTGGCCTGTCCAAGATTTATGACTACAACGGGTGATCCATTAAAATCCAAAATTTGAATCTCTGCTAAAGTTTTCCATATGAGGAATTTAAAAATAATAAACATGGGGGATAGAGAAAGTAACGAAAATAATGAAAAGTATTGAATAAAAAGGATAAAACTAAATTATGATCTGATATTAGATTTGTGCACTATTCTGCCTGATTCTGTAAGAATGGTTGTTTTGTAATTTTCTTTAACTTTTTCTTTTTTAAATCTGCAAGTAAGTTTGAACCCTATTCTTTTGTTGTGTTTCACATAAATAGTTTGTCCTACATCATATTGTTTAGTTGGTTTTTTTGTTTTGTTATGGTATTTTACATCTTTCCTTTGTTTGTTCTTTAATTTTTCGATGTTATTTTGTCCAGTTTTTTCAAATTCTTCTGGACTAATATTCGGAATTCTTCCTAAAAAAAGTTCAATTGGTTTTTTTCCTGTTACCGAATGAATTGTATGGTTGTATTCATTTATGTTTTTTAATTTGACTTACTTATTTAATCCTGTTTTACAAATATAATTATCACTTACTTTTCTTTTAATATAAGCTTTATTATTATTTTTTTTTTTTATTATTCTTTTACAGTTGTATAATATTATGATATAATAAATAATATATAATAAATGTAATAATATTATGATTATTGTCTATAAATATAATAAAATTTAGTAAAAATATAATAGAAAATTAAACTTATATATTACAAAATTACAACTTATTATTACAAAATTTTTCTTTTATTTATTTAATTCCTTTAAGAAATCTTTATTTATTTATTCTTATTAATTTTTATTTATTTAGTCAAAATAATTTCTGAATTTGTTAAAAAATTTAGTTATTTAAGAATTTCAATTATAATATTTTATTTTTTTAACATAAATATGATAAAATTTATTTAAAGTATCTTATTTAAAAAGTAATATGTAGTAATAACAATTTTTCTTTTATAGAAAATTATTTTTATTTCTTAAAATTTTTGTTACTATTTTTTTTTTCTCACAATTGCTTGAAGTTTTTGTTTTAAATATCAGTAGATGAGAAAGTAAAATGTTGCTTACGTGAAGATGATTCCTCGGAGTGACAAACTGTAGGAAACCATTTGCAATCTTTGAATTAGGGGGCTGCTGACACGTACTTCTGATGATCTTTGTTTCAAGCACACCGCAGTGCAGCTCCTTTTTATTCCCTTTGGGGTGCTACTAAGGGGCCTCGTTTCCTAACCCTTCTTACTGGTAAGATTTTGGATAGAAATTTATCCTACTTGCTGCGCGATTTAAAATGCAGTGTTTGGACCAATTGCTCACCTGTCTTTATTATAATATTAAAATTGCAAAAAAATATTTTTATTACTTTGTAAATATTAATATAGTTAGTGTGTTAGTAATGTTAGTAGAAATTGTTTTTTTTTTTTGTGCAATTATTTTGTACAATTATTCGTAGATTTATCTTATTATTATTAATTTCTTTTACTTTGTAGCAATATAATTTTTATTTAAATTAATTGTTTTTTTTCTTTTGTTTTATTTTAAGAGTTTATTAAAATTTTAACTGCTCGATTTCAAATTAATTGTTCACTAAATGTTTTTAACTGTTCAATTTCGAATTTTCCCTAAATGTTTTTTTTCTTATTGTTTTTTTTTTGTTTCAAATAATTTTTTTGGTTTACACTTTTACACTACACCGATAATGGTTCCTGCTCGGGCGCCAGTTAAAAATTTGCTACTCCGGGATCGATAAAAAAAAAATTTTAATTTAAAATTGTTTGTAAATTTTGTTATCTGAAAATGTTTTATTAAATAAAAAGATTACTTAATTAATTTAAAATTAAACCGTCTTTCTTTATTGAATATCAAATTAGAATTACCATAAAATAATTAAGTTTTTGATTATCCAAATATTCTTACTTGGATTCACATGTTATTGCAACGTGATTTGCCTATGTGGGAAAATATGATTTTAATATTTCCCAACTGTTATAATTTTGCTGATGTGACAAGTTGTTGCGAAATAATTAGATGCGTTAACTTTTGAAAGTGAAATTTGACCTGGACAATAAATGTTATTAACTTATACAATGAAATTATAAATAAGATAATAAAAGTTTTTGAATAAGAAAAAAAATAGAAGTGATTAACTATTAAAAAATTTTTTGGTTTTGTTAATGTCATTAAAATTAGAAACACCATGAATTTTGCTGGTCTGATTGGGCGTAAGATAATTGTTTTGTTTTTAAGATAAGTACTGCGTTTTATGAAATATTTTAATTGATTTCGCTTCAAAAAAGAGCTTACTATAAAGCGGAAATAAATGTTGGCGAAAAAATATTTCATTATTTATACCTTCAGATGTCAGGTTGAGTTCTTCTCTGTGTGTGGGTGTGTGTGTGTGGGTATGTGGACATGTGATCAGCCTAAACAATTGAGCGGAATTTTTTGAAATTTCATATTTAAGGTTTCGATGCAAATCCATAAGATTTTGACAAGCTTTTTGGAGCAAATCGGACAACCGAAAGTAGTAGTTTACTAGTGTCATTTTTAAGTTTTTTACAAATATTTCGTAACAGGAAAATATTAATAAAAAAATTATAAATAAAAAGTTGTTCCACAAGTAAAGAGGAACAACTTTGCCATGGAACATTTATTGATCCGATCAACCTTTAAGGTTTTTTTAATTTTTTGTCTAAGTCCAAATTTCATACATATTATAATACGCCATATGAAATTATGTGAACTTTTTTGTTTTTTTTTTATATCTCTAAAAATTTATATAATATTGATGTATAATATTAATATTATTCTTTTGTTGATGACGCAAAATTTAAACGGTAAAATTTTTGTGAGCAGATTCAATATTAATATTGTGTTTGTTTTGTATTTGTTTATTATTTTTTAGTTTTTATTATTTTTTACTTCTAATATTTTTGAATGAAAAAAAAATCATGTACGTACATACATCATGTAATCATTTACATATGTACATACAATGATGATTTTGATACATACAATGTGTGTCAATGGATGCATGAATGAATTTACATATATTTTTACGATTTTATTGCATTATTGTTATTAAATAAAAAAAATTATGTTAAATTATTTAGAAGTTATTTTGCTTTGATATAAATTATTATGTAAAAAATCTATGAATTTTGACTTTATACTTTTCGTACTTTTCTTTTCGCGGTCGGTCCTGTTGTGGAGACATCTGGTTTTTTGTAATGATGTTATATTTATAGAATTTCGAACATGTATATTAACATTTATTTTATTGAATATGAATTTGATTATCCTTCAAACCTGATGGCAACCCAGCGACAATAATATCATTTTTTATATTTAATTGATTGGATTAAAGAAAAGATAAATAGGTTGGAGGCATTCATCTCCAACCTATTTATCTTTTCTTCCAAATCTTTTGTATGATTCTGCATGTAACTAGTTTTTTTTTACCAACTTTTCGTTTCCTTTCCTGATGGCAGTATTCTGCTTTAGTACCATGTCGAGAATGTCAACCAAAAAAATCTGAGAGCAGCAGATTTCTGATATTACACCTTCCAGAGCTATTAAATACAGCGCCATTTGATCCATTGTGCAGTTAGAGAGGTTGAACGTAACCAACTCATTTGTATCAGGCTCGATTGTATCTGTTGAAAACGATTCATCAGCATCATCAAGCACTGTCAAAGATACATTTAACTGTGCAGAACAGCTAGAACATTTCCAGATAATGTTGCCGGATTTTATAAGCTCATTTGTGTCATCCGAAATAGCAGCACATCTAGTATGAAATAGGTTTAAAAAAGCTTTGCATATTAATGTTTTCGATTTAAAGGACCATAATGTTTTCCACATTTCATACTGGTTAACCATGGGGTTTAAATTATAACGAGGAAGAGTGCAGTAGAGTAGACCATATCTACTCTGAAATACTCGTATGGACGTAAGATATATATCTTGTTTCTATAAAACTTTAATCATCTTTTAAAAAATTTCGGATGTTTTAGTAGCTACGTTAACTACCGAGATATATTTATGTAAATTGTGGAGCTGTATGACAGCTACCTGAATCTATTGCACCAGCACAAACAAATTTTACAGAAGTTATTGCCCTTGATCATCTTTTGTAAGATTTCAGATGCTTAGCTTCGTAAAGTTCCAACAGGTGCAAGAAGCCTGAACTTACTGCTCTAGCCGAACTAAATTTTACTGAAGTTATTAATATGTAATTTGACATCTTTTTACAAAATTTCAATAGCTTCAATAAACTCGGAGTTACTTTCATTTAAAAAGAGAAGGTACATGGCAGCTACCCGAACCTGTTGCAACAGCTGAATAAACGTTTACGGAAGTTGTTGCCATAAAACTTGATCATAATTTGTCGCCTAGCTTCATTAAGTTCCAAGAATTGGAAGAAGCCCGAACCGGCTGCTCTAGAACCGAATTTTACAATAGTTGTTTGCATGTAACTCGATACTTCTCAATAAATTTCAGATATTTAGCTTCAATAGACACTGAGTTATTTTCATTCAAAAATAGAAGTTGTATGGCAGACAATCGACCCTGTTGTACCAGCACAACCAAATTTTACAGAAGTTTTTGCCCTTAAACTGGATCATCATTTTTAAGATTACAGACTCCTAGCTTAATTAAGTTCCAAGAGGTGCTACAAGCGGCTACTCTAGGCTAACCAAATTTTACAAAAATTGTTCGAATGCAACTCGACACCTCTTCTTCTTTTGAGTTATCGTGCGGACGGACGAACGGATGGACCGACATACATTGCATAACGGCTCAGAATCTGTCTAGTTCAACTCCTTTAAGGTGTCATAAACGAAATACAAATTTATTATACCCTTGGACATAGTTCATAACGAACATATTTCATGCGGGTATAAAAATTATTAATATTATTTTATTTTTGTTTCTTTGGTTAATTTCAATGTTAACTGTTTACAAGCAAATTTTTTTTTTTTCATTTTAGTTTTAAAATGTTTTTATTTCCCTTATATTTTTTTATATACAAAATATAGAATATAAAATTTATATTTTAATGTAGCAAAAACAAAGTTGACTTAATTAAATAGATATAATATTATTAATTAATTCGTTATATGAATTATATTATTTTTTAAAATTTTACAATTTTTTTTTTTTTTCGTAATCATCAGTATCATTATCATCAATCATCATCATCATCATCATTTTTCTCATCATCATTATCTTCATCATCTTCATCTTCGTCTTCAATTTTCTAGGTTTAATTTATTTTAAGATCTTCTAACTTTATGAAGTCTTCTAACTAAAAAAATAATATGTAAAAAAAATATTTTTTAAAATATGCTTTTATCGAAACCAAATTCGCCCCCTAAAAAGTAGAAAATAAAATTGATTGCAAAACTTTAGCTTTTTTGACTGTTATAATATAAAAGTGAATTGCTAGTGCAAGCATTTTGGACTGTTATAATATAAAAGTAAATTGCTGGAATAAAGTTAAATAAAAATCTAGGAAATTTCAGGTTCTTTTTTATTCCAGCAATTTACTTTTATATTATAACAGTCCAAAATGCTTGCACTAGCAATTCACTTTTATATTATAACAGTCAAAAAAGCTAAAGTTTTGCAATCAATTTTATTTTCTACTTTTTAGGGGGCGAATTTGGTTTCGATAAAAGCATATTTTAAAAAATATTTTTTTTACATATTATTTTATTTTATACTTTTTAGTTTTAAATGAAACACATAATTTGAATTTAAAAATATGGGATATTTTTTATTCATACATAAATTAATTATTGTTTCTGATATAAAATACGTTTTATAATTTTATACCAAATGTTTAAGTAAATTAAGAGATGTTAAATCGATTCCATTACAGCAAGAGTAAAAATTTTTTATTCCAGTATGTAATTCATAAATAAAGAAAGTACCTCGCAGGGTAAAATATGTACCAAAATACTGTGATTATATAAATATTACAATCCAACAACATAACTCGAATGAAAATGATATACATAAATGTATTTTACTGTATATTTCTATAGTATACTATTAGTAGTATATCGTATATCCAAACAAACATCTAACCTTGAACACCTACCTACCTAATCGCTTAATAAGATCATGCAGTAAAAAATGTTGACAAATATCTTGATTTAAATTATAAACAAATGGAGCGGAACAAAATAATTTAGGAAATTAGTTTAACATAATATTATGTGTATCCAGCCATTGGTGCAGTGGTTGACGCACCGCTTCTCATTCATAAGGGAATGAGAGGTCACGAGTTCGATTCCCGGCTGGGTTACAATAATTATAAAATAAAAAAAAAAAAAAATTCATATATCGCAATATGTACTTTATAATATATCATTATATCACGTACACATTCCTACCAGGAAACAAGGGTTATAGCTACCACATTTATGTACCACGGTACCTGAATATAAATAAATAAATAAATATTATGTACATACGTACGTACATATTTATATACGTAGTTTTAATTTTTTGTGTTGACAAATCATAATGCGTAATAGATTTTTTGTTTGTAAATCATAATGCGTAATGCGCAAAAGCATAATTTTGTAATGATCTTTACTTTTTATATTCTTTTCTATGTACAAAAATAATATTATGTAGGTACATAAAATTTTATTTAAAAAATATTGATGAATAGAGTTAAAAAAAAAAAAAAAAAAAATTATACATATATACGAATTGGATTCGAACCACAGTCCACATATTAACACTCAATTTCAAGACCTGTACACTTTCCTCTGCACCATATATGCATTAATTCAATATGCATTAAAGAATGTTGACAGCAAATATTTTGATTTAAATACTAAACAAATGTTGTAAACAAAATAACTTAGCAACATACATAAAAATATTATATGTATGGATTGTGTTTTGCTAATTATGCTAATACAAAACACCAGGAAAGATCAAAAATATAATGTGTATGTTTGTATGCATGAATAAGAGATAAAAATGTAAGTTTTAAATTGATATATACAAAAATGTACATATTTTATTCAAAAAATGTTGATGAATAGATAGTTAAAAAAAAAAAAATGTTGCATGTGAACTGGATTCGAACAACATGATCCCCACTTTTGAAACCTGTACACTATCCTCTGCACCATACTACACTTACAAATGTTGCTAACAGATTACGAAGATAATAAAAAGCGTGACAGAATGACAAATAAATAAATAAATAAATAAATAAATAAATAAATAAACCGACAGCGACGAGTTAATATAAAAGCATATAAAATTAGAAAGAAATTCAATTTATTGACTCAGCTTTCTTTTTTGCGTCCGTTTTTAATCTTTTGTTGAACTTTTTCTCTGGAGTAGGACTAAATAAAACACAAAAAATTACCTTTGCGCCAACGTTTCGTATATTTTCTATACTTTTCCAATGCTAAACAATATTTTTAGAACTTTATAGGTACATTGTTTCTTTGAATCACGAACATTTTTCAATTATATACTAGTTTAAGATAATAATTTAGAGTCGTCTAATACAATTATATCCTAGTTTAAGATAATAATTTAGAGTCGTCTAATAAAATGTTTAAACATTATTATAATTATTCTTAAAAAAATTGTAAATTTAACATTATTGACACAAAATAAAAAAAAAAATTAAAATTGTAAAAAGGTTTAACAAACAAAAAAAATTTTTTGTATAAATTTATTGATAATTTAAGCGCTTGATAATTTAAGCGCTTAAGCGAAACACGAACAAAATGTTAGTTAGGTAGTTTAATAGTTCATTTATTTTACATTTCAATATTATAACAATTTCAATAATTCAGTAATTTGATATAAAAATAATTAATTACATATTGTTGTAGGTAAGCAGAAATAGCAAAATAAGGTAAATGTGGCACAAGTTGCGAATGATAAATATATATAATGTTATTATTATTATTTATATGATAAAAAACTTACATATGTTGAAAAAATTTATTATTTTAAAAATTTAATTATCTTAAAAATTAATTATGAGGGGTAGATTAGGTTAGGTTAAGCTGGCTGCCAAAAAGGCACATTTAGACCGTATTTGGTCCATTGTGATGTGGGGTAACTTTATTGTGAATTACATAGTTTGAACCAATTCAATAATAAAGTAAACAAATAATCATATTCTTTGTAATAAAGAGACATTAGAGATAAATATTAAATTTAACAAGTAAGAATAAAATACAAAAATAAAACAATAATAAATTAATAAATTCAAAAAAACCAAAGTTTCTAAGCATATACTAAATCAAAATATGATAATTATTTCATGTTTATTTAAATAATCTAATATTTTAGTTTAAAATATATTTTATATTTATTAGTTATGAGGAAAAATTTGACTAAATTTGATCATATTTAAATAAGTTAATTTAATGAACATGGATGAACAAAAGTTGTTCAATTTGAATTAAATCTAAACCAAATAAAAATATTTTTAAGCTTTTTAGAAAAGATGAGAGATTTGACTCCTCTCTTATATGCCCAGGCAAACGATTAAATAATCTCGGCGCTATACTGTTATAATAGTGTAAAAAATGGGAGGTACGTGATCTCGACTCAAACACCAGATTCATATTATTTACCCTCAAAATATAATTGGCGAATATACGTTGAGCCAAGTATCCACATCTCAAAAAAAATATGTTGAAACATTTATAGTAATACAAATGACGAAGTGGTAAAATACCCAAACTTGCAAATAAAGGAAAACTGTGCTCACGACGATTTCTTCTCAAAATCAATCTTACTGCATGTTTTTGAGAAATTATAAGAGGCTGAATCTTATTGAGACAACTACCACCCCAACAAACAATAGCATATTGCAATTTCGAATTAAACAGAGCATAATAAAATATTCTTAATATATTTGTAGAGCAGTAGTATCCTAAATTGTAAATATTACGAATAACATTGATAAAATATTTCTTAAAATAAAAACAATGACTCGACGAATTTAATTTATTATCAAGCAGGAACCCCAAATATTTAAATTCCTTCACCCATTCAATAATAAAACATCCCTCATTACATGACTCCACATCCACGTAAGAGCAATCATTCCTTTAAACAAGCGGAAGTTTTGCACCTGAAGGGGAATGATACTGCATTGAACATTCAATAGGAACAAAACCATTTAGACTAAAATACATGCATTTACTTTTCTTACTAATAATCTGTTTCTTTTTAAAGAACAACTTCCTAATAAGTTCCAAATCATTGTTCATATTGGCAATGGTATAAAAATTATCCTACTAAATATTGGCAATATTTTCAAAGTAAGTTTTCCCTTAATGGGAAGTGTTAGAATTGAAAAAAATTAAAAATAAAATAGGTCCAAGAACGGAACCTTGATGCACTCCTATAAGTAGACGCAAACTTAAGCTAGAAAAACCATTAGCACGCACAATTTTTTTCCTGTTTGAAATAAATGACTCAAGCCATTCCAAAATAAACCCACGAAAGCCAGCTTAGTGCAACTTATCCAATAAAATATCATGCCGAACAGTATCAAAAGCTTTCGTGATATCTATAAAAAAAGCAGAGCATGATAAATTTCTATTTATGCCATCATACAATTCACTACAGAATTTAACTTTCTCCGTGGACATATTCCTTCAATAACCAAATTGAGAATTCCAAAAAACTCACTAATCTACTTTTCATTGCCTTTTCAAAAATTTTTGATATAACAGACAATAATGGTCTATAATTATTTATGTCTATGGCATTTCCTTTTTCAAAAAGTGGAAGAACGACTGCAGTTTTCAACTCAATTGGAAATATACCTTGAAGAACACTAAGATTAAATAAATAACTTAAAAAATCCACAACATAATAAACTATTTTCTTCATAATCTTATCAGATGAAACTTGAGTAAAATCTGATTTAGAATTTGAGTTCGTTAAACGTTGTATTATTTTCAAAAATTCAAGAGACGAAATATGATCAAAAACAAAACTGTTATTTTGGAAATTATTAATTGACGAATCCAGAATGTCCACACCATTGATATCATGAAGAGCATCTAAATCCTCCGTAATTCCATTTGCAACATTGGTAAAATACTTGTTAAAATGATTACATACAGTTTTGCCATCAGTAACAACTATATTATTAATTTCTAAAAAAATATCAGATGCACAACTTTTCCTATTTAAAATATTATTAACAATTTTCCACTCTGCTTTAGTATAATAAATTACAACAACAATTATATATTGTGTATATATTACACTTGTCATACTTCTATCAAAATAGACAGACCCAAAAACTAGGAAAAAAAATAAATAACATTATCCCTATTAACCTATATTTTATTGCCCTTAATGTTAATTTATTACTATTTAAATTTTACATTGTCATTATTGATATTGAAAAAAACAATTTTTGATATTATTTGTTTGTAACGCATTCTTTATAGTCATATTAATAGTCATTTATATATGGAGTTTAGGTTTTGTGTATCACTTTTGAAATTAATGTTATTCGAGTTTAATCGAATATATATCATTTTGCTAATGTTGCTCTTAAGCCAATTTTTTCTTTTTCTAAAATTTTGACGTCATCGAAATTAAAAATATGATTTTCTTGTTCAAATTATATTGCGCCAGAGCAGTTTTTCCTTCTTTATTTATATTGACATTCTCACATTCTTACATTTGCTTCGTTTGTCCAATGTAACATGAATTACATATAGTGCAATCAATTTTATATATTTGATGCGATTGTTGAAATTTCTCATCCTTATCTTTTAATTTAGAAAAAAGGGTGAAAACTGTCTTACTATTATAAAAAATTATTCTATGGTTGTTTGTGAAATTCTTAAAAAGTCTTTCTATTTTATTTGATAATTGTGGTATATATTGGAACCTTAAATATTTTATGTTTCATTTGGTGGCACTATTCGATAGTATTTGAATTATGTTCACTTATATTTACACAAAAAAGTTTATTTTAATTCTACCAATATAACGTATATTATTATAAGCATTATTAGAAGGAAATGGGTATTATGATTATTATTCTCTTGTATTGCGAAAAGTTGTTTTTTCTTTTTCATTTTTAAGTAATACAATCTTTTTTTTGCTTTTGTGTTTTAGATTTGCACTACATATTTTATTTATTTAGATATTAGGTTGTTTTATTTGTTGTAATTGTAATAAATTTAGAGTTTTGTTTTTATATTTGCGATAATTTATTTTTGAAAATAATTTTAAACTGAATTATAAACAAGTAAATGTAACAGTAAGTCGATGCAACCGACTTATTAATACCCTACACCTCAATAATTCGAATTAAATTAAAAATCCATAAGTTTTTTTGACAGCTGCTTGAACTTCTTCCCTTTTGTGTCTTATTCAACTCGAATTTTAGGAAAGTAAAAGAGGCATCCTCTTGGGATATGCTCGACACCTTTGTAAAAAACTTTAAGTTTCTATCTTTATTAATTTCGAAGATTGTTAGTCCTTGGGAGGTCTGTGTCAGGTACCCGAATTGTCACTCCAATTCATCGAATCCACCTCAGGAACATAAAGAAAACATGCCAGAACACCATTGTACTAAATTTAAAGGTTCTACTTTTGTTGGTTTTGGAGATATGCTCGTTGCTCTTGTGCTCGTCCGGAAGTTTCCAAAATACGAACCCATGGTTCAAATTCTTTCAAATGTCAGTTTCCAATTTTACAGAAAAGGAAACATAACAGAATACCTTTGTACTAAAAATAAGAGTTCTATCTTTGTTGGTTGTGGGGATATAGTCGTTTAATCTGGGGCTCGTCCGGAAGCTTCCAAGATTTGAACCCATGGGCCACATCCTCACAAATTTCAGAAACATAAATCAAACATGAAGGAACACCATTCTGCCTAATTTAAAGGTTACATCTTTGTTGCTTTTGGAGATAATATCATTGCTCTGAGGCTCGTACGATCATTTGCTCTGAGGCTCGTGAGGCTTCCAAAATCCGAACCCACGGACCAAATCCTTTTAAATTTCAGAGACCTAAAACAAACATGAAAGAACACCATTCTGCCAAATTTAAAGGTTATATCTTTGTTGTTTTTGGAGGTAATCTCATTTTCTCTGGGGCTGATTCGGAAGCTTCCAAAATCCAAACCCATGGACCATATTCTCTTAAATTTCAGATACATAAATCAAACGGAAAAAACATCATTGTAAAAAATTTAAAGGTTCTATCTTTGTTGGTTTTGGATATAATCTCGTTTGATCTGGGGCTCGTTCGGAAGCTTCCAAAATCCAAACCCATGGACCAAATCCTCTTAAATTTCAGAGACATAAATCGAACGGCAAGGAACATCATTGTACAAAATTTAAAGGTTCTATCTTTGTTGATTTTGGAGATAATCTCATTTGCTCTGGGGCTCGTTCGGAAGCTTCCAAAATCCGAACCCATGGACCAAATCCTCTCAAATCTTAGAGACTTAAATGAAACATGAAAGAACACCACTCTGTCAAATTTGAAGGTTATATCTTTATTGGTTTTGGAGATAATCTCATTTGGTATGGTGCTCGTTCGGAAGTTTCCAAAATCCGAACCCAAGAACCAAATCCCCTCAATTTTAGAGACCTAAATCAAACATGAGAGAACACCATTCTGCCAAATTTAAAGGTTATATCTTTGTTGGTTTTGTAGTTAATCGAGTTTGCTTTGGGGCTCGTTAGGAAGCTTCCAAAATCCAAACCCATGGACCATATCCTGTTAAATTTGAGAAACATAAAACAAACGGGAAGGAGCATCATTGTAAAAAAGTTAAAGGTTATTCATAATATATAAGAGATATAACAAAGATCCTAGGAGAGAACCTTGTGGTACACCAGTTTTTATAGTAAGTTCGCCACTTAAAACTTCGTTCATTTTAACACACTGAGTTCGATTTGTTAAGTAACTTTTTAATAAAAAATTACAAATACCTCTTATACCCAGCTTGTCTAGGAAACTAACTAGAATTTACTACATCGAAGGCTTTTGTAAGATCGATAAATACTGCACCCACAAAATACCCTTCATCAAGTGCATCATAAATTTGTTCCAACGTAGCTGTAATTGCGGTTTCTGTATCACTATTTTTTAGGAAACCATATTGATTTGGATCAAAACCCACTGTTTTTGAAATAAACTTTTTTATCCTTATATTAATTGCTTTTTCAAGAATTTTGGAAACTGAATTCAATATGGAAATTGGTCTATAATTTCCACATGCATTTTTTGAACCATTTTTATGAATCGGAACAATATATGCTTTTTTTAATGAATCTGGGAATGTTCCTTCCATAAAGCATTTATTGATCAATTTTGCTATAGGTTGTTTGATGATGTTAGCTAATTCTTGTAAATCCTTTACTGTTATTTTATCTAGTCCTGGAGCTGAATTTCTATTTAACTTCATAATCATTTTATAAATCTCTGTTTCCGTAACTGGGAATAAAACTAACGTTTGGTTGTTTCTTTTATGTTGAACAGAATTATTATCTACATTATTTTTTGTATTTCTTTAATGACGGATTCTCCTACTTCATTAAAATATGCATTTAACGTATTTGCCGTTTCATTTTCATCCTTTGTCTTTTCTCCGTTTATTTTTACCACACTAGTAATATGATCAGAAATATCGTAGCATACTTAAGTAAGTATGCTAATGTGGCTTTTCTTATGCTTTGTATTACATATTTTACAGTTTTTATTTTCATTTATAACACTAGTTGGATCATTATTGATTTCTTCATTAATATCTATCAAACTAGCATTATTATAACTATTATTAATATTATTATTATTGTAATTAGACACCTTATATTTTGTGTCATCTAAATTATTATTATGACTAATTGCAGTGCTATAACTATTTGAATTATTATTTTTATCACTAATATCATTACCATTATTAAATTTATCAATATCATGACTTTTATTAATATTTTTTTTTATCAAATTGGAAACACTATATACATATTTATTTAACATAAGGTCATCCACTTTTATGTACTTTAGTTGCTAGTAACCAATTGTGTTTTTTTAAACTTGTTTTATTTTGATATACAGGACATAGTTAATATCTAAACCTAAAGTAAATTTCTGATTATTTTTTATATAGGGTGTTCAAAATTGAGGTATCATTTTAATTTTAATTTTAATAAAAAAGGACTTTTTGAAATATTAAATATAATTTTATTTTAATTTATTACAAATAGGTTCCGGTTAATAATGAAAAATTATGTCGGCCAAGTGGCCCCCTCTACTACTTCGGCAGGCTTCCAATCTTTTACCAAAATTCTGAATCACGTTGTTCAATAAACTGTCAATGGTTGAAATCTGTCGATAATGTTGTTTTTAAGCTCTTGAATTGTTGTGGGATTATTGCTGTACACTTTCGATTTCACAAAACCCCACAAAAAAAAATCCAACGGTGTCAAATCGCACGATCTGAAATCGCACATCACTCCTCCTCTACGAGAAATAATGCGATCTTCAAACTTTTCCTTCAAAAGATCCATTGTTTCTCTTGCTGTGTGGCAAGTGGCACCGTCCTGTTGAAACCACATATTCTCTACGTCCAAATCATCAATTTCCCGCCTTTGGATCATCTCCCTGTAGCGATTTCCATTGACCGTAATCGCATTTCCATTTGCGTTTTCAAAAAAATATGGTCCGATGATTCCTCCTGACCACAAACCACACCTTTTTGTGGATGGTAACTTTTTGTGGATGTACTGGTTCCTCTAAGATAACCCTTGGATCCTCCTCACCCCAAATGCGGAAATTCTGTTTATTGACATAGCCATTGAGCTGGAAATGAGCTTCGTCGGTGAAGATTATTTTGTTAAAAAAATTCTCATTTTCTTCTTGTTTTTCGATTGCCCAAGAAACGAATTGCCGACCTAATGCATGGTCAGTTGGTTTTAATTCTTGCGTCAGCTGGATCTTATAAGCCTTTAAATGGAGATCACGATGCAAAATGTTGAATAATGTGGATGGTTTGATGTTTAATTGCAGAGAGACTAACCGGAATGTATTTAGAATATACCTAAAGAAACCTCGTATAAAAATTCCAGGTAGAAAAAAAATGGCGGCAAAATCAAAATGATACCTCAATTTTGAACACCCTTTACAATTAATACATTTATTTATTTCTTCCTTCTTACATACACTCGTTTTATGTTGCTGATGGCACTGAAGACACTTTTCATTATTTGTACACTCAGTCGCTATATGGTTGAAACCCTTACATTTGAAACACCTCGTGACATTTATGGCATCAAACACTTTACATCTTTCCCATCCTACGCACAATTTTTCCACTGTTAGTATTTTGGGGAAAGATGTAAAGTGTCCTTGTCCTTATAGTATTTATTTTAATAATCTTCAGTTCACGTTCAGTTCAGTTCCATAAGTGAATGTTGTTTCCTAAGTTTCTCTATTATTTCCATTTCGTTCATTTTATTATTCATATGCACTATTTCAAATCTTGGCTTAATTTCTTTCGGTATTTTAATATCATACCTTTCTTTCAAATTTCCTCTAACTCAACTTTAATTTTTACCCTCTCTTCTTTAGTTTCAGTTTCAATCCAACTACTCCATTCCTTCTATTTTCTATATTTTTTATTTTTAAATTTTTTGGGTCAACCTTAGTATTTAAATCTTATTTTGTTTGTTAATTTTTTTGTTTACTTTTCGGCTTAACAACTAATGGTAGTTGTTTTCTCATATTTATATTTGAAACACTTGAAGTATTTTTTATGATGTCAGCAAATGATATGTTTTCACCTTTTTACACCCTACACCTAAAGTATATTGTATATTAACTTTGGTATGATGTTTGTAACCACCAAAAGGAAGCGAGTTCGATATGGACATGTACATATATTCTGAATCAGGATCACCTCCTGAGTCGATTTAACGATGTCCGTCCGTTCGCATGATAACTCAAAAACTAATAAGACTATCTTGATGAAATTTATTTAGTAGGTTACTAATTACAAAAGGAAGGTTAAGTTCGAATTTGGACAAAATCGGTCCATGGGTTCAGATTCTGGAAGCTTCTGAATGATTCCGGAGCAAACAAGATTATCTCCAAAACCAACAAAGATAGAACATTTAAATTTTGTACAATGATGTTTCTTCCCGTTCGATTTATGTCTCTGAAATTTAAGAGGATTTGGTTCATGGGTTTGGATTTTGGAAGCTTCCGAACGAGCACCAGAGCAAACGAAATTATCTCCAAAACTAATAAAGATATAACCTTCAAATTTGACAGAGTGGTGTTCTTTCATGTTTTATTTAAGTTTCTAAAATTTGAGAGGATTTGGTCCTTGGGTTCGGATTTTGGAAGCTTCCGAACGAGCACCAGAGCAAATGAGATTATCTCCAAAACCAACTAATATATAACCTTTAAATTTGGCAGAATGGTGTTCTTTTATGTTTTATTTAAGTCTCTGAAATTGAAGAGAATTTGGTTCATGGGTTCGGATCTTGGGAGCTTCCGAACGAGCCCCAGAGCAAACGAGTATATCTCCACAATCAACAAAGATAGAACCTTTATTTTTAGTACAGTGTGCTGTTATGTTTCCTTTTCTATAAAATTGAAAACTGGCATTTGAAAGAATTTGAACCATGGATTCGTATATTGAAAGCTTCCGAACGAGCCCCAGAGCAAACGAGATTATCTCCAAAACCAACAAAGATAGAACCTTTAAATTTTGTACAATGATGTTCCTTCCCGTTCGATTTATGTCTCTGAAATTTAAGAGGATTTGGTTTATGGGTTTGGATTTTGGAAGCTTCCAAACGAGCACCAGAGCAAATGAGATTATCTCCAAAAACAACAAAGATATAACTTTTAAATTTGGCAAAATGATTATCTTTCATGTTTGATTTAGATATCTGAAATTTGAGAGGATTTGGTCCTTGGGTTCGGATTTTGGAAGCTTCCGAATGAGCCTCAGAGCAAATGACATTTTCTCCAAAATCAATAAAGATAGAACGTTTAAATTTTGTACAATGATGTTCCTTCCCGTTCGATTTATGTCTCTGAAATTTAAGAGGATTTGGTTAATGGGTTTGGATTTTGGAAGCTTCCGAACGAGCACCAGAGCAATTGAGATTATCTCCAAAACCAACTAAGATATAAGCTTTAAATTTGGCAGAGTGGTGTTCTTTCATGTTTTATTTAGGTCTCTGAAATTTGAGAGAATTTGGTTCATGGGTTCTTATCTCGGAAGCTTCCGAAGGAGCCCCAGAGCAAACGAGTATATCTCCACAACCAACAAAGATAGAACCTTTATTTTTAGTACAAGAGTGTGCTGTAATTATGTTTCTTTTTCTATAAAATTGGAAACTGACATTTGAAAGAATTTGAACCATGGATTCGTATTTTGGAAGCTTCCGAACGAGCCCCAGAGCAAACGAGATTATCTCCAAAACCAACAAAGATAGAACCTTTAAATTTTTTACAATGATGTTCCTTCCCGTTTGATTTATGTCTCTGAAATTTAAGAGGATATGGTCCATGGGTTTGGATTTTGGAAGCTTCCGAACGAGCCTCAGAGCAAATGATATTATCTCCAAAAGCAACCAAGATATAACCTTTAAATTAGGCAGAATGGTGTTCCTTCATGTTTAATTTATGTTTCTGAAATTTGTGAGGATTTGGTCCATGGGTTCAAATCTTGGAAGCTTCCGAACGAGCCCCAGAGCAAACGAGTATATCTCCACAGCCAACAAAGATAGAACTTTTATTTTTAGTACAAAGGTATTCTGTTATGTTTCCTTTTCTGTAAAATTGGAAACTGACATTTGAAAGAATTTGAACCATGGGTTCGTATTTTGGAAACTTCCGGACGAGCACAAGAGCAACGACCCTATCTCCAAAAACCAAAAGTAGAACCTTTAAATTTAGTATAATGGTGTTCTGGCATGCTTTCTTTATGTTCCTGAGGTGGATTCGATGAATTGGAGTGGCATTCCTGAAATTCGAGTTGAATAAGACAGAAAAAGGAAGAAGTTCAAGCTGCTGCCAAAAAAACTTATGGATTTTTAATTTAATTCGAATTATTGAGGTGTAGGGTATTAATAAGTCGGTTGCATCGACTTACTGTTACATTTACTTGTTTTTTTTTTTCATAATTAATTTGTTGCATATCTCATCATTTTTTTCCACTGCCTTTAAAAAAGTTTCATTTAATTTATCACTTTGTGATTTAAATACCTCAGTAATTTGTGCCATTTTTTCTAATTCTTTTCTTGGCATTGAACTGCTTTCTTCGAGTCGCTTTCTATAACTTAACTCTATTGCCGTAAGTAAACTGTTCACTTCATTTTCATTTTTTTCTATAGCTGCTTCGAAATGTTCTTTATATTCTTTCAAATATTCATTGTTTTTTACCATTGCCCTTTCCATATTTTATACAATTAAGTTCACATTCTGGATATATTGGATACAATCTTCACAGATAAAATGTATGGAAGCATTTGTGTACAGAATATTTATGGTAGAACTATCCACCCCCGAACATTTAAATGCTTCATGATATGTTTTTTTACAAACTCCAGCACATTCTAATCCGGTTTCTCCCTTTATTTTTGTTTTGCACTTGTGGCACGCAGCTATTTGTGTTCAATTTATTACAAAAATATTTTTTATAAAAAAAAAAGAAAAACGCTGACTTAGTTAATTTTAATTTAATTAATTATTCGTATTTTAAGTATTTTTAACCGTACAATAAAATACGTCTGATTCATTACACGCTCGAATCGTTTTTGTTTTATTTTACATCGTATACGTTATAATATATTAAATTATGATTTACAATCCGCAACAGATATGTATAATCAAACATTAATTGTAATTGAAGATAATTGGTTAACAATAGAAACGAAATATTATCACAATTAAGATTAACAGCGTCCAATCGTTCAGTAAATGATATCACTAATATTGCAATCCAACACGAACAAAACTTTAATATAAATTTATTAAATTAATCATTAACAAAACAATGTTTATCATACAATTCTGTCAGCTGTAAATGATCAAAGAGGTGGATTATATTTTTTAGATATTCCACAAGTAACTGGAAAAACATTTTTGATATCATTTATTTTGGCAAACACAAGATTTCAAAGCAATATAGCTATAATATAAATTTATATTTTTAAATTTATTAGACTTGCCTGGAGTACCACTACATGCAATTAAAAATTGGTCTGCCAATCATTTTACTACGAAATATTAATCAACCAAAATTTTGTAATGGTGCATGACTTGCTGGCTGTTAACATTAATGAGAAATCTAATTGGAGCAACCATATTAACCGAACAATACGTTTAGCTTTTGCTATGACCATACACAAATCACAAAGCTATCACTTCAAGTTTATGGTCTAAAATTGGAATATCCATACTTCTCACACGGCCAGTTCAATGTTGGATGCTTATGTGTAGGAAAACAAAGAACGAGTTAATTTTTTGCTCTATTTTATATTCATCGTGAAGTATACTATTTTCAATTATCAACACATTTAGCAACAAATACAACAAATTTTCCACTATGCATATTATTAGTCACAAAATTGGTTAGACTTACGCATGATACCGTTGTGTTCTAATTCTGTTCGAAGCTATATTGTTTTTTGTGCAGATCCAGCCGGAACGGTCTTTCAAGGTTGATATGTGTAAAATGTACAATCAAGTGTACATAGATGAATGTGATTCCTATTGTCAATACATACTGTCGAGACCTAGTCAACAAGGAAAACTAAGAACTTATCGCCTTAAAACTG
This sequence comes from Poecilobothrus nobilitatus, assembly GCA_947095535.1. Classification (NCBI taxonomy): domain Eukaryota; kingdom Metazoa; phylum Arthropoda; class Insecta; order Diptera; family Dolichopodidae; genus Poecilobothrus; species Poecilobothrus nobilitatus. The sequence continues at coordinate 90,045,803 of OX352772.1, forward strand.
TGACTTATGGTACTGCGAAAGCCTCGTATTTAGCTACTAAATCGCTATCATATCTAGTTTATCAAAACCAAGGCGCACATTGACTCGGCTGTAAAATAATTGCTAATGATTTTTACGTTGACGACTTGGTTTCGGGAGGTAAATCTTTAAGTGAAATCAATTTAATCCGCTCAGAAGTGAATTCAATAGTATTAAAATAACGAAACTTTTATGTTCAGTATAGATGAATATATTCGTGAGAATCTCATTTTAATTGACGGTAATTCAATTATCAAAACTCTTGGGACAGCCTGGCAGCCACAAATAGATGAATTTGGTTACATATTATCTGTAACGATGATATAAATGATGATATATGATGATGATGATAAAACCAAAAATCATTAAGCAGAAACTATGGCTACTCAAAATAAATTGGGATAAATCGCTTTCGCTAGAGTTACAGTTTATTTGCTGATGCTAATCTAAGAGCATATGGAGCCTGTAAATTCAATCTATAGATTCTGATAAAAATATTTACCTTCAACTACTAGCTGCCAAATCAAAGGTATTGCCTTCTAAAACACTTAGAGGGTAGAAACCTGTGTCATATATTTGATTAAATATATTCTCGAAAATTTCAATATTTTGTTTATCGATTAGTTTCACTATTTCGGCTGGAACTTCATCAGGGCCAACAGCTTTATTGTTTTTTGAATTTCTAACCGCGTATTGGATTTCAGCTTTGGTAATTTGTGGACCTGTTAATTCCTGATTTGTTACATTTTCTTGAATTGGAGATCTTTCATTATCAGAGAACAACTCTCAAATATAGTTTTCCCATATCGATTTCTTTATCTGGGGATCAGTCACTATTTCGTTTTGCTGATTTACCAAAGCAAAATGATTGACTTTGCGATAGACACCTGATAAGTTTTTAACCTTCTTATGTAAATTAAAGTCATCGTGTATCCTATGCAATCTTTCCAATTCTTCGCACTCTTGAGTAAGCCATTCGTTTTTTGCGTTCTTAATTTTTGCCTTAATTACTTTATGAAGTTCTTTGTATCTTAAGATATCTTTGTTTTTAAATTTCCGTCTCCCGCTCATTAATTCCAATATCTCCTCTGTCATCCACTTTCGCTTAGCAATAAACAATTCGCTTAACAAATTTTTAAGAAAAAAATATTTGATTTGAATGAAAAAGGTGCAATATTATTGAATTTTAGAATTTGTGATGCATACATAATATACTTACATAGATATAAAATATAATATGATAAGGTCTATTTACGCATTAATTGAAATTTGTGGCAAAATTCAAAGAACACTAAAAATATTTCGCCAGTCCTTAAACTTTTTTTTAAAAAAATTTTAAACTTACTTGTTATATTTATTTTTATTTAGTCGTTATAAACAATATTTTTTTCTTTATTTTTTGTAAAAGCAAATATTTAACAACATTTTAGTTAGACGAACTATAATTAGACGGTAAACATCGAGTTAAAGCTTCAGGGGTATTTAAATTTGAATCAAGTTCCAAAAATGAATTTTCACAAAATATTTTTAAATTATAAGTTGGGTCACTATGTTCATCATCAGATGAAAAATCCTCCCTACTCGAATCCAACATTTCAGTAAATTTTTTGAAAAATTTTATACCAATATTAAAAAAATTTTAAAACTATAATGTATAATAAAAATTACTAACAATATTTTGTTCGGAAGTTCTGGAGCGGGTGATGAAGACATATTCTTACTCGTTCAAAATAATTACTGATCTTATAGTTATAACCAAAGAATATCTGTATTTTGCATTAGCATAATTAGCAAAACACAATCCATACATACAATATTTTTATGTATGTTGGTAAGTTATTTTGTTTACACATTTGTTTAGTATTTAAATCAAAATATTTGCTGTCAACATTCTTTAATGCATATTGAATTAATGCATATATGGTGCAGAGGAAAGTGTACAGGTCTTGAAAGTGAGTGTTAATGTGTGGACTGTGGTTCGAATCCAATTCGTGTATAATTTTTTTTTTTTTTTAACTCTATTCATCAATATTTTTTAAATAAAATTTTATGTATAATAGATTTAAAACTTTATTTTTAAATTCAAATTATGCGTTTAATTTAAAACTAAAAAGTATAAAATAAAATAATATGTAAAAAAAAAATTTTTTTAAAATATGCTTTTATCAAAATCGAACTCGCCCCCTAAAAAGTAGAAAATAAATAAAATAAAAGTGATTATAGATCTAAAGCATCTTGGCCTGTTATAATACAAAAGTAAATTGCTGGAATAAGATTAACAGAAATTTGGGGTTCGTGGTTCTTTTTTATTCCAGCAATTTACTTTTATATTATAACAGGCCAAGATGCTTTAGATCTATAATCACTTTTATTTTATTTTATTTTCTACTTTTTAGGGGGCGAGTTCGATTTTGATAAAAGCATATTTAAAAAAATTTTTTTTTTACATATTATTTTATTTTATACTTTTTAGTTTTAAATTAAACGCATAATTTGAATTTAAAAATAAAGTTTTAAATCTATTATACATAAAATTTTATTTAAAAAATATTGATGAATAGAGTTAAAAAAAAAAAAAAATTATACACGAATTGGATTCGAACCACAGTCCACACATTAACACTCACTTTCAAGACCTGTACACTTTCCTCTGCACCATATATGCATTAATTCAATATGCATTAAAGAATGTTGACAGCAAATATTTTGATTTAAATACTAAACAAATGTGTAAACAAAATAACTTAGCAACATACATAAAAATATTGTATGTATGGATTGTGTTTTGCTAATTATGCTAATACAAAACACCAGGAAAGATCAAAAATATAATGTGTATGTTTGTATGCATGAATAAGAGATAAAAATGTAAGTTTTAAATTGATATATACAAAAATGTATACATATTTTATTCAAAAAATGTTGATGAATAGATAGTTAAAAAAAAAAAAATTGTTGCATGTGAACTGGATTCGAACAACATGATCCCCACTTTTGAAACCTGTACACTATCCTCTGCACCATACTACACTTACAAATGTTGCTAACAGATTACGAACATAATAAAAAGCGTGACAGAATGACAAATAAATAAATAAATAAATAAATAAATAAACCGACAGCGACGAGTTAATATAAAAGCATATAAAATAAATGTAATTTAAATTTAAATTATTGTTAGCGTTATTTCGATGTTTGCAAAATTATATTAATTTATATTTTATTATTTTAATTTATTTAATTATTATTGGTAGAAAATGGTACTAAAAAATAAAAAAAGATTTGTTTATTTAATAATGACATTGGCCGAATTGAGAAGAATAAAAAAGTATAAATTTTCTAAACTAATTTTTTTTTTTACTTTTTTTGAAATTTCCATTTTAAAACAAAAAATTTTAAAACTAAACTTAAACAAAATAATAAAAAAAACTAAATTTAAGTCTAAACTCATTAAAATACAAAATCATAATGAAATATATCAAGAATTGCATCAGAATTTTTTTCAATGATAAACTGAATTGGGAAAAAATGAAACAATTTTGTTTCATTAGCAAAATTACTGATCAGTTTTTCAAAAAAATAATTACCAATCCGGAAAGTGATAAAATTCATTTTTTTTTTAAATATTTAACTTAAAATTTAAAAATTCTTAGCAGAATTTATTCTTTAGAAATTATTTAACCATTAAATCAACAACTTTGTTAAATTTTATATGTCTTTGAATATAAATAAAGCCTGTGATAACATTTTTGTTAACTCATTTCCGCACGAGTACCTATTAAAAATATTCTGTCCAAGTTTTTGTATTGTTATTATTATTAAAAAGATATTTCCAACACTTTTTACATTTTTCTATATTGCAAAAGCAAAGTAGAATTTACTGGTAATAGTTTAGTGAATAGTACAATTTGCAAAATCCATTAATTTCAATAGAAAATGTAATTTGAAATTGACCATTGGAAGCAAAAACATAGCATTGCCATTGAAAATTGTTTAGCAAAACCATAGCAAACAGCCGTTAAAAAGTAGAAATAGTAAAGCCGTTTAAAAGTAGAAAATTTTTGGGGCAAATTTTTGCAAATGCAATTAATTTAAAAAAATTTTTAGTTGAATTTAGTTGAAATAGTACCTACTTAAAAGAGTTTGGAAATTGTCTTTATTGTGTTTTTTTTTCTTGATACGAGTAATAGTATTAAATAATTTATAGTACTTTAGATTATTAACTATTTGTAAAAAAAAGATTCAGTGCGACAAACAAATTAATTTAAAGAATTTGCCAGAAAATAAAATTGATCGCAAAATGGAAATAATAGAACATCCAATTCAAGTCTTACAACTAAATAAAGCAAGAAAAATGGTTATAGATAAGCCAATTTGAAGGGGGAAACGCAAAGAAAGTTAATATTTTAATATCAATAGGTATGAAATGAAAAGACCACCAAAAATGTCGACTTGTGTTCACTCAGGGTCGATTTATAAATGCAAATCTATTCGATGCATTGATGCTCTTTCTCCACGTAATCGATAAACTTTTATAAAGCAAATTCAAAAATGCTTTTTGACATACCTTTACTGATGACCTATTGGGCTTCCTTACAAAATGGCTTAATTCTTGCTGCTGACTATGCAACCTGCTTTTTCCTATTAGTTCTTCCTTGCTGGAGAATCTATACGAATATAGGCGATAAGAAATTTGTCTTGTTCGACTTTATTAGTTGAATTATAAAATGCTTTTGTAAAAGAAAGAGCATCAATACATCGAATATATTTGGATTTATAAATCGACCCTGAGTGCAAACAAGTCGGCATTTTTGGTAGTCTTTTCATTTCATACCTTTGATATTAAAATATTAATATGGTGTTGCCAAAAATAACTGATGAAGCTTCGTATTATTCAAGACAGCTTTATTTAGACAATTTTGGCATTGTACAAGGCTCATCAAAAGGCTAATCTTACGAAGGAAAATGTGTTTTTTTTACATATCGACAGAAAACAAGCGTCCGAAAGGAAGTAATGAGATTGCATTTGCCATGTATCATAGATTATGTTCAACAAATTATGAAAATACAACTGTACTTCGCCCTGTTTTGCGAAGGATACGGCGCGGCGCACAAAATAAAAAGTCGGCCATAATGCGCATGCCCATACAAAACATTTTTGGGATAATTGGGAGGAAAAAGGGGAGATAAAATTTTATCGAGCGATTATTAATGGTAATGAACTATTAATAGAAGAAAATGAAGATGAAGTATTATGTTGAAATTTTGAAGAAGTTATCGATCTTCGAATATAGTTTTAAGTTATTTTATTTTTTGTTTCAACTGAATTTATGGAGACTGTTATATTTTTTTATTATTTTAATTTTGTTGTTTTTAAACCTATTTCATGTTAAAATTTGAATTTCAATACTTTTAATTTAGTTAAAATTTTTATTTTTTTTATGATTTTATAATAAAATAATTTAAAATTAATGAATTATGCTATTTAAGATTTTTTTATTTTTTATTACCGCAATATTACTAAAATTTCAAAAATTTTGGAAGCAAAAGCAACTAATTCCAATAGTTTACAACAAAAATTTTGTTTAAACGAGACTTAAAAATGAAAAAGTCGTATAATTTTCATGTTTAATAAAGCAACGAGAAGTTTTTAACAATTTAATCAAAGTTACATAAGCTGGCAATGTTGGGTTTTGAAACTAGACACAACTGATTTCGCTTCAAAATAAAGCTTACTACGAAGCAGAGATAAATGTTGGCGAAAATATATTTCTTCATTTATACCTTCAGATGTCAGGTTGACGTTGAGTTCTACGGTGAATAAAGGTAAAAATCTTTTTTTAACCAAAAAGTCACTTTTAATTTTCTCAGAGCTTAATGATATGCTTATGATATGTAAACTTTCTGTAGTATTGTTATGATTCTATTTTACCGACCGCATACAATTATGTATAAATTAGGTATTGTTGTCATACTAAAAATTTATACCCGAAATTTTGGAAAATATTCACTACCTCGGTATGTGTGTGGGTATGTGGGCTTGTGCACAGCCTAAACGATTGAGCGATTGAAATTTTATATTTAAGGTTTTGATGCAAATATCTCGGATTGACAAGCTTTTGGAGCAAATCGAACAACCGGAAGAAGTAATTTAATAGGAAAATGTTAAGAGAAAAATTATGAAGAAAAAGTTGCTCCTCAAGTAAAGAGGAACAACTTTTCCATAGAACATCCGACCAACTTTTAGGTTTTTTTAACTTTTTTTCTAAGTCTAAATTTCATATTATATCATATTATAATACGCCATATGAATGTATATGAACAATTTTTTTTTGTTTTGTTTTTTATATCTTTAAAAATTTATATAATATCGATGCATATTATTCTTTTGTTGATGACGTAAAATTTAAACGGTAAAACTTTGGTTGCAGATTCAATATTAATGTTATATTTGTTTTATATTTGTTTATTATTTTTTACTTCTAATATTTTTGAATGAAAAAAAATCATGTACATTTATAATGATGATTTTGATACATACAATGTATGTAAATGGATGTATGAATGAATGTACATATATTTTTACGATTTCATTGAATTATTATTGTTATTGAATAAAAAAAAATGATGTTAAATTATTTAGAAGTTATTTTGCTTTGATATAAATTATTATGTTAAAAATCTATGAAAAATGCCGACTTGTTTGCACTCAGGGTCGATTTATAAATCCAAATATATTCGATGTATTGATGCTCTTTCTTTTACAAAAGCATTTTATAATTCAACTAATAAAGTCGAACAAGACAAATTTCTTATCGCCTATATTCGTATAGATTCTCCAGCAAGGAAGAACTAATAGGAAAAAGCAGGTTGCATAGTCAGCAGCAAGAATTAAGCCATTTTGTAAGGAAGCCCAATAGGTCATCAGTAAAGGTATGTCAAAAAGCATTTTTGAATTTGCTTTATAAAAGTTTATCAAAGCGATCGGTCATGAGGAGACACCTTATTTTTGTAATGATGTTATATTAAAAGAATTTCCATCAGGTACGTATATTAACATTTATTTTATTGAATATGTTGAGAATTTGATTATCCTTCAAACCTGATGGCAACCCAGAGACATTAATATCATTTTTCATATTTAATTGATGGGATTAATTCATGAATGCCTCCATCCTATTTATCTTATCTTCCAAATCTCTTGTATGCTTCTGCATGTGACTAACTTTTTTTACCAACTTTTCGTTTTCTTTCCTGACGGCAGTATTCTGCTTTAGTACCATGTCGAGACTGTCATCCAAAAAAATCTGAGAGCCGCAGATTTCTCATATTATATCTTCCAGAGCTTTCAAATATAGTGCCATTTTATCCATTGTGCAGTTAGAGAGGTTAAACGTAACCAACTCATTTGCATCAGGCTCGATTGTATCTGTTGAAGACGATTCACCAGCATTATCAAGTAATTCGAAGATACATTTAACAGATACAGATACTGTGCAGGGCAGCTAGAACATTCCCAGATAATGTTGCCGGATTTTATAAGCTCATATGTGTTATCAAAAAAAAGCACCACATCTAGTATGAACTAGTTTTAAACAGGTTTTGCATATTAATGTTTTCGATGTAAGGGACCATAATGTTTTCCACATTTCACACTGGTTAACCATGGGGTTAACAATTTTATTTTATTTAATGAAATTGTACTGTAATTTCGATGAAATCCGGTTTTAATTATAACGAGGAAGAGTGCAGTAGAGTAAACCATGTCTACTCTGAAATACTCGTATGGACGTAAGATATATATCTTGTTTCTATAAAACTTTCATCATATTTTAAAAAATTTCGGATATTTTAGTACCTACGTTAACTACCGAGATATATTTATGTAAATTGTGGAGCTGTATGACAGCTACCTGAATCTATTGCATCAGCACAAACAAATTTTACAGAAGTTATTGCCCTTAAGCTTGATCATGTTTGGTAAGATTTCAGATATTTAGCATCATAAAGTTCCAACAGGTGTAATAAGCCTGAACCTATTGCTCTAGTCCAACCAAATTTCACAAAAGTTGTTAGTATGCAATTTGACATCTTTTTACAAAATTTCATATATCTAGCTTCAATAGACTCGGAGTTATTTTCATTTAAAAAGAGAAGTTGTATGGCGCCTACATGAACCTGTCATACCAGCACAATTAAATACAAATATTGTTGGTCTGTAACTCGACACCATTTTGTAAAATTTCAGATACCTAGCCTTAATAGACACTGAGTTATTTCCATATAAAGAGAGAAGTTGTATGGTAGCTACTCGGACTCGGCGGCCGAAATTACTGGATTTAAATATCGAAACTAATATTTGCAAAAGTGACGTATTTTTATACGTATTTTGGCTTGCTGGCTCCTTTATTTTTGAAATTATCGTGAGGACGGGCGTACATTGCATAACGTACTCAGAATTCGATTCTGAACGGATCCTTAACTTAGACAGTATATCTAGTTCGACTCCTTTAAGGTGTCATAAACGTAGTGGCAAATTTATTACACCTTTGAGCATAGTTCATACGGGTATAAAAGTTATTAATATTTTTTTATTTTTGTTTCTTTGGTTAATTTCAATGTTAATTCATATTTTTCAAGTAATATTGTTTTTTTTCATTTTAGTTTTAAAATGTTTTTTTTTTCCTTTTATATTTTTTTATTTATAAAATATAAAATCTATATTTTAATTTAGCAAAAACAAAGTTTACTTAATTTAATAGATATAATATTATTAATTAATTCGTTATATGAATTATATTGTTTTTTAAAATTTTATAATTTTCTTTTCTTTCTAAATTTGGTTTAATGTCTTATTAAATCTTATACGGCATTCCAATTCATATAATCGACAGCTACAGTTTAAACAAATACAATTAATCGAAAAATGACAATCTGTACTTATAATATCAGATATATTGTTCATTTTGAGACATACATACATACATACCTATTAAAAACTTATGAAAAATCAAATATTAAACAAAACGTTAGCATTAATATTAACTCCTCATCCTTTTTACTTCGGGTTTGTTTATTTACAGTTTTTTTATTTGGTTTTGCGGATCTTTTGGAGTTTAGCAAAATGCGGAAAAATAACATACATACATACATAGGTTTTCATTTTGCGGGAGCGCCACGAAATCCCAAAATACCAAAATCCCAAAGTAGTTTTGATATTATATATGTAGTTCGTTTTGAACTTAGAGTTGGATTCAAAACCAGGATTGCCGCTTGTCCACAAAATATGTATATATATGTGCCAGATTCAAATTATGAGGTATTTTATAGATTTAGATTCGAAACCAGGATTGCCGCTTTTTCCCGAATATGTATATATATATGTATATGTCAAATTCTTAATTAGGAGGGATTTTAGAGTTGGTTACAAAATCAAGGTTTCAATAATTTGTTTAGCGGGGGTTTGAGGGCGGCAGCCCCCACAACTATAAGATTTTTATTGTGGAAACATACATATAAGAAGAAATAATTCGGTGAAATTTTATAGTTGGATTCAAAACCAGGATTGCCGCTTTTTCCAGAATTTGTATATGCCAAATTCTGAATTAGAAGGGATTTTACAGTTTGTTACAAAATCAGGATTTCAATCATTTGCTTAGCGCGGGTTTGGGGCGGCAGCCCCCACTATTATTAGAATTTTATTGTTGAACATACATGTAAGAAAAAATAATTCGGTGACATTTTATAGTTGGTTTCAAAATCAGGGTTTCAATAATTAAATCGACATCTGAAATAAAAAAATTCAAAACGAATTATGATAACGAAAGTGTTTCGGGATTTTGGGATTTTGGAATTTTGGAATTTTGCATTTTGGGATTTTGACATTTTGGAGTTTTGTATTTGGGATTGGGCCAACCCAATTTTGCACCCACAAAACAAAATAAAAGTTTTTTTTTAAAAATTTTGCTGTCAAAATTTTCAAATCAATACTATCTACTTTGTTTTATTTTTCAAATTTTTGTCTTTAGTTTTAATCTAACCAAATTTGATCTGTAAAATTCTGCAAAAAACTTAAAAGTATTCATATTGAAAAGGAGTTACGAAATAAAAAAACCAGGTCTTATGTACATAATTTATCTGTCATTTGTCTAGAATTTACTATTATTGTTATTATGCTGTAATGTTATTTATTATGCACTACCAGAAATTGCACTTTAATACTTATTCCTTATATGACTTAAAAATTGGAAAATGTACATAACATATTGTTTTTCTTAAGTACATATTATGTATAATATGTATTTATTTTCTGAGGTATCTTTTAAGGATTTGCCAAAAAAGAATTTTTTTTTTTAAATTAGTTATTTGAATTTTTCATTTCAAAATACATATGTAAGTTTTTGAAGTAAACAAATTTATAAATACAAAAAAAAGTTTTATTGTAAAAAATTAAATTCTTAGTAAGAAAATCGTATTCTCAGTTTTTGTTATAATTCTGAACACATTACGCATTTCGTGTAAAATTAAATGTTAATTTTTGGAAAAATTAAACAGTAATGTTAATAGTATACTGGTATACCTTTCAGTAATTTTGTTCCCATATTGGAACACGAAGTTTAATTGATAATTTAATTTTGTTAAAATATAATTTGGATCAAACAAGTAATTTTAAGTACTAAAACTATGTATTTGAATTAAATATTAATTACTGTTTTTAAAAAAAATTAATTGTAAACATGATTACAAGAAATTTATTAACACATGTTTACAAGAAATGGAGCATACAAAAAGTAAGAAATTTAAATTTTTTTTTTTTTTCAAATAAATAATAATTATGGTATAGTAAATATATTTACTTTTTTATGTAAATATAAGTATGAATTTCAATTTAGTAAAAAAAAGTATATAAAAAAAGTATATTTTGAACTGCAATTTTTTAAATTCTCTAAATGATTATTTTCATCAATAAAAAATGTATAGGAATTTATTTTTGTTATTGTCAGTGTATTTCTCTTATTTTATTACTTTTATTATTTTAGAAGACAGAACATCAAGAGAACTATTTAGAACTAAATCTGAGATTCTTCAAGCTCTAGAAAATTTTGTAGATTCAGACATATCGGACTTGGAAGATGATAATGAGGAGCCAGACATTAATGTTTTTGATTTGTTTGACAGAACGAATCCAAACATAAGCTTTTTTGATAGGATTGTAGATCCTACTTATAGAGAAATTGTTGAATTTCAAGCTGAAGCTGTTCCAGAAGTTTCTAGCATTCTAGAAAATGAAAAAGTTTGTGAAACGGTTGCAAAGTGTTCAAAGGTGAAGCGAGATTACAAGTGGCGGAATATTATTTGGAATCTGCCTAATATTACTTTTGAGAAAAGTCAACCAAATATTTATAGTGAAGCTGAAACGCCCATGCAGTATTTTACTAAATATTTCACTTCAGACCTCTTAAATATAATTGCAATGGAAACAAATCGCACCAGTTTGACTACTTCAGCAAAAGCAATCAATGTGACTATAGAAGATCTGTACAAACATATCGCAATTGAAATTTTAATGGATAAATAAATAATTGGCAAATTTTTTGATAAATTTTGCCGAAATACAATCATAGCCGGTTGCAGCTGCAGGTCTTAACATACTTATTACATTTTTTACCTCCTCATTATTTGTTGGGGTTAACTGAAATTGCTCATACATATTTCTAACAAAACTACTAATATATTCACGATCAATTGGGCCTTCTGGAATATTTATTTCAGTTGTAACATTAACAAAGAAATCATTCATGATATTTGCAATTACTTGCTCATTATTAATATTTTCAGTATTATGTTTGATTTCCCTAATGTTAGTAGGAGAAATATGTTTATTATACATTATTAATCTATAAATATCCCATAGTTTTCTGCTATTGTTTGGATCAGCAGCAATTTTATTAGAAAAATATTGTTTTTTGGCTTCAAGTATTAATTTGGATACTTTGTTTTTATGTTGGCGATATAGATCTTCTATATGCTTATCATTTGGATATTTTTTCCTGAATTTTAGATAAGAGTCCCTAATTTTTATTTCATTAATTATATTATCCGTAATCTACTCTTTTTTCTTTTTCTTGTTTTTTATAGGAATTGTTTTAGTGTAATTTTTTACTAGAGTGGTTAATTTACTTACAAAGTAATCAAAGCTATTGTGCACATTAATAGTGGACCAAAACTGATCATTGGCAATCTTATCAAACTCAACAACTGTTTTAAATTGGTTTATTTTCTCTTTATATGGTTTCTCATTCATGCTTATTAAAAACATTTGATGGTCGGAGATAGGGGTATCAACTACATGGAAAGAGTATTGTTTTTGTATCATATCTGTAAAAAAATGATCTATCACCGTTTTTGAGGTATTCCCAATTCTAGTGGCGAACTCCTCTGTAACTTTATTATAGATTATGAATCGATTAATCAAAAGCACATTGCAATAAGTTATGATATCATGATTTTTTTTATTTAATAAATTTAGATTAAAATCTCCTATAACTAAAGATTGTTTAAAATTTGTTGTAATGTCATCTAGTTTATTCATAAATTCGTCTAACTTTGTTTCTTGTGATCTATATATTGAAAAAATATTAATGTTTTCTTTATGTAATTTCATTCCTAAAAAATTGGACTTGAGACATTCTTCTTCAAAAAGTATTGAACTACTAAAATAATCCCTCACATAGATAGCCACTCCACCATACGCATTTTCTCTATTTGAAAAATAGCCTGTGAATCCAGGTAAGTTAAAAAAACTGTTCTCGGATTTTCTTAACCAAATTTCTGTTAAAACGATAACATGTACTTCACACCCATAACTAATAATAAATTCTTCAAGATTATACAATTTGTTTCGAAGACTTTGAATATTAAAATATATTATGTTTAAGTTACTTTTATAATTTCTTCCTAATTCATTTTGATCAACCCTCGCATAGTGCCAAACTTTTAAGTTACTACTTATATTATCTATATCATTGCTCATTATCACAAGACAACACAATTTTTATTCCAAAAATTTTTTTAATATATAATAAAAGAGATGACAAACCGGTAGTAGTCAGCTGTTGGAGATATACATTGACAGAAATTAGAAAGAAATATATGAATAGGAAATCAGTTTTAATTAGTATCACACGCGGTAATGTAATTATTATTTTAGATTTTAATATAAAAAAATATTGTTGTAGATTATAAAAATAAATTTAAATATTTTAAAAATTAATTTATGTATTCTAAAATTATTGTAAATTGCAAATAATTGTAATTTCAAAATATTTTTACTTGCAAAAATAAATTTAAATATGTTAGAAAATAAACCATGTGATATATTATTATAAAAATTGTTAAAGGTAGAAATATAGTTAAAAACATCAAAAAAATAATACATGTGATTTGTTCTTGTAATTATAAAAATAAATTTAAATTTTTTAAAAATTAATTTATGTATTCTAAAATTATTGTAAATTGCAAGTAATTGTAATTTCAAAATATTGTTACTTGCAAAAAATTTAAATATGTTAGAAAATAAACCATGTGATATATTATTGTAAAATTTGTAAAAGGTAAAAATATAGTTAAAAACATCAAAAAAATAATACATGTGATTTGTTATTGTAAATATCGTAAATTGTAATAAAATAAGATTAAAAATGTGAAAATATAATATATTATGTGATTTGTTATGAAAAAATATACAAAAAAGAATTTCATACTCAAAATATAAATAATAAAATTATTAATAAGTATATAATATAAATATAAATAATAATTAGTATAAAGTATCTTTAAACCATAGAAATTTAAGTTGTTCTGCAAGTTTAATATTTTTAAGTAATAGTTTAAACTAATTTTTTGAAATAATAGGTTTGAAATAATATGTATGAAATTTATTAAGCTAAGCAAGTGGCAAGATAGATATGCATATATGTGTTTATATATATATATATATATATAGAAGTACAGAAGTTAAAATAAAAGTGTAAAAAAAATATATATCATGATTTGTAATTATTATAAAATATATTGTAATTTAAAAAATAAAAAATTATATAGTATATAAAATTAATGTGCTTTTTATATGCAAAATTCAAATAAAAATTTACATAATAATCTAAGTTATCTTTTAAAAATAATGTAATTCTTAAAAAAAAATTGTGAGATAGTTTATAGAGTTGAAAACAGAAAATATTTAATATTCAAATAGTGTTATTTTTAACCCAAAGAAATTTAAATTGATTTGATAGTTTAATTTTTTTAGCTTCATGATATAGGCTGGACTGTAAAGATGATAGATGATGACGAAAGTAAATCTCCTTGTTTCTATTATTATTAGTCAAATTTAATTCAGCTGTAAATAGGTGTGGATAGTTTCTTTTTTTTCCCATCAGCTCTTTTTTTGAATTCTCAGATTTAAATTTAACAATGTAAAAATGTATATTTTTTTTTTTATTTAAAAGAGCTTAAAGACTGGTCTAATGAAAACCGGCTATATCAACGAAAATGTTAGAGCATAGGCAGAAGGAACAAAAATGATATGTCTTTGAAAGAGATAAAGCTAAAAAAAATCCACCAAACATTTGAAAATATACAAGAAAGTAACCTTAAATATCCACGAATGTATGTTCTCTGAATATGTTTTGCTATAATATCGTGGATATTTTAATACATATGCAAAAATTATATATCTTACAAAAAAATTTCTCACTACCATGACATTTAAATTTTGAAGTATCAAAAAAATAAACAAACATTTTAAAATAAACAAATGTTCAAAATGTTTATTTTTTAGTGTGAAAGCTATAAAAATATTATTAATAAACTACATACATATATAATATTTTTAACAACTTTATAAATAAAAAATTTTAAATTTTTAGCTAAATATGAATATAAACATTAATAAATTAGGTTATGTACATTTGTAACTATCAAAATGATGCTGTAATATTTTGTAATAATATTATTTTTGTTCTCCCTATTTCCCACTGGTACACTATATTTTTCTCTTTCTAAAGTTACAATAATATCCACGAAATTTCTAATGAAAACCAGCCTTAAAAAGAGAATTTGATTTTAAAAACAGAGAAAATTGATTTTGAAAATTTGGACGAATTTGATTTTGAAAAAAAGACAAATTTGAAGTGAAGAGTACATATAGTTTATAAAATATATACACATAGTTATAGTTTATATACACATAGTTTATAAAATAAGATTTGTTACATTTATTACATACAACAGTCATAATTAAAATCATTTTTTAAACGTTTACATAATTTATATTCTAAATCTTTTTCTGTAAAATATTTATAAATTTATTTTCTAAACTATCTAAATAATATCATAAAGTAACTATATACATAGAGTATTCACATGGAAGAAAAAAGTTAGACAGTTTTTTTAATTTCGTAAAATCAACTTGATCGTATTTTAGTTTATTATACCCGTACGATAGGATCGGGTATAATAAAATTACTCCTCCGTTTGTAACACGTCGAAATAAGCGAGCTAGATATACCTTCAAAGGTATGGATCGGATCAGAAAAAAATTCTAAGACGATTGAGCCATGTCCGTCCGTCCGTCCGTCAGCACGCTAACTCAAAAACTAAGAAAGCTAGAGTCTTGAAATTTACACAAAATATTCTGGGAGTAATTTGTAGGTTCCCTATTTTTTTTGGTTGAGTTTGAACCAAAACTTAGGGTAGCTCTCGAACACCTTACTTTTAGATCACAACATTTTTTTTTGAAATAGAGCTATGAAATTTTAACTGCTGATAAATCTCACCAAAATATTAATTAATAACTTTAATATTAATATTAATTTAATAACTTTTTTTTGTAGCCCCACCCGTTATGGACCTACAGCTCTCCAAAGGTTCAAAAAAGCTCTATATTTAAATTGTTATAGCATAAGTTGTATAAGGTATATCTTCATTTTGAAAACGCCAAACGATTACTGCTCTTATTAGCTTTAAAAGTATATATACAATAAATATATAGTTGTGACATACGGTGTCTTAATTCACCGTTATGCGAAACTAAAATTTTGCAAAATCCTTTAACCCTTCTATCTTCTAAACGGTTTAAGTTAGAAACTTGAAATTTTGACAAAAGTTAGATCTTTGAAAATAAGTATGACTTTTTTCAGAAATTTTTATCACCCCCCGTTTAGGAGCTGTAAGGGGTCAAAAACTGAAAATTACCTATTTTTAAACACGTGTAACTTGAACACCTGTTAAAATTTTTTTGAAGTAATAAACAAAAATTAAACCTTCAACATTATACTCTTATTGCTGTGAACAACTTTTTTTAATAATATAGGGTTACTTTATAATTGACGAAAGTGTTACTTAATTTTTTCAAAGTTTCTAACAAATTTCTTCAACAAATTTTTTGCATTTGTTTTACTCGATAATTTGAAATTGTTGAGGATATAATGCGTAGTACAAAACAATGTAAATAAATAAACAACATAACGGTTGCTTGAAGAATTTTTATTTATATGATAGTGATATACATACACACTTATATTATATCATGTTTATTTACATATCGTATATGTGTCACTAGTGAATGAATGATAAGAGTATAGATGTGTATTATACAGCGCCGTATTTACATACATATATGTATTTTATTGTACTTATAAGAAATTATTCTGTCAATGGAATATTTAAATATAATATAATATAATATTTAAAATTATATTTACTATTTTGTACTAAGTAAATTTAATATACATTTACCGCTTAGTATTAAATGGTACTATAGAATATTTGAAAAAGTTTTGGATTGATAATCGTTATGTGGAAGGTTAGAATTTGCTTTTGAAGAATGTACATATAAACATATAGTTTGAATATATGTACAACCCATAGTTCTAGAAATTGTAAAATTCACCCAAATTATTTTAAAATACTTAAATATTAAAAAATAATATTGAAAGCAGAGTGACAGGCTGTGAACATACTAACGGTTCGTACGGGTATCTAAGAGTTGACAAAAGCAACTGTATTCTTTCTCGTTTTTATTTAGTTTTTGTTTTTTTTTTGTTTGTATGTCAATTGATGTATGTATGTACATTTGTATATACCTATTTCTTCATATAACTTTTTCGACTTCTTAAAAAAAGAAAAAACCTCGATTCTACCTCGATTTTTTATCAATCAATTTTAGTTGTTTTCATAACCCAACTATAGGTATAAGAATTATTATTGTAAAAGTATAAAATATGAAAAAATTTATATATTAATATAAATTTAAAGTTATTTTCATTCCCTCTAAAAATATATTTTTACCGACCGCATATATTAATGTATAAGGTAGGTATTGTTTTCATACTAAAAATTTGTACCCGAGATTTCCGCAAAAATGCACTACTCCGGTGTGGAGAAGGCTGTAAAAAAATTTTCAGCATGATGTCCGTCTGTGTGTGTGTGTGTGGGTGCGTGTGTGGGTATGTCTGTGACCACGTGTACAGCTTAAACGACTGAGCGGAATTTTTTGACATTTGATATTTAAGGTTTTGACGTAAATATCTCGGATTGATAAGCTTTTGGAGCAAATCGGACAACCGAAAGTGGTAGTTTACTAGTGTACTTTTTAAGTTTTTTACGAATATTTCGTAACAGAAAAATTTTGTGAGAAAAATTATTAAGAAAAAGTTGTTACATAAGTAAAGAGGAACAACTTCGCCATAGAACATTTTTTGATCCGACTAACTTTAACTTTTATTTAATTTTTTTTCTAAGTCCAAATTTCATACGTAGCACTCTATATGAATTTATATGAACAATTTTTTTTTGTTTTTTTTTTTTATATCTCTAAAAATTTTTATACATACATATGTATGTACTTATATCTATGCCAATGCATATTATTCATTTGTTGATGACATAAAATTAAAACGGTAAAATTTTTGTTAGCAGATTTAATATTAATCTTATGTTTGTTTTGTATTTGTTTACAGTTTTTATTATTTTTTACTTTTAATATTATTTTTGAATGAAAAAAAAATCATGTATCTACATTACAATAATAATAATAATAAATGGATGTATGAATGAATGTACATATATTTTTACGATTTCATTGCATATAATTATTTTTATTGAATAAAACAAAATGTTATTAAATTATTAGAAGTTATTTTGCTTTGATATAAATTATTATGTAAAAAATCTATAAATTTTGGCATTGTACTTTTTGTGTAGTGGCGGTCGGTCCTGTGGTGGAGACAGCTGATTTTTGTTTTTAGTCAATCTTACAATATTTTAAAAATGCAAACTACATTTAAAATATTTTATACAAAGGCTAAATATCTTACAAGCCGCATCGGAATACGCAATTTATTTTGTACAGAAATAGCCATTTTTTCAAAGTTTTCGTTGAATGTTCCGGCTTGTAAGTGTAAAAACGTTGTTATAAATATTGTGCATTAAAATAACTTTTATGTTGTTCATGTAGTTGTATCTTCTTAATAAAATTTTTTTTATGTGAAGTTGTTTAATCCCTTTGTGGAAAATGTTTTTTCTTTTAAAAAATAGCTTCTTAATTTTTAAATTCTGTTTATACCCGTACGATAGGATCGGATATAATAAAATTACTCCTCCGTTTGTAACACCTCGAAATAAGCGAGCTAGATATACCTTCAAAGGTATGGATCGGATCAGAAAAAAATTCTAAGACGATTGAGCCATGTCCGTCCGTCCGTCCGTCCGTCAGCACGCTAACTCAAAAACTAAGAAAGATAGGATCTTGAAATTTACACAAAATATTCTGGGAATAATTTGTAGGTTCCCTATTTTTTTTGGTTGAGTTTGGACCAAAACTTAGGGTAGCTCTCGAACACCTTACTTTTAGATCCCCATATTTTTTTTTAAATAGAGCTATGAAATTTTAACCGCTGATAGATCTCACAAAAATATTAATTTTATTTTTAATAACTCTTTTGTAGCCCCACCTGTTACGGAGCTACAGCTCCCCAAAAGTTCAAAAAAGCTCTATATTTAAATTGTTATAGCACAAGTTGTATAAGGTATATCTTCATTTTGAAAACGCCAAACGATTACTACTTTTATTAGCTTTAAAGCTTTCCATATACTTTGCATATGCTTTATATATACTTTTAAAAGTATATATACCATAAACATATATTTGTGGCATACGGTGTCTTAATTTACCGTTATGCGAAACTCAAATTTTGCAAAATCCTTTAACCCTTCTATCTTCTAAACGGTTTAAGTTGGAAACTTGAAATTTTGATAGAAGTTAGATCTTTGAAAATAAGTATGAGTCATTTCAGAAATTTTTTTTGTATCACTCCCCGTTTAGGAGCTGTAAAGGTCAAAAACTGAAAATTTCCTATTTTTAAACACCTGTAACTTGAACACCTGTTAAAATTTTTTTGAAGTAATACACAAAAATTAAACCTTCAACATTATACTCTTATTTCTGTTAACAACTTTTTTAATAATATAGGGTTACTTTATAATTGACGAAAGTGTTACTTGATTTTTTCAAATTTTCTAACAAATTTCTTTAACGAATTTTTTGCATTTTGTTTTACTCGATAATTTGAAATTGTTGAGGATATAATGCGTAGTACAAAACAATGTAAATAAATAAACAACATAACGGTTGCTTGAAGAATTTTTATTTATATAATATTGATATACATACACACTTATATTATATCATGTTTATTTACATATCGTATATGTCACTAGTGAATGAATGATAAGAGTATAGATGTGTATTATATAGCGCCGTATTTACATACATATATGTATTTTATTGTACTTATAAGAAATTATTCTGTCAATGGAATATTTAAATATAATATAATATAATACTTAAAATTATATTTACTATTTTGTACTAAGTAAATTTAATATACATTTACCGCTTAGTATTAAATGGTACTATAGAATATTTGAAAAAGTTTTGGATTGATAATCGTTATGTGGAAGGTTAGAATCTGCTTTTGAAGAATGTACATATAAACATATAGTTTGAATATATGTACAACCCATAGTTCTAGAAATTGTAAAATTCACCCAAATTATTTTAAAATACTTAAATATTAAAAAATAATATTGAAAGCAGAGTGACAGGCTGTGAACATACTAACGGTTCGTACGGGTATCTAAGAGTTGACAAAGGCAACTGTATTCTTTCTCGTTTAATTTATATTATATATCTATTTTATCATTGTAATTAGTGATAATATGATCAATTAAAGTATTTCTATTCGCAGTTTCTCTTGTTCCATCAGTTTCATTTATAATATTATATCCTGAACTTGTCAACATGTCTATATACTTTGTTGTAGTATTAGTATTTTCAAATAGGTTTATGTTTATACTGCAAATATTGTTAGATTTGTTATCTGATCTATTTGTCTTTCCATTTGTTCTATAAATAGGTTGTTGATAATATTATTTGGCGCTTTATAGAGTGTACCTATTTTAAGTTTAGGTGTTGTGTTAATTAACTCAATGATGGTTAGATTGTGCAATTCCTTTTGAACAATTATGTTAAAATTAAGTTCTTATTATATTAATATATAGCAGTACCACCACCTCGGTTTTGATTTCTTCAGTTAAAAATAACTTTATAATTTGGTAAATTAAAGTAAGTCTTTTCATTATCGTAAATCCAAACTTCATTTAATATCACTATATCAATATTATTAATTTCATGTATAGTCGCTTCCAGTTTATAAAATTTGTTTCTGATACTATAAAATTAAATTCACTAAAAATTAAATATAAAATTTTTAATTCACTTATATTTTGTTCTTTTGTGTGTTCCATCATTTTGCTATTAAATAGTTTTTCCACGAATCCCTTATTTTCTGAAGATGCTCCCTGTATTTGTTGTACGTATGGCTTCTGTATGTTGTTAGGTCTTTTGCTACATCTTTGGCTGTTACTCCTATATTCTCGTGATATATATCATATAATTTACGTAAGTTTCATAATTTGTAGGAAGTCCTTCCTGATTGATAAGTACTATTATGTAAGTTTTTATCATACCATTATTTTTGTCATAAAAAAGGCATGATGTTTTTGTTAGTCAAACAATTGGAGGAACCATTGGATCAATGTAGTTTTTTTGGTTATCTTGAAAGTTGTTGCAGTTACTTCTCTCCAAATTACTGGCTTGTTGATTCAATGTTTCTCATTTGTTCCAGTTGAGATTCTTAGAATTAGTGTTTGTTTGCCCATTATGACTATTAACACTACTGATAGTATTATTATGTTGTTCTTACTATTATCGTTGTTCTTACTATTATCGCAAAATGTGTTAAAAATTTTTTTATCATTACAATTATTAATATTTGGATTTTTAAACTCATGATTTTGATTAAATGAAGTGCTTCTTTTTGACCATAATTTAGGAATATAACTAAATATATTATTTGAATTATTTTTTTTTTTTTTTAATTGTGAACTTTTATACTACTATCATCTTTACTTTTATAATTAATATCTTCTTTTAATTTAGAGACAGTGTTAATAGTGCTATCTTTTTTAAACAATATTCTCAATAAAATTCTTTATTTAAACAATATTTCGTACATTTTCTCTCTTACAGTAATTGTAAAAAATGCATTATTATGTGTAAAAAAAGAGTGGCCCATCTTATTGTAATAGATCATCTTTGATTTTTTCTTTTGGGGATCTGTTAAGTGTATAAATAGTATATTAGTTTGTGCTATTACTCTATTATTTAAGAACATACATATGTTTGATAAAATAGTGTACCTAAACCTACATACATACATATATACTTTTATATGGCATTCCAGAAAAATATTTTGTCGAATTATAGATTTTAATATTAATACAATATAGCAAAAAAATATACTTTTGTCATTTTAATGTAAATATTGCATGTGCATCATTAATTTAT
This sequence comes from Poecilobothrus nobilitatus, assembly GCA_947095535.1. Taxonomy (NCBI): domain Eukaryota; kingdom Metazoa; phylum Arthropoda; class Insecta; order Diptera; family Dolichopodidae; genus Poecilobothrus; species Poecilobothrus nobilitatus. The sequence continues at coordinate 90,067,791 of OX352772.1, forward strand.
AAGAGGTACACATTTTTTTTAATACATATATACATACATACATATGCGACATGAGTACGTAAATTAGGCACTTCAAAATTTTCAATCCGTTTGACTGGAAAATTTTTTAAAAAATAATAAAGTCAAAAAGTGTTTGGTGTAAAATGCTGTCAAAAAATCGGTCAATACAACTTTATAAAGAAAACGGCCTAGCATTTTGTTGCTGCATCTATGAAGTAATGGGAAAATACTTAAAAAAAAGAAAAAATAAATTTAAAAATAAACAATATGTATTTTATAAATTAAACAAAAAAAATTACTTAAATTCAACAAAATCCCTATTTCATAAACATAAATGTAATTGCACTTTGGGCATTGCAAAAAATAATTAAACTTGAGCTTGATAACTTAACTATATAATATATAATAAAATATAGGAACATAATATATAGGAAATAAAATGTAGGAACATAATAAACAAAAGTATTATTTCATAAATGAAACAAATTAAATACATATTTCATAAAATAAACAAACAAATTATTAAAAACATAAAATTTTTAAAAAGGCTCATAACGGTAAATTAAGACACCATATGATCATATTTATTATATATATATATTTGTAAAGCTAATAAAATCAGTTTTCCGATTGAAGATATAGCTTATAGATCTTGTGTTATAACAATTTAAATATAGACCTTTTTGAAATCTGGGGGGCTGTAGCTTCGTAACGGGTCGGACTACAGACAAAACTTCTTCCATAAAATTATTTTTTTTTACGATATCTATCGTAGTTAAAATTTCATAGCTCTACTTCAAACTTAGTAGAACTTTTGTAAAATTTATATGAAAAATGTGGACATCAAAAAGTTCGTTGTTCGAGAGCTGTACGAAGTTTTGGTCGTATCTCATCAAAAAAAAAATAGGGAATCTGAATTAAAGAATGGGTATAAGGCATTATTTTCTGTTATACATTTTTTTTTGTTTTCATTAAGTGCTACAGTATTTTTTATAAACGGTAATTTTTCTAGTGTAATATTAAAATAATTAATTTCGTCATTAATTTCCTCAAAATATTTTTTGATAAAATTTCTAATTTAGTATATATAAGATACTAGCAGAGTACCCGGCGTTGCCCGGGGGGGTTTTATTGGTTTTATGAAATAAAAATTATTAACTTTTGTTTCTGCGTTAATTTAATTTATAGTTAACTTATTACTATGCATTTACAGATGCTGGGAGTTAATATTCTATTTTTATTACAAAAAATCTTTAAAGGAATCAATAATCTATTGAGTACGCAATTACGGCGAAATGAGTTTTCACAATATATTCGTTAATATCGAAACATAAAATCGCATTTCAATTATAGAAGACCATAATGTAATACATTGTTTTTCGTAAGTAATGTCACTTCATGTTTTTGTGAATTATCCTTTTAAGCACATTTTGAAAAATTTGCTATTAGGTTCGCTCTATCCCTGCGTTTGTTTACAAAACTTATATACTGTTTAATAAGGAGCAATGAAATATTAACTATGCATAGGTTTCTTAAAAGAGTAATGTTGAAGAACAACTTTTTTATGTACCCTCACAGCTGGAGATCCTACAGCACCGACAGCTCTTCAAATTTTGAAAAAACTTCTTTTTAAATGCGTACATTTCAGGTTCTGTTTAACATATTTTCAATATAAAAAATACATGACTGTTTTTTACCTTTATAAATCTACCAGAATTTTTTTAAGTTTACTTTTTCTAATTATGTTTTCAAATTAATTGGCTAAAAATATGTGCAAAAATTGTATATGGATTAGAATGTAAAGTTTTCTGTTCTTTAAATATGTATGTACTCATTTTTGATTAAATACTGTACAGAAATGTGATATATAGTATTTTTAAATATACGCACGTTATACATATTATATGTACATATTTCAATGATATTTTATGGGAAATATATTATACACATGCATCTTATAAAGCTAGACCACATGCATTTCTGAATGATGACAGGATGACTGTCGTATGTAGGAGATTTTTTCTGTTTTTTAACGGCCAAAAATGTTATGTTGTTAAGACTTAAACACAATATTCTTAAGATACTTAATAAGGTTATTTTAATCACTTTTATATATTAGAAATTTGCATTGAAATGTTTTTATGGAATATTAAAAACAGTGTAGATAAAAGTAAAGAATGTTGGAAATATCTTTTTAATAATAATAACAATACCAAAAATTGGGCAGAATATTTTTAAAAGGTATTCGTGCGGAAATGCGCTAACGAACGTTAACAAAAATTTGTCACAGGCTTTATTTAGAATCGTAAATTCATCCTGCTAAATTAGACAAAAATTATAAACAAAATTTTCTTTTGAAAGTCTATCGTACAAATGGGTTAATGTATCATCGCATAATTTCTTAAATGAGCTTCTGCCTTAAAGTGCAGTACTTGTGCCAATGTGCAATTGGTCATTGAGGCTTGATGCTGAAATGAGTTAACGCATCGTAACAAAATCAACTCAGTAAGCTTCTGTGGTAAAGAGCTAGAGCTTTTGTGAATTTTCAACTCAGTTGGTCAAACCGTTTAAGCGCGACAACAAAAACATTAAGAAATTTCATTGGGCCGTGGTGCCGAAACAGGTTAGTGGATCGTAACCAAATCAACTGAGTGGGCTTCTGCGGTGAAGAGCTACACTTTTATAATTTTTCAACTCAATTGATCAAACCTTTTACGCTCGACAACAAAGAAATTAAAAAATATCATTGAGGCCTGGTGCCGAAACGAGTTAATACATTGTAACCAATTCAAATCAATAGGCTTCTGTGCTAAAGAGTAACAATTTTGCAATTTTTCAACTCAATTGGTCAAAACTTTTAAGCGCGACAATAAAAAAATTAAAATACTTCATTGGGCCCTGGTGCCGAAACAGGTTAATGGGTCGTAACCAAGTCAACTGAGTGAGCTTCTGGAGTGAAGAACTACACTTTTGTAAATTTTCAACTCAATTGGTCGAACCTTTAAACGCGACATTAAGGTAAATTAAAAAATTTCACTGAACCCTGGTGCCGAAACGGGTTAATGGATCCTAACCAAATTAATCTAGTAAGCTTTTCTGCTAAAGAGCAACAGTTTTGTAAATTTTCAAATCAATTGGTGAAACCGTTTAAGCAGGACATCAAAAAATTTAATGAACTTCGTTCGGCTCTCGTGCCCAAACCAGGGTTACCAGAACTTTACAAAAATTCGCCTCAGTGGTTTTTTCAGACCATAAAACCACCATACAAAATTGGACATAAATCGGAAACAAAAACTTTTTTGGAAGCCCGCCGGGCCGAACTTGGGTGACATGTAGCAACCCAATTTCTTGGGTACACCACTAAAGATAAGAAGAACATTTGTGCAAATTTTCAACTCAATCGATCAAACCGTTTAGGCAGAAGAACGAAAAAACCAAAACACTTTAAAACGCTCTCGCGCCTCGGGTTAATCAACCGAAACGCTATATAGCCTATAACTCCTTCCGGGGTCGTAGAAATGTTCCTGCCAAATTTGGTTGCAATCGGACTGATGGTTTTTATGTGAATCCGTGCCAAACAAACAAACAAACAAACAGAATTTCTTCCTTATGTATTAGAAGAAGATTTGTTTTGTAAGTAATTTTATATTATCTTTTATTTCTAATTCTATTCTAAGTAACTTAATATCCCAATCAATTCGTTCTATATTATTTTGTATAATTTCGTTTGATATTTTGTTTTGTGAGGAATTGATGTGGTCAGTTATATTAGTTATATGATCGGATAAGTTTTTATTTATAAAAATTTGTTTATTCGCGTTTGTAATTAGTGCATTATTATTTTTTGATTACTTTAAAATTTTCTTGAATTTTGTCTCTGTCATTATTATCCATTGTACCCGTTAGAAAAATTTAACCATTACCTACCACGTTAATTAAACCGCTTTTTTGTATATGATATGGGATTATGCTGTCAAAGTCATCTTGTAAATGTTTTAGATCATGCAATAAGCTAATAGAAATTTCATTTTTGTTTTGTAAATGTTCCACATTTTGTGTGATTTTATTTATAGCTTCTTCGTACAGTTCCAAGTTGATAATATGCATTATTTTCGTATAATTGTAGATGATATTTATTTTAGAATCTTGTACGAGGAATACCCGTTCCCATTTTGTAGTTCATTAATCTCGATATAGGAACATGTAATTACATTAAGAATACAAAGTAGAAGCATGCTGATGAAAGTAGTTTGTAAAGTAGTAATAAAGTAAATAATTTCAGTTTTACTGACTGTCCATAATTCATAATCATTAGTATTGTTATCTGTTAGTAGAAAAAACGAGGAAGAGTGCAGTAGAGTAGACTGTGTCAACTCTGGGATACCCGTATGAACGTAATATATCCTGTTTCTATAAAACTTGATCATCTTTTAAAAACATTCAGAGTTTTAGTACCGAACTACAGAGATATATTTATGTAAATTGTGGAGTTGTATGATAGCTACCCGAATCTATTGCGCCTAGCTTCATTAAGTTCCAAGAAATGCAAAAAGCCTGAACCGGCTGCTTTAGACCACTCAAATTTTACAAAAATTTTTGGCATGCAACTCGACACTTTTTCACTAAATTTCAGATAGCTAGCTTCAATAGACACTGAGTTATTTTCATTTAAAAAGAGAAGTTGTATGGCAACTATCCGAACCTGTCATATTATCACAACAAAATTTTACAGAAGTTGTTGCCATAAAACTCGATCATCATTTGCAAAATTTCAGATACCTAGATTGAATAGACACTGGGTTATTTCCATTTAAAGAAAGAAGTTGTATGGCAGCTACTCGAACCCGGCGGCCGAAAATGCTGGAGTTAAATAGCAAAACTAACAATTTTGTAAAAGTGACGTAAAAAAAATTGCAGCCTCCTAACTCCTTTATTTTTTGAGTTATCGTGCGGACGGACACTGAGTTCTTTCATTTAAAAGGAGATTTTGTATGGCAGCTACCCGAACCCGTCACACCACCACAACCAAATTTTGCAGAAGTTGTTGCCATAAAACTTGATCATCATTCGCAAAATTTCAGATACCTAGATTGAACAGACACTGGGTTATTTCTATTTAAAGAAAGAAGTTGTATGGCAGCTACTCGAACCCGGCGGCCGAAAATGCTGGAGTTAAATAGCAAAACTAACAATTTTGCAAGAGTGACGTAAAAAAAATTTCAGCCTCCTAGCTCCTTTATTTTTTGAGTTATCGTGCGGACGGACACTGAGTTCTTTTCATTTAAAAAGAGATTTTGTATGGCAGCTACCCGAACCCGTCGCACCAACACAACCAAATTTTGCAGAAGTTGTTGCCATAAAACTTGATCATCATTCGCAAAATTTCAGATACCTAGATTGAACAGACACTGGGTTATTTCTATTTAAAGAAAGAAGTTGTATGGCAGCTACCCGAACCCGGGGACAGAAAATGCTGGAGTTAAATAGCAAAACTAACAATTTTACAAAAGTGACGTAAAAAAATTTTCAGCCTCCTAGCTCCTCTATTTTTTGAGTTATCGTGCGGACGGACACTGAGTTCTTTTCATTTAAAAAGAGATTTTGTATGGCAGCTACCCGAACCCGTCGCACCAGCACAACCAAATTTTGTAGAAGTTGTTGCCATAAAACTTGATCATCATTTGCAAAATTTCAGACGCCTAGCTTCATTAGGTTCCAAGAGGTGCAAGAAGTCTGAACCGGCTGCTCTAGACCAAACAAATTTTACAAAAGTTGTTGGCATATAACTCGACACTTCTTTACTAAATTTCAGATTCCTAGCTTCAATAAACACTGAGTTATTCTCATTTAACCGGATAAGTTGTATGGCAGCTACCCGAACCCGCCGCACCACCACAACCAAATTTTACAAAAGTTGTTGCCATAAAACTTGATCATCATTTGCAAAATTTCAGACTCCCAGTTTCATTAGGTTCCAAGAGGTGCAAGAAGTCTGAACCGGCTGCTCTAGACCAACCAAATTTTACAAAAGTTGTTGGCATGTAACTCGACACCTCTTTACTAAATTTCAGATTCCTAGCTTCAATAAACACTGAGTTATTCTCATTTAAACGGAGAAGTTGTATGGCAGCTACCCGAACCCGCTGCACCAGCACAACCAAATTTTACAGAAGTTGTTGCCATAAAACTTGATCATCATTTGCAAAATTTCAGAAACCTAGGTTGAATAGATACTGAGTTATTTCTATATAAAGATAGAAGTTGTATGGCAGCTACTCGAACCGGCCAACCGAAAATGTTGGATTTAAATAGAAAAACTAACAATTTTGCAAAAGTGACGTAAAAAAAATTTCAGCCCCCTAGCTCCTTTATTTTTTGAGTTATCGTGCGGACGGACGGACGGACGGACGGACGGACGGACGGACGGACGTACATGGCTTAATCGACTCAGAATTCGATTCTGAGCCGATCCATACCTTTGACTCTATATCTAGCTCGACTCCTTTAAGGTGTCACAAACGTAATGGCAAATTTATTATACCCTTGAACATAGTTCATACGGGTATAAAAATTAAATGTATATGTCAAAGTGTAATTCCGATTACGAGTAAAAACTGCGAATTAAGTAATCAAAAGTGTTATCAATAGTTGGAGTGTCAGATTGACTTAATTGAATTTTAATTTTTAACTTGTGTTTATTTTTTGGTTAGTTTTCATGCTTAAATTTTTTTTTGAAATGGCTGATGTATCTAGGTAAGATTTCATTATTCATTTGGAAATGATTCTCACTTTGATTTTCTATTTCAGTTTTTTTATAATATGGTTGAAGTTTGGTGACCCGATTAAGTTTTAAATAATTTGATGCTTTTTCTTTTTTCTATTTTCATTAAGTTTCTTTAATTTTTTAGTTTTGGATTTTATCAGTCTTTCCTGGATAATAGGATACTGCGCGGACGAGATTGTATCATTAATGAAATCAATGGATCTTTGATTGGTTGGGGAATGGATTGTCTCGTTGTAAGTTTTAACAGCTTTGACAATCGGATCTCCATCTGTTGGTAAGCCTTCTTCTTTTTCAACTATCTGTAAAATTCTAAGATGGTCATTTAGTGTATTGTGACCTTTTTCTGTATCTGTGACTATTATTTTGGGTTTACCAAGAGACGCAAGATATTTCATAAGTTCGTTTTTTAGGTCAGATCAATTCCTTGCTTTATAGGGAAAACTTCCACATGTTTGGTAAATTTGTCTATAAAGGTAAGGTACGGGTCAACTTTGAACCAAATGTCCATGTGAACTATTTCTAAAGATTTACTGGCGGTTTCTGAAATTTTAAATGGTAATTTTAGAGGCTTACGTTCGTATTTAGCAGAGTTGCAAATATGACAATTATTTATAACTTTTTGAATTTCTTCTTTCAATTTAGGAAAATAGTATCTTTTTTTTAAGTTTAAATAGACAACATTAATACCTCTGTGTTTTGTTTTTACATGTTGATCGAGAATGAGTTCTTACAATTCTTGACGATATAAAATGTTACTTAGTAAGAGTGAGCATTTGTTTAATTTTATTAATTTGTTTTTTGAAAAATTTTTTAGGTATGTATTTTGAAAAGGGCTGTAAATATTAATATCTTCAATCATAATCCCTATTATTCCTTTACTTGGAATATGATCCTTAAAAATGTTAATGAAAAATTCTTCATTAGGATTAGGATGTATAAAGATTTTTCTTTTTCTATGACTAATATTCAATAATTTAAAGGTTTCTTGTAAACTTTTCTTAATAATAATTTGCGTTTTGTAAAGATTGATGGTGAATCTGTTATGGGAATGTATTCGGAGATATCTTCGTCAGCTGAATGCATTGTACCATCAGTTGATCGTATTTCGTCAATTTCCATGTCGTTTGAATTATTTTAATTCAAATTTAATCTATTTAAATTAGATTCATTTAAATGAATCTCGACGAGCGAGAGAGCATCAGCAACTTTGTTTTCCTGTCCACTCAAATATTCTATTTCAAAATTAAATTCTTCTAACTTGATTTTCCATCTTTGCAATTTGCAATTAGGTTTTTTTAAGTTATGAAGTCCTTGTAAAGGTTTATGGTCTAATAGTGAATTGGCGACCAAACATATACCTGCGAAAATATTTAGTAGCCCAAACAATTGCAAGCAATTCTTTTTCTATTGTTGAATACTTACACTCATGTTCATTGAGAGTACATGAAGCGTAACAAATTGGGTGGTTAATTTGGCTTAATACCTTTTGTCGTGATAATATGACGAAGAAACTCAGTTTCTTGTTTCATAAATTCACTTTTATCAAAGATTATATAAGTAGTATAAGATGTCGCATTACGAACAAAATTTTATCATAATGAAAACAGTTTTTAACTGAATTCTTATATTGCTAAATTATTTTGTATCGCAACGTTTGATAAATAATTGAAAACAACGTAAGATAATATATTATTATATTATGATTGTCATACTAATGCACGTACACATACATATTATATATGCAAATTATGTTTCAATAAATTCAAGTATGTACATATATTTCTTTTTTTGCTACAAAAATGTTGCTGAAAGTTTATATTACTTTAAAACGAATTATTTTAATGTTCAAAGCTACAACATTCATATTAACATATTTATCTATTTGTACACATTCATTAAAAAATTTTAACTTTTTTTAAAAAGTGTACAGAAAGGGTATACCATGAAAACTTCCTTAAAATATATTAGTGCTTTTTTTAAATAAATCATTAATTATAAAACAACGTTGACAAGATTTGCTATTGTATAACCAGACTATAGATAATTTTCACCAATACTAATGAATTTGTTTTTCGATTGTAGAATCTTACTATACATATATATTTTCATTCATTTCATATTTGTGATTTTTTTTTTTGATTTTTGTCTGATGGTCCAGTATATGCACATACATAGATAATAAAAAAACAAAACATTTTAAAATCAGATAAAGTTTGTATGTAATATTGTAATATGCCATGATATTCTTATTTAAATAGCTAATCAAAGAAAATAACCGAAGAAAATCGTACATGGTCGTAAAGTAATAATTTGCTTTTGAAAAAAAATATTACATGTCATGTATGTATATAATTTTTTTATTCTTTAAAAATATTAAAATGTTTATATTAGGTGTTTAAAAATACTTTATGACATCAATAATATGAAGTTAATGTTTTTGCGAATTTTGGAGAACATTTTATTTTCAAATCTCCCGCCAAAAAAAGGAAAATCGACGAAGTAAATAGCTCTTTTAATATCTGCTGTTCCTATTGTTTAAAAAATGAAAGACAGAGAAGTTTTTATAAAAATTAATGCAGCAGTTTGGAACAAAAACTAATATTTTTAAACAAAAGATATAGAAAACTAAAAATGAATTACATGAGATCAAACCAGAATATAAGAAAAATTAATGAAAGAAAAAGACGAAAAGCTGGTTTTGAAATGAAAGATATTGAAGATTCTAATATTTCAAATATATCAAAAACATTTTGTGGTATATTAATGAGAAGCAAATCGGAAAATAGTCGGTGACCTAAATCAGAAAAAATCCTTATGCAGAATATGTTTTATCGTTCACAAGCGACATATAAATTTTTAAGAGAGTAACTTACATTAAATTTGCCCCATATAAGTACTTTATACATATGGGCTTGTATTAAAGGACTTCAACCAGGATTTATAAATGCTGCAAAAGATATACTTCAAAATAAATGCAATGAAATGACAGAAAGAAGTAGATATGTTATTTTTGATTTTCGATGAAATAACTGTCAGAAGCGAGCTTACTTATAATGAGAAACAAGATTTAATTGATGGACTGGAGGATATAGGATTTCAAAGATCATCCAATTTAGGAAAACAGGTGAGTGTTTTTATGATCCCTGGCTTAATTGATAATTGGAAGTGCGTTTGCAACTTTTTTGTGTCCAAAAATAGTGTAAGCGCTGAAAATTAAAAAAAAATGATTTTAGAAAATATAAAATTGCTTGATTCAATGGGATTTAGAGTGGAAGGATTTGTATGCGACCAGGGCTCAAACAACAGAAAATGTTTTAGTTTATTAGGTGTCACTTTAAAGATGCCATTTTTTTTATTATAATAATATCAAGGTGTTCGCATTTTATGATTTTGTCCATTTAATTAAATCCTTCAGGAACTTATGCCTGAATCACAAACTATCAACCCTCGATGATTAAACATATTCATCCTAATATATTTGACAAAATGAGAGTCTCATTTGCGACCCAAATTTTAGCCGTTTCGTTGCTTCTGGCATAAACACGATGGTGGAATGTAATCAGAACAAAAAAAGCTCTAAAGTCGAAGCCTGTTCTACTGCAAAATTCATAGAAATGGTAGATAAAATTTTTGATTGCATGAATAGTTGTACTTTAATTCATGGGAATCCTTACAAATGTGCTTTAAAAAGGAACAACGTAGTTTATCATTTTATGAAAGAATTTCAGGAATACATACAAAAAGCAGAAATTGTATCAAATAAGAAAGTTACGGTATACTGCTTGAAAGAGATTCAACAAACTTTAAGCGCAACAATGCTTCTTTTTGATCATATTTTGAACTCTATAGATGGAACATTTTTTCTCTTTACAAAAAGGTTAAATCAAGATATCGTTGAAAACTTGTTTGGTGTACTAAGAGCTAAAGGCGGAAACAATAGAAACCCCTCAATTTATGAAATAAATATGTTACTATCAAAAGTTTTATTCTGCAATTTACTTCAATATGATAAACATACAAATTGTCTTGCAGACACTGATGATTCAATTGAGATAGATGCAAGCGATTTAAATTTTGCTAATGAGGCAGAGAAAGATACAGCAAAAGACTGCAGCTGAAATATTTTTAGAAACATTACAATTTCAAAATGAAGATATATTTGCAAATTATTCATTTGAAAATGATGAAACAAATATTAACCTTACATCTATTTGTTATTTTGCAGGCTATATAGCATTTAATAAACTCTCAAAATGTCCTTGTGAACTATGGTGAAGACATACTCAGAAAACCAGATGAAGTTTTAACATGCCTATCTGAATTTTCGATTTTTGCCAAAAATTATGCCAAATCTTCTGATTTCGGTAAATTATATTCACCATCAGATTGTTTTTTTTAAAGTATGTCAAATACATTGTGCTGTTTTTCAAGATATTTTTAGACATAAAAAATTTATTAAAAATATTCGCGAGCTTATGATAAAAGAATGCATCCGTATTACAGGAGAAGATGAAAATTTGAAGGATTGGTTTGAAGAAAATAACCCCTATTATGAGCATAAAATTTCAATTTTAAAATTTTTATTAACTGTATTCTTACGAAAACATTGTCGTTGGGCTACAATCAAAACATTTTCTAGTCAAGCAAGTAGACTCGAAAATTTAACTCAAAATACAAACGCAGATTATAGGAAATTGATATTATTATACTACGATTTTTATATTATTTATTTATTATCCTTTCTTTTCGCTTTATTTTTTCATAGGTTATAATTTTTTTATATTTTAAATAAAATATAGGTAACTGTTAATCGAACTTTATCTGTGGAAATGTGGTTTCAGTTGTAGAAGGCTTGCCAGAAAAAAAGAAAGAAAAGTAAGGTGAATGTGAAGATTACGGGCTTTATTTATTTAATTTTTATTTATTTTTAACTTTTATATGCTTTAATTTTTCATTTTGTTTATTTCAATTTTTGTTGTAGTATGATTTATATGAATGAAATAAATTATTTTTATTTTGTTATGTTTATTATATTTTGTTATTTTTTAATAAATTAATAATTATGTAATTCTTTTTTGAATTTAAATAGCAATAATATTAAATAAAATAATAATTTTGTCTGAATAATAAATAATATTAAAAAAAAATAAATATTTTTATCTGCATAATTTAAAAATATTTCTAAATTTTTATTTTCGGTCCATTGAGAAATTTTAGTGTTTGAATATTAAATTTTAGGAACACCAGAATTGATTTACATATAATAAACTAAATAATAAGTATAATATCAAATAAAATACTAACGCACATAAATATTATGCATACATAAAAAACTAATACAATCTGTATACAAAGTTAGCTCTAGCCTCTGACACAAATTGTAACTTTGTGAGCGTTTGGGTACATTGTTGCAGCAACACAAATCTTTGGACACATGTTGCTGATAAAATTTTGCACGTAATACGACATCTTATACTACTTATATAGTATAAGATGTATAATCTTTAGTATAATCTTTAGTATAAGTATAATCTTTGCTTTTATCCAATTGTATATTATAAATAGGTTTTCGCTATTTAATTTACTTAAAATCTTCTTCATATTATCTAGACATTCTTCTTTGCTTGTACTAAATATAATAATGTCATCTAGATATACATAACAACATTTGCCTATAAATTCTTTAGGTACAGAATTCATTAGCCGTTGGAATGTTGCAGGAGCATTTTTAAGACCAAATTATATCCTGACAAACTCGTAGTGACCGTTATAGTTATTAAATGCGGTTTTCTTTATGTCTTCTTCCGCGATTTCGATCTGGTGGGAACCTTTGGCAAGATCGAGTATTGTGAAGTACATAGACCTAATTTATCTAAAATATTCTCCATATTAGGTAGCACTGATAGTAATATTACTTAGTTTTCGGTAATCGATTACGATAGGCCATTTTTCTCTTTGTAACTCATCCAATTTTTTTGGGACAGCCCATATGGGTGCGGAATAGGGAGATTCACTTGATTCACTTGATTCCTTGTTGTAGCATTTCCTGAGTTTGGTTATCGACTTCCTGGCGGTGAATTTCAGGATATCGATATAACTTGGTATAGATAGGGAGTTGTGTGTTAACACTATGTTTAATCTCGTGAGTAAATATAAGGTTGTCACCTTCATGGTAGAAGGCTTTGTCGAACTTCTTTAAAACATTTTCATTTCAAAAGTTCATTTTTTGTAATTTTGTCTAAATGCTCGCATCGGATTGAATTTTGATTAACAAATATTTCTAACTCTTTTAATGGAACTGGTATATGAACTGGTATACTTCGGGCATGTATACGACGTATAACTCAGCGTAAAAAAAGACCACGTGTCCGGAACCCTCGAAAATTGGGCAAAATTCGATAAACTTTTACAGTTAGAATCTAAATTTACCGAAAAAATTAACTTTTATTTTATGCTTTATTTTGCGCGAAAAAAATTATACAATTTTGTTATGAAAATAATGGTCGACTGATATTTTGACGTTTAATACATTGTTATAATCTTTAGTATATACATATATGGAAAGAATTGCCATTGTACAATTTATCTAAAAATCAAAATGGAATTTTTAAATAATAAAAAAAAGGGTTGTACAAAAAATATTTAGGTAGTTACCGATAACTCAAATTTACATAAAATAAAAAATTATTGACATCTTTATATTAAAAACATAAATAAATTATTTTAAACTTTTTTAAATAATAAAATAAACCTATTTTACAATTTATTTTAATGTTCAATTGATTCTAAACGTAACTGCCAACATTTTTAGTAATTTTTATATGTAAATGCAAAATTTTTATTTTATACAAAAAATTTAAATTTTGACAGTATATTGAAAATGTAAAATTTATATTTTGACATTTTTATAACAACTAACAATTTAAGAAATACTCTTTTTAAATTCGGCAAGTAAACTCATACGACAAGCATCTATTGATATTTTTTTCCTTGTTAGAAATCAAAAAAATAAAAGTTAACTCTCTTATATGAAATATAATATTTTTAGTTTATTTTATCATTTAAAAAAGTTTAAATTATTGTTTTTACATTTTTAATACAAGTGTCCAATACCTATTTCATACAAAAAAAACTTACAACCAATTATAGCACTTAGGTAAAAAAAAATTTTTATGTAGAATAATTATCATAAATTTCTTGTACAACCCTTTTGAATTGTCATTTTAAAGAAAATTTTGACAATTATTTTAAAAAATTGCACTATGGCAGCACCTGACAAAAATGCCTTAGTACTGGAAAATTATTGCGGCCATTTAAATAAAATTACTTTATTATATGCTTTTATATTAACTAGTCGGTGTCGGTTTATTTATTTATTTATTTGTCATTCTGTCACGCTTTTTATTATCTTCGTAATCTGTTAGCAACATTTGTAAGTGTTGTATGGTGCAGAGAAAAGTGTACAGGTTTCAAAAATGAGGCTCATGTTGTTCGAATCCAGTTCATATGGAACTTTTTTTTTTTTAACTATCTATTCATCAAGATTTTTTGAATAAAATATGTATATATTTTGTATATATGAATTTAAAACTTAAATTTTTATCTCTAAATTCATGCATGCAATACACACGCAATATATTTTTGATCTTTTCTCCTATAATAGTATAATACTGATGTAGTGATGTCCATTGCACATGGTGTTTTGTATTAGCAAAACACAATGCATACAATATTTTTATGTATGTTGCTAAATTATTTTGTTTACAACATTTGTTTAGTATTTAAATCAAAATATTTGCTGTTAACATTATTTAATGCATATTGAATATGCATGGTTAAAAATTAAAATTTTATGTTCGTAATATGTCAGAAAATACTTAAGTGTTGTATAGTGTACAGGAAAGTAAGGGTAATTTAGTTCGAATCCAATTCGTGTACGTACATTTTTTTTTTGTTAACTGTATTTATCAAGATTTTTTTAATAAAATTTTATGTATAATATACACATATTATTTGATCTTTCCTCTTATAAAAATTTAGTTCAATCAATCTTGATGTCCACATGTGTTTTGTATTAGGATTTAGCAAAACACAAAATATATAGGTATATATATATTTTATGTTGTTAAATTATTTTGTTTTAAAACATTTGTTTAGGATTTAAATCAGAATATTTGTTGTCAACATTCTTTATTGCATATTGAATATGCATGGCGTTAAAAATTAATGTTTTGTGTGTTTTATTTAGGAATATTTATTATGTATATTGTGTATATAGATATACATATAAAATTTTATTCAAAATAATTCCAATTGCCAAATTCAAACTACATACATCATACATAATATTTTTTTTGTATATATATATATAGTAAAGAATAAGGGTATTCACGAGTTGGTGCAAAGTCGTCTTGCACAAGTGCAAAATATTGCACCGTAGCATATTTCAATTTTTTGACAGTTAAAGTGCACAATTTGTTGTTGTTTTCATGTATAAAAAAATGCAAAATTTTGCATATATGTGCAAGACCATTGCAAAGTTTATTTATATATTTTTTGTAAGCGCTATATTAGATAAAAATTTAAAAAATGCCTAAGAAAAGTGGAAAAAAAATTATTTCTGATTATTTATTAAGTCAAGCATATGAAGATATACAAATATCTGAAATTTTTGGTAAGCATATTAAATTTTTATGTAAACAAAACGAGTACATCAACGATATTTGACAGTTCAATAAAAATTCATGCTAGGGTTGTTCAAGAGTTATATGTGCTACGGTGCAAAAAAAATTTGCACTTTTGCATCAACTCGTGAATACCCTTAATATAAAAAGTAAAGATCATTTCAAAATTATGCTTTTGCGCATTACGAATTATGATTTACAAACAAAATTTTGTCAACACAAAAAATTGAAACTACATATGAAAGTATGTATGTACATACATAATATTATGTTAAGCTAATTTCCTAAATTATTTTGTTCCGCTCCATTTGTTTATAATTTAAATCAAGATATTTGTCAACATTTTTTACTGCATGATCTTATTAAGCGATTGAGTAAGTAGGTGTTCAAGGTTAGATGTTTGTTTGGATATACGATATACTACTAATAGTATACTATAGAAATATACAGTAAAATACATTTATGTACATATATCATTTTCATACGTGTTAGAAATGTTGCTTCAACTAAAATTGGATTGTAATATTTATAAATTATAATCACAGTATTTTGGTACATATTTTACCCTTCGAGGTACTTTCATTATTTATGAGTTACTGGAATAAAAAATTTTTACTCTTGCTATAATGGAATCGATTTAACGTCTCTTAATTTACTTAAACATTTGGTATAAAATTGTAAAACGTATTTTATATCAGAAACAATAATGTATGTGTGAGTAAAAAATATCCCATCTTTTTTTTAAGTTCAAATTATGTTTCTTTTAAAACTAAAAAGTATAAAATAAAATAATGTAAAAAAATTATTTTTTAAAATATGCTTTTATCGAAACCGAATTCGCTCCCTAAAAAGTAGAAAATAAAATTGATTGTAAAACTTTAGCTTATAACAACTAACAATTTAAGAAATACTCTTTTTAAATTCGGCAAGTAAACTCATACGACAAGCATCTATTGATATTTTTTTCCTTGTTAGAAATCAAAAAAATAAAAGTTAACTCTCTTATATGAAATATAATATTTTTAGTTTATTTTATCATTTAAAAAAGTTTAAATTATTGTTTTTACATTTTTAATACAAGTGTCCAATACCTATTTCATACAAAAAAAACTTACAACCAATTATAGCACTTAGGTAAAAAAAAATTTTTATGTAGAATAATTATCATAAATTTCTTGTACAACCCTTTTGAATTGTCATTTTAAAGAAAATTTTGACAATTATTTTAAAAAATTGCACTATGGCAGCACCTGACAAAAATGCCTTAGTACTGGAAAATTATTAAACTGTTATAATATAAAATTGAATTGCTAGTGCAAGCATTTTGGACTGTTAGGTATAATATAAAAGTAAATTGCTGGAATAAGGTTAAATAAAAATCTAGGAAATTTGAGGTTCGTGTTTCTTTTTTGTTCCAGCAATTTACTTTTATATTATAAAGGGCGATTTTCATGAGAAAATTATCGGCGATTTATCGTCGTTAAAGAAAGAGTAAAATATAGTATACTATCAATAAGAAAGAGTGAGAAAAAATATTACAGTATTCAGCACTTTTCTGACAAAATTTTGACAGCTAAAGTAACTTATTTTTACATAACCTATTTTTATTTTCTTTCTATGTTGTTTGTATTTTTCAATACACAATATTGAAATTAGAAATTAAATTATTTAATTAAAACTTAAAAGTGGAAATACATAATCATTTACTAATCTATTTATTAATATATATAATTTATTTATTTATTAATAACATTAAAAAATATGGACTTGATTGATCTTCAAAATGTGCTAAGAGTGGAGGAAGAAACTGCACAAAGAACTGAAGGTAATATTTTAAATTTTTATTCATAGTCAGTTTATTTTTCATATACAATTCATTCTTGTAAATATTATCTACATATAAAATTATATATTCTAGGACAATTATAAATTTCTGTAAAATTGTTTTTTTTCAGAGGCAATGCAGTGCAATATGATAATGGCAGTAAATCTGCTCAATTTAATGGATGCAAGTGGCCAAAGAAGGAAAAAATACAAAAAAAAGAAATAAGAAATATTATCAGGAGCGGAATGAATCGGGATCATATAGGAACATTTATGAATCACTATATCATTTGCAAGACCAACAGTTGTTTCACACATTTATGCGAATGAGTGCAGCTCAAGTGGAACAACTTTGATAACTAGTTGGGACCCTTATTAAAAAACAAGAAGTAATAAGGGCTCCAATTAGTATAAACATAAATAAGACTGATAATAACATTGAGGTATGGTAACAAATTTAAAATTTTTGGATTTCTTATTTTGCCTGTTAGATTTTTAGCTATTGGGGAGTCACAAAGAAGTTTGTCGATAGGATACAAGTGTTCTCCTACTGCGGTACATCATATAATAAAGGAAACAACAAGAGCAATAACAACTGCTCTTAAAGATAAAGTGTTTCCCAAAATTAATCAGAACACTTTTAAATCAATTGCTGAGGGTTTTGAGACACATTGGAATTTTCCTCATTGCATAGGAGCAATTTATGGAAAACACATTACATCAAGTAAGTTTATTCATTTATTTATTTTCATAAATTCAAAACATATTTTAAATTTGTGAAAATATTTTAGGCACCACCGCATGCAGAGTCAGATTTATTCAATTACAAAAAATTTCATTCATTGATACTTCTAGCCATCTGTCACAATTATTCCTTCATAATGTGTGACGTTGGAGCATCAGGACGACAAAGTGATGGTGAAGTTTTTAGAAACTCGTTTGCGGTCAGAGATTTTACGCTAATTTACTTCCGTAAGATAATAAAAATTAATATTCAAAAGTTGTGATTAATAAAATATTTTTTTAGAATTCCTCAACCATCCGATGTATGTGACGAATTTAAAGATGTACCTTATGTTTTCGTAGCTGGCGATGCGTTTTCTCTGCATACAAATATGATGAAGCCATTTTCAGAGACCAAAATGAGCGTGAGAGAGAGAATTTTCAATTATAGATTAAGTTGTGCTCGTCGTATTATTAAAAACTCTTTCGCTATTTTGTCTACCAAATGGAGAATTTTTCGTACAGCAATTATAGCAGATTTAGATACGGTAATATTTCCATTTCATAAAATATTTTTAAATAAAATTATGAATTCCTATTTTATTTTAGATGGAAAACATAATAATGTCTTGTGCTTGTTTACATAACTGGTTAAGACAGCAAAAATGCAGAAATTATTTAAATCTCGTCGACATTGAGAAGGACGGTAATTATGTGTCGGGTTATTGGTGAGCAGAAGATAGAATTTTCCAAAACTAAGAACCACGTAATATAAATTACTCGACTGACGCTAAAGATTTGAGGATCAGGTAAGTTTAAATTAAATTATTTTTTTTCTTTATTCAAATAAAAACAATAATCTTTTTTAAATTCGCAAAATATTTTAACAACAAGGGAGCTGTTCCGTGGCAACTGGACAGGATTTAAAATTCATATGAATAAAAAATATATATATATTTATTTTTTTTATAAATTCTTAATGTTTTTCTTTATTCAGGACAGAACTATTTCAACATATCCGCACCGAGATTGATAATTTTGTACATATTTGCTATTTTTTTTAATTTTAATTTTTATCATTTCATTGTAATTTTTCATATTCATGTTCATGGTTTCTAAATAATGTTTTAAATAATGTTTAATCCTTTAATTTATTTTCTGTAAAATTAAATATTTTTTTGTCAAATAAACAAGATTTTTTGGTTTTAAAAAAAATAAAATTTTTATTTATTTCAAGTCCTTTTTTTATTTCAAGTCTTTTTTTTATTTCAAGTTACTAAAACGAAATGAAACAATTCATAAAATATCAAAAACAAAAACAAAAAATATAAATTATTCAAAATAAAATAACGTTAAAATGTTAATAAGAAAATCTTAATATTTGAATAAATACAAAACCGAATAAATAATATACAGAGAGTATAACAGAAATATCAAAAAAAAAGCAAAAAATATAAATTATTCAAGATATATACATAGAAATAATAAAAAAATTAGAGTATTTACAAGATTTAAGAAATAGAATATTTACAAGATCTAAAAATAGAATATTTACAAGGTCTTAAGAGTTCAAAAAAGAAAATTTGTAATATAATAAATAAGCTGTTTCTTCTAAAAAATAAAATATTTTAAAAATAGATAAAAAAGAATTGTAAATAAAACTTACCAATACATTAGTAGTATACAAACCAAAAAGTTACAAAAGTTAATCGATGCCATATTCAGTAGCGGCATCAGACATAACTTTTAATAATTTTATTTGAATTTTTATTTGGGCGCTGAATGGAAATTTTTCCAAATTCACTCCCAAACTTTGGGCAAAAAATTGTGCCCCAGATAAAACATTTTTCTTACCTGACTCCTGACCTGACTCCTCCAACTTCTGCAGGCATCTCTTTCTGAATTTTTCTGAACTTTCCTGCGCTATCTTATTTGTGGTGCTCATGACCTCAATTACATCCAAGCACCGCTCAAAATTTATTTGGTTATCGCCATCCTTCTTTCTTTTCTTTTTGAATGTATTGCTTGGTGATTCGGAACTTGGTGAATCTAGAACTGAAGCATCAAAATTCGCCAAGAGTTGCGATCTATTTTTTTACACCTAATTTTTTATTTTTTTTTATTTTTATTCATTATTTTTATTTCATTATTAAGTTCATAAATTAAGCTTATAAAATAATAACTAATACTAAAATTTAGGATATAATAAAAATGTAGGCCGTTCGCAAATTGTGCCACCTTGTTTTTGTGGCTTTTAAATTTTCTTTTGATCCTAAAATTTAAATTTGTTATTAAGCTAAATTTATAATAAAATAAATAATTACCAAGTCCCAACACAATTTCTTCCCAAATCTTATTTTTTAAAATCCTATTTTTAAAATCTTTGTGCCTGCAATACCATATTGCAGGCTTATTTCTGATGGCTTCTATTATTTGTTCTAAAAATTCAATATAATAAGAATTAAAATGTACAAGTAAAAATTATTTTAAAAGTATATTTACCATTTACATCATCATTGTTGAAACTGAAGCTTAGAGAATCGCCTCCTGGAGCGATGATTTCCTCCACCACGGGAATATCGGCTTCAAATTCTACAATTATAAAAACAAAATATATATTTTACATCACTAATATGTACATTGAAACTTGAAATTTAAACTAAGATAGTTTCATTTACACAAGTATTTTACTTACCTTCTTCTATTATATTGTAGATATTATCTACCTCTTCACAAAAATCCTCATAGAAGTCCACCTGTTCCTCCCAATTTGACATCATAGAACTTTTTGGAATTTATTGTTACTTTAAATTTAATAAAACGCGCACAAAGCTTCTTCTTTCCCGCACAATTCACGAATTAATTATAAAAAAATAAAAACGTAAACATACTTTTTCTTCAGTTTGACACTTCAAAATTGAAATGTCAGCTTACAATAAAAATATAAAATAGTGTGCGAATTTTTTTCATGTGTATTAGTTTATTCAGAAAAATCGCCAAAAAAATTCAGCAAAAAATCCAACTCCAACCAATTTACGTGCGATAATGCTGAATTTTATGGCCGATATTTCGGAATATAAAAATATCGCTGGACGATTTTTTTTATAGAGTTTTACACACATGTCATTTTTGTATCTGCTATCTATGCTCTAACAGTTTTGCGGATAAATCGCTATAATGAAAATCAGACTTAACTGTCCAAAATGCTTGCACTAGCAATTCACTTTTATATTATTTTTTTTTGCAATCAATTTTATTTTCTACTTTTTAGGGGGCGAATTCGGTTTCGATAAAAGCATTTTTTAAAAAATATTTTTTTTACATTATTTTATTTATATAGAGAATTTACAGAAATTGAAAATTAAAAATAATTAAAAAATAAACTTTTATAAAAAAAAAGGATATGAGTGAGTCATTTCTTCAGTCCTAAATGAGACATTTGAGATAAAAATCAAAAGATTGGAGCAGTAGTTTGGATTTAATTGCGTGAGTTACATGTCGTATACATTGTCCGATACTCCTTTTCTTCATTTTCAAAGTAAAAAGGAATTTCATTACACGATTTGAATTTAATTATTTTATTTTCATAATTAATATCAGTTATGAGAGGAATCAGAATATTATTACCTAATAACCCGTCGAATTTATCATGAAATTGTAGCTCTAGAAATTCAAGTTTAATAGCGAAACCAAATTCAAGAAAACAATCGATTTTTATTTTAGTATTGCATTTAATAGAATTAGTGTTTCTGCAGTCATCATATTTTCTCGGTTTCTCGTTCATCTAAAAATCAAAACAAAGAATCAATTACAAATTAAAATTATTTTTATACTTATCTGACTTCCAGAGAACATCTCCACAATCAATATTGTCCAGTATCTTGACGTGCAGTACCTTAGGATGCAACTCTAAAATCATAATTTTAACTAAAAAATAAAACATAAAATGAAAATTGTAATCTAAATTATAATTCAAAATGCTTACCAAGATTGCATTCCAATATGTTTCATTGTTTATGTTTTTAACAATTCACAATTAAGTATATTAAATAATAAATAAATTTTATTGTAAGTCAAACGAGTGCTGCCATAAATTTTAAATAAAATTTCATATATTAACTTAATTATGCACTTTCGTTAAGTAATTATTGATTAAAATCGATTCTTAATATTTTATGTAATGATCAATTTTGTTAGATACTATTTTTTTCTTATGTAAAACAAATATAAGTCAATGAACTTGACCGTTGTAATTTCTTTTAACTTTTCAATTTTATAATTTTGTAAAATCACTTACTTTATTACCGGCATACCGAACGGTTGTGACTTTAAGCGATATTAGAAATAAAATAATAAAAATAGAAATAGAATAAATAATTATTACGTTGTCGCCTTATTTTCTTACTAAAACATTAAAGTGCAGTATAAAAGGGAGAAAAGTTCTAACGAAATAATTTTGTCGAGAAAATTAAATATAAAGATTGAAATATAGGATTTTAATTTTTTTGTATTAAAAGAAAAATAATTGCTATTTTATACAAACATTTTTTGATAAAGGTTAAAACTTTTTATATTAAAAAGAAAATAAGTGCTATTTTTTACAACATTTTTTTTGGTCCTTCGGATATGAAGCGGCAAACAAATATTTTTTATTTAATTGTATATATTACGTGTAAAAAAGGAAAAATTAGAAAATTTGTGGTGTAACAAAAAATATACTTATATTAATAAACTATAAACTAGGAAAAAACAGTGTGAAAAAATTTGTGTGGCAAATTTGCAAGAACAGTAACAGTGACTTTATATACATATATAATTTTGGTAAAAATAGCAAAAAAATTAAAAGTGCATAGGGCTATAAAATTGAAAAAAAAAAAATTTTTTTTTTTAAAAAAAGGAGTTGTTTTAAATTTAAGGAGTTGATTAAATTAATTATCTAAGTTAAATCAAAGCATTAATTATCAAAGTTAAATTCACTCAGCATTTAATATTATTATTTAAAAATATTTAAGAATTATTAACAAAAACGGTAATCGGTTTTAACAACGATACAGTCTAATAGCAATAAATCTATAAATATATAATACAAATCAAGAAAGATTAACCATTGTTTAAAAGAAAGAACATATTTCCTTAAAACAAATACAATAACAATTAATATCAAACGATGGCAAAGGCAAAATCAAATACAAAGGCTACAATGATCGCACAATTAGAGAATAATTTACGAGATCTGCAAAGTTTCCAAACAGTTTTGCAGAATTAGGCTCCCGGATGCGTGCCAGTCATTTAGAAACAAGACTGCCATTACTAGAAAGAAGGCACGAAGACTCGGAGAAAATACACACTAGTGTAGTTGCCATGGATGATATCGACGATTACCTAAAAACGGATACATGGTCAAAAATTTTGGAAATTTATTTTGACCTTCAACTGGTGTTGAAGGATGCACATTATAAATTAATTAGGGGAACCACGGACTTAAACGCGTAGCTGGTTTCAGTTCAGCAAGATTGGGGGGTACCACGTTTAAATGTACCTCTTTTTGACGGCACTTATGAAAGTTGACCTGCTTTTAAGAAGACATTAGATGCGTACTTCATGCAATACTCGTCAATGTCGAACGAGTGCATTTGAATTTGGAAGGAACAGATTTCAGGTCTGCAATCACAATACTCACCGATCGATATGAAAACAAGCGAGTACTGGTGAACACCCAACTGAAACATCAGCACTGGCAATCAAGAATATGCTCGACACTACCAATGTAGCTTTTCACTCTCTCAAAAATTTAAATATCTTAGTGGAAAGTTGGAATAGTATTTTTTTTTGATATTTCTGCTGGTTCAAAAATTACCATTTAGGACCCAGCAGTTGTGGGAGGAAAACATTGGAAATTCAAGAACTGTTCCAGAATTCACATTATTTAAAGAATAAAGAAAGAATTTTAATTTTTGGAGAACAGATTTCGAACACTGGAAAGTAAGCAGCGCAATCATCCAAACGCAATAAAATCAAGAGAGATTAGATAACCTGCCACAGAGAGCTTTTATGTCCCGTCATTTGTGTTATGTGTAAAGGTTCCCATCGTCTGATAAAATGTGAAAATTTTAAGAAGTTTACCGTTCAGAAACGTGTCGAATTCGTCAAAACAAAGTCATTATGCTGGAATTGTTTAAATAAAGGTCATAGAGTTCGCCAATGTGCAAGTAAACATACATGCCACGAGTGTCAAAAGCCCCACCATACCTTGATTCATTTACCAAAAAAGATAACCAAATACAAGTCGCTAAGTCGTCTAATGCGCAGTCAACTAATCATGTTTTAAATGTTAACAGTCCTAGCTTACAACTTTCATATAAAATGAGCTTATCTGAGAATATACCTTCCAATGCTAACAGACTTAATACTGTGGCGTTAACCAAAGTAAATAAACAAGTTTTGCTCGCCCCTGTTTTGGTCAAAGTAATAAATTCTTCTGGAAAGGAAATCACAGTGCGTGCGTTGCTTGACCAAGGATCTCAAGCATCCTTCATTACCGAGAAAATAGTGCAAAGAGCAAATTTAAATAAAGAAATTGTCAGTGCGACAATCCAAGGCATTAGAAAAGACAACAATCATACAATTAATAATAAAACCACTTTCACCATAAAATCACTCGTGGATGAACATTTCATTACCGTGGAAGGATGCATTATGAGAAAACTAAGTCAAATGTTACCAGCTTCAAGAATGAGCATATAGTGGGAGCATATAGTGGATCTAAAATTAGCGGACCCTCATTACAATTAACCTGGAATTTTTGATTTATTATTGGGAGCCGAAGTTTTCAATAAAATGATATTACCTGGTATAAAAAAGGACACGGAGGGTACCCCTTTAGCTCAAAATACAATATTTGGTAGGATTCTATCGGGCGAAATTCACCAAGCTACATCAGAAAACATCACCATAGCCAACTACCATTTAACTCACAAGCTGAAAGAACAAGTAAGAATCTTTTGGGAAATAGAAGAAATTCAGAATGTTAATAGGTTAACAGAAGAAGAACTTAAATGTGAACAGATTTACAAAGAAACAACCATTAGACTCCCAATAGGAAGGTATAAAGTGTCACTGCCATTACGAGAATCAACTCGAACGCCATTTGGGAGCATCAAGAAACATTGCAATTCGCCGACTTCATTAACTAGAAGCTAGATTAGAACGAGTTAATAAGTTCAAAACTGAGTACTGTACAGTAATTAACGAGTATCTAAAATTAGGTCACATAATACCAATCACACATCACGAAGCTATGAAATATGATCAAATCAAACACACAACATGTTATCTACCGCATTATGGAGTCGTAAAGGAATCCAATACCACTACAAAACTGAGAGTGGTCTTCGATGCGTCACGATCGACAGAAAGTGGAACATCCTTAAATGATATGATGTCAAAGAGTCGGGTAATTCAAGACGACTTAGTGCAACTATTCATCCAATGGCGCAAACATAAAATTGCTTTCATAGCAGATATCGAAAAAATGTATCGGCAAGTTTTAGTTGACAAGAAACATGCTAATTACCAACGCATAGTGTGGCGTGAAAACACCAACGAAAACGTGAAAGATTACAAATTGTTAACCGTCACGTTTGGAACGAAAAGTGTACCATATTTAGCGACACGAACAAAGCAACAATTAGATAGTGATGAAGCACAAAACTTTCCACTAGCCTCACAAATCAGTATGTCAGATTTTTATGTAGATGATCTGCTTTCAGAAACAGAAGATAAAGAGCCAGACTTACAAATTCAACAAGATATGATAGAACTTATGAATCGTGGTGGTTTTCCGTTAAGAAAATGGATGTCGAATGCCAGGGAATTAATATCAGCGATGCCTAAGATTAAACAAGAAAAAATGTTGTCGTTAGTTTCAGATCATAAAGATGAAGTACGTACCTTGGGAACTATTTGGAATCCCAAAACAGATGTATGTTATTATTCTGTGAATTTTTCACCGCTCTCACAAATTTGTTCGAAAGGAACATTTTTATCAGAAATTGATAAGTTGTTTGATCCGTTAGGTTGGGTAGCTCCAATAATCATAACAGGTTGGAGGGTCTTACTTGGGATGATAAGGTGAGTTATGAGTTGCAACAACAATGGAACAAGTATTATAATTATTTATCGGATATAACACAAATTCCAGTTCCAAGATGGCTTCACTATTGAACGCAGAACTCAGGGGTTGAACTCCATGCATTTGCAGAGGCATCAAACAAAGCATACGTGGCAGTAATTTACCTATGTACTATTGACCAAATCGGTCACAGAACCATACGTCTGGTATTGGCAAAAAGTGCAGTTGGTCCGATTAAAACGTTATCATTACCAAGATTAGAACTGTGTGCTACAAGTTTGGCGGCAAGGTTAATGCAAGTAATACGTAAATCACTAAAACTAAATGAAACTATCAACTTTTACGGATGGAGTGACTCAGAAATGGTACTATCTTGGTTGAAAGGACATCCCAGTAAGTGGACTACCTTTGTCGCAAACAGTTTCAAATATTCATGACATTTTAAAGGGAAATGTTTGGTCATATGTATCAAAGAAGCAAAATCCAGCCGATTGCGCAACACGAGGGCTTAGCCCATTAAAATTCATAAAGCATAAAATTTGGTGGAACGGTCCAGAATGGCTTTCCAAATCACCAGACTTTTGGCCTATACAAAAACTAACAACAATCCAAATGGAAAAAAAGAAAATTGTAATTTGCCATTCAATTTGCGCAAAGGTGGACACTTTCGAAGTCAATTTCTCATTATTACATAGATTAATAAGAATAACTGCATATTGTCGTCGATTTTTTACCAAATTAAAATGCATATCAAAATCCAACCACGTAGAGCATCTCACAAACTCAGAAACGGAAGATGCTCTTAACATATTAATTAGAAGAGCGCAAGCTAGAAATTTTTAGAAGGAAGTAATTCCATTGAAAGGTAACCAGCCAATTGAGAATAAAGGTCGACTACCAAAACTTAATCCCTTCTTAGACAAGGATGGACTATTGCGTGTTGGTGCAAGGTTAAGAAATTCCAATATACCATTCGACCAAAAGTATCCTATTATACTCTCAGATAACGACCATCTCACCAAGCTGCTAATAGAAAAAGTACACAAGCAAACATTTCATGACGATTTTCAACTGATGATGTCTGTGCTTCGCACTAAATATTAGATCATCAATGCAAGGAATAGTATAAGTATGATGGTACATAAATGCATACCTTGTTTCAAGCAAAAGGCTGAAACACGAACACAAATTATGGGGGCTTTGCCAAGTGTAAGAACACAAATTTCTAGACCATTTACACATACAGGTTTAGATTATTGCGGGCCGTTCGAATTAAAGGCGCATGAAGGTAGAGGTGCAAAGAAATATAAGGCATACGTTTCATTATTTATTTGTATGTCAACTAAGGCCATTCACTTGGAGTTAGTTACCGACATGTCTTCAGAAAACTTCATCGCAGCATTCCGTCGATTTTGTGCGCGACGAGGATTATGTCGAAATATCTCCTGTGACAACGGCACTAATTTTGTTGGTGCTAATAGAAGCTTAATAAAGCAATCCAACATCATGATTAAAGAATACAAGCTCCAAATAACTGATTTAACAGAAAAGGAAGGTGTACAATTTCATTTCATTCCACCCTCATTTTCTCACTTCGGAGATTTGTGGGTAGCCGAAGTTAAATCCGCATAGTACCATTTAAAACGAATTTTGAACAGCATTTTAACTTATGAAGAATTTTCAACTTTTTTGTGTCAAGTAGAAGCTTGCTTGAACTCAAGACCTTTATGTGAAATAACCAAAAACATCGACGATTTAGCACCGTTAACTCCTGCACATTTTCTTATAGGAGAAAATATGATTCCAACAATGCAAATGTCTTATTAGATACTAATCCAAATAGGTTAGATAGATGGCAACATTTGTCATTATCAACTAGCCAGAATTACTCAGATGCATCCTGGTTCGGATGGGTTGGACCGAGTTGTTACGTTGCGTACAAAACATAATGTCATCAAACGTCCGATAACAAAGATTTGCTTACTACCACATGATTAACAATATGCAACTATGTTCGTCAACCATTGTTAAGCCAACAATGTAGCGAAGCAACACAAGCACTTACACGCTAAAATTTATCACTCATAAATAAAAAAATAATTGGTTAATCTAAAATAATTCGCTAATATTTATACGCGAAACTCATTTAATAATGAAATATGATTCTTTAATATTTATACGCTAAATTGGTTAAAATAATTAAAATAAAAACAAAAACCGAAATTTGTCCGTTCATGTACAAAAAAAAACATCTACATTAAAAATATTGTCACACACTCACATTAAATAACATTTGAAATTTACATATCAACATATTCAACAAAATTACATATCAACATAAGTAGGTATGGGGTCACTTTGGCCAGACATAGCTGTCTCTTTCAGTCTTTTAACTTTGCATAACTTTAACTTTGCATAAGAAATTGATTTAAAGTCACATGAGGAAGAAAGAGATAGAGATAGTGATGTTGGACAAAGTGTATGTTGATGACGTAATAGCAAGAATTAAAAAAAGTTATAATTTGCCACAGAACGGATTTGAACTTGAGATTTTTTTTTTAATAAAGAAGTGGACGCTCTAACCACTGAGCTATGAATGTGGTTGGCTTTAGTGTGTTAAATTGCTTATATAAAAAAAATAAAGATTTTTTCTTTAGTAGTAATTTAATGTAGAGAAAAAGCTTTTTTAGTAGTAATTTAGTGTAAAGAAAAAAGCTTTTTTTTTATATAAAATATCGCGATACATGCGTGATATTCATTATTGAATTATCATTATAAAATGGGTGATGAATATATTATACATATGAAAATATGATTTTATAATAGAGGTACTTATATTTAATTTACAGCATATTGTAAACAGATTGATGACATCATTAGGAATCTAGACTTTTTAGAAATAAAAAGAAAATTATTGGTTTGGCACTTTTTAGTAATTATGGTATAGATATAGCATTTTTTTTAACAGTTAGACGATTTAAATAGATCATTTAACGATTAGACAGCAAGCGTAAGGAAGAGGTTTAAAAAATGTCATTCATTCAAAAAGACAAAAAATACAAACATTGTCTTACAAAAGTAATATGTAAGATAATATCAGAAGAATTTAAAAAACGTATGTACGCTGTCTGTTTCCCAGCAACCTTAATATGTTTTGAACTTTTAAAGGACATTGGAGTAAAAATTTGTATGGGAAAACTTACAAATGGTGGTTCTACAGGGGTGCTACATTTCTGGATAAATTTTAATGATGCCATTTACGATTCTTCTCAGGATATTATAAATAATGTCATATGCAATGAATATGAAAATGAATTCAAGATAAAAAATGAAAAATTGGAATATTATGAAGATGAAAAAATGTAACATTACAGTTTTGATGAAATGTTTATGATTTGGGAATATATTTATTTAAAATTAAACAATAATGTAGATAGATATTTTAATATCGCTCCCACTAAGTTAAGAAATATTAGAAATAATATAAAAGCAAAAACAAAAATGTTAAAATAAAAAAAAAAATGGTTGATCATTTTACTGTGTTATTTTATTTCTTGTGTTTTCTTTTTAAAATGAATTCAACAGGTCGGTTCATCTTATCTTAACTTCCATTACCATATTGGTCATAAAGAAATAAAACAAAAAAGTGAATTACAAATTACTGATAAGACATATACAAATTGACATTATATGGATAGGTAGAGAAATATAGAACAAAGGTTTTACTGATATGGCATATGGATATGTAGAGAAGAATAGAAGAGTATAGAACAAAAAGGTTTTACTGATAAGACATATATGGATATATAAAGAAGAATAGAAGAATATTAGTGAAATAAAAGAACAAAGGTTTTACTGATAAGACATATACAAATTACCATATATGGATATGTAGAAAAGAATAGAGGAATATTAGTGAAAGAAAAAGAACAAAAGGTTTTTACTAATAAGACATATACAAATTACCATATATGGATATGTAGAGAAGAATATTAGTGAAAGAAAAGAACAAAAGGTTTTTACTTATTAGACATATACAAATTACCTTATATGAATATGTAAGAATAGAAGAATATTAGTACAATAGACCCCTAATAGAGAGTGTGTAAAAACTATGGCTGGTCATTCATTACACAGTAATCAGATTAATAAAGTCAAAATAAAACAATGGCTAAAAAATCAAAATATAATGACGATGTCGAAAAACAAGAAGAAGAAAAGGAAATTAAATACACCAAAATAATCAGAGATACAACCGAAATAGTGAAGAGATTTGGGATACGTGGACGAAAGATAGATTTTAAAATCAATTCAATACCTGAGAATGAAGAACCCTCATCATGGATTAAAAATTGTATAAACGAGGTGGTAAAATATATCCTTCAAAATGTAAAACCCACTGACAAGGTTGGAATAACCTTTTGTGACAAAAGTTTTGAGATGCTAGCAGTATAAGATTCAAACATATCTGGTATATGATATCCAAAATGTTTCAGAGTAATTCTGAGGGGATGAATACAGATTCGTTCTGTATAGGTGTAACAGTTGTGCAGCTACCTCTAGGTAGCAGAGCACAAAAATATAACACTTTTAATGAAGAATGTGCAATGAAAAACGATAATCTATGTCTTTCAAGAGCACTAATAGTAGCAATGGCTCATGTTGATAAACATCCTGAATATATAAAAATTCGAAAAGATACAGGAAAATTACAAACAAAACAAGCTGTAGATCTAATTTATAATACCGGAGTAAATATACCTCGAGAAGGTGGGGGTATACCAGAATTACAACAGTTCCAAGATTATTTGAAGGATTACATAATCACAGTATACCAATGTGGGTCAAAAGGAAAAAAAGTAGTTTTTGAGGGAAGTGGTCGTGGAAAAAGACTTAACCTTCTATATCACAACGGTCACTACAACGTGATCACATCTGTTACAGCGGCATTTTGTTGTGTTTATTACTGTGATAAGTGTCATATACCCTTTAATACAAAACAGCGCCATAGATGTGGAGGCATATGTCCACAATGTCAAAAATCTCCAATTTGTCCAAAGGATCAGCTAAATATTTTATGTGGAGATTGCAACAGAAATTTTAGAGGACAATTTTGTTTTGATAATCATAAGGCCTTTTTTTCAAAACATGAAATTTCAATATGTAGCAATATGAAAAAGTGTTTAGTATGTTGAAAAACATACCCGAACAATAGAGAGCATGTGCGTGGTGAATATTATTGCAAAATATGTAGGAGATATACACCTCAGGATCATCAATGTTTTATTCAACCAGATAAACGACAATCAAATTTTAAAAATGTTCTATATATATTTTATGATTTGGAAACACGACAAGAAAAAGAATCAGTTGATGAAATTAAAAAACATAAACCGAATTTATGTGTATTTCAACAGCGTTGTGATGACTGTCTAAATAATGAAAACACAAAATGTTGTGAAAGTTGTGGACAAAGGCAATATATTTTACGAATAAACATCATTGAAACTTTCTTATTTTTTATTTTGAATCAACGAAAAATATTTAAGAAAGTGATTGTTATAGCACAGAATGGTCAAGCATACCACCATCAATTTATTTTAAACTATATTTTAGAAAACACTGAACTAAAACCCAAATTGATTATGCGTGGAGCTAAAATCATTTTTATGCTGTTGGATAATGTGAAATTTATTGATTCACTGAACTATTTTCCAATGGCCCTATCAAAACTACCCAAAGCATTTGATTTATCACCAAATTTAAAAAAACGGTACTTTCCACACTTTTTTAATATAATTGCAAATGAAAATTATATTGGACCGTTGCCACCGGTTGAATATTACAGCCCAGATACGATGAAAACTGAAGATCGTTCAATTTTTCTAAAATGGTATGAAGAACATAAAAATGATATTTTCAATATACAAAGCGATATTGTCGAATATTGCATAAGCGATGTTCAGGTTTTAGCAGAAACTTGTTTAAAATTCAGGAATTTATTTCTCACCGAATGTAATGTGGAACAATTTTTAGAAGCAACCACTATAGCATCCGGTGGTCGTACGGGTAATGTCTTCAAATATTATAATATTAAGGAGGGGGAAAAAATCAAATACATAGACATATGTTCTTTGTACCCATATGTATGCAAATATGGTAAATTTCCAATTGGCCACCCAAAAATATTTGTGGGGAACACTCAATGTATTAAGTTAAATTTACAAAACATAAATGGGCTAATAAAATGTAAAATCATTCCACCAGAAAACTTCACCCTGTATTACCGTTAAAATAAAACAACAAATTAATGTTTTCTTTGTGCCGTACTTGTGGGGAGAACAAAACTCAGAACGAGTTTTGCAAGCATACAGATGAGGAACGAGCCTTAGTTGGAACATGGGTGATAGATGAAGTTGTTAAAGCTCTCGAGAAATTATAAAATATCAGAAATTTACGAGATCTGGGAATATGAAGTTTTGATGTATAACAAATCCAATGAAATAATGGGGTTTTTCTCACAAATGATGGACAAATTTTTAAAAATAAAGGCAGAGGCTACAGGGTGGCCTTCTAAATGTATAACTGAAGAAGATAAAAACAAATATATAGAGGGGTTCAAATATATAGAGGTTAATGAAAGTATTAAATTAGAATTTTCCAAAATTGTCAATAACCCTGGTTTAAGATCCTTCGCAAAGTTAATGTTGTATTCATTTCGGGGAAAATTTGGACAAAGAGAGAATCAACAAAAAACAAAAATTATAAATAAACCAAGTGAATTATACGAAATGTTAACAAATCCATTTTTAGAAGTTTGTTCTATTCTACCAATTAATGAAAATAATATCGTTGTCAGTTGGCAGTATAAGGAAGAAGCGAGTGAACCCTTATCTACAGTAAATGTATGTATTGCTGCTTACACTAGAGCCCAAGCAAGATTAGTATTATACAAGTATTTAGAAAAATTAGAGAATAGAGTATTATACTATGACACTGATTCAGTAATATATATCGATAGGAATGGGGAATATAATCCTTCAACTGGAGAGTTTATAGGAGATATGACTGATGAACTAGAGTGTTATGGAGCTGGAAGTTACATAACACAATTTGTAAGCGGTGGGCCAAAAAATTATGCTTACAAAATTGACTCTACTAAAGATAATACTGAAAAAATTATATGTAAAGTTAAAGGTATTTGTTTAAACTATAACGCATCATTGAAAGTTAATGTTGAAACAATCAAAAACGCAGTATTAAATCGAGAAAATGAAGATGAACAAGAAATAAAAATTTTATAAGAAAATATATGTAGAACGCGAAAACATGAAGTTATCACGATTCAGCAAATAAAAAAATATCGACCCATGACCGAGAAACGCAGATTTCTTGAGGATGAAAATTCATTACCATATGGTTTTAAAAGACATAAAACTGTGTGAATTCTGGGCTATCCGTATAAGGAAGAAATTTTTATTAAATATGTACAACACAATATATGTATGTACATTGGAACTATACATATTATATAGAAGTACGTTTGCAACCAAAATTAAAAATTATTAAAATTATATTTTGTAAAAAGAAAAACAATAAAAACTTAAAAAATTAAAATAATTTCAATTTTGTAATTAAAAAGTATATTTAACAGGATGCATGCTCTTTTTAAAAAAAAAAAAAAAAAATCCATACTGAAATATGCTGTACATTGATATTTTTTTTTGTTTATAATATCTATTACATATAAGGAACCATACATAAAATATGTTATTCAAATTTCTATTTCTTCATTCTAAGATAAAAAATTTAAAAATATGGTGTACATTGATAAAATTTTTGTCCAAATTTATACATAAAATATGTTATTCAAATTTCTATTTCTTCATTCTAAGATAAAAAAGTTTAAAAATATGGCGTTCATTGATAAATTTTGCCGTCAAATTTTTTAGTCTATAAGAATAAACAAATTTTAAAATTGAGTTAGTTTATTCTTAACTTTTGACTTGACTTGAATTTATTTATTTAAATAAAATAAATGCTTAAAGAAATTGCTCTCATACCATGGCTATACACATTTTAATTGTTACTAGTGATGCGAACTTTTCATCGTATTTTATAAAATTCTATTTTTAATAATTAAAATTGAAATGATAATATTTTAAAATGTATATAGCCATGGCATGAGAGCAATCTCTTTTGACTTGAATTTTATTTAAATAAATAAAAAAAATGAAGTATCTATTTCACTTTGTTTAAAAAATTTGTATTTTTAGTTTTTAAAAAGTGTCAAACTAAAACAAAATAAATAAAAAATATATTTAATAAAAAGTGCTTCTACAAAAAAAAAAAAAAACAAGTATATTTCATCATTCAACAATTAATCAACAGTCAACCCATTCAACACATTTAACATCAGTCAGCACTTTCAACATATTTAACATATTCAACATATTCAACAACAATCAAAGCAAGCAACTTTAATTAGTTTTTATTATTTTTAAACTTAAATTAATTTTTACTTAATTAAATTAGAATTGAGAACTCTTCCAAGAAAGAAGATTTTTTATAATACATTAAATGACACTAATTCAATTTTATTTTAAGTCTACAAAAACGTTTAAAAATTTAGTGCAAATAAATTTAAATAATATCTAATAATATAATGTATAGTATAGAAATTAAATTAAAAATCCAATTAGAAATTAAAAAATTTAATGACTTTTAATATTATATTAATCAGGAAGTAAGTTTATCAGTTAGATTCTAAACCTAAAAATTTGTATTCATATGCTAATCTATTTTTTCATTACTAACTATCTCTTGCAATGAGTATTAACCTACTTTATAGAATAGGTGTATTATTTTAAATTTATTTTATTAATTTTAAAAGTTATTTAGTTTTAAATTTAATTAATGAAAAAAAAATTTGTAAATATTTAATAATATTCAAACAAAATAGTTTTTTTAAACGTAAAATTGATGATACGTGTACTACATAAATTAATCTTAAGATACATTAAGAAATGTTTGTCTCCAACTGCGATATTGCACAACTAATTCAGATTTTCTTTTAATAGATTAAAAAATTTATTTTATTACTACAGTTTTAATCTCAAACTACAGTTACATACTTTACTTTTTGCCTTGCCTTTGCCTTTTACTAATTGCCTTGGTTTGACATTAATTTTTAAAATAATCATATTTAACATTTAAAACTATCAAACATAAGTCCTAGCATTCATCATTATTTTAAGATATAACAAATCAGGAAATGTTAAAAAAATATTCATTCAGTTTCAAATTTTTCGATCTATATACATACAAGGATTTCGATGTTTGTTTTGATAAGAGAACAAAAGCACCACATGAATTCGAAAAATTTTTGTCTCCAACTGCGATATTGTAGAACTAATTCAGATTTTCTTTTAATAGATTAAAAAATTTATTTTATTACTATAGTTTTAATCTCAAACTACAGTTACATACTATTTTACTATTTACCTTGGTTTGAGATTAATTTTTAAAATAATCATATTTAACATTTAAAACTATCAAACATAAGCCTAGCTTTCATCATTATTTTAAGATATAACATATCAGAAAATGTTAAAAATATTCATTCAGTTTCAAATTTTTCGAACTATATACATACAAGGATTTCGATGTTTGTTTTGATAAGAGAAAAAAAACTCCATATGAATTCGAACAGATTCTAATAGATTTTCCTATATTGTAAATTGTTATATTAAACTATAATCTATAAGGTTTATAAATAATACTTAAATAGATTTAACATCTTAAATGTTTTAATATAAATGTGTTTTATTGGTAATTGATTATTTATAATAGCATATATACGCAGTATTAGAGACAGTAATAGAAACCAATAGAGTTAAAAAAGCATACATTTGAAGAAATGTTTATTTTAATTTGAAACGAACCCAATTAAGTTTTTAAAAAAAAAATTCCCATCCCAGTATTAAGTTTAAAATCATAGTGGGCTATGATTGTATAAAAAAAAATGGGGTTCACATTGAATATTCTTCAAAAGAATTAGTTTTCAATTTAGTCTAAACCTAAATATATTGAATGAGTGTTAGAGGTTAGGACCTAGAACCTGAAAAAAATTAGAAAAAGAAACTCATATCATATTGATCGAAGCACCTAGAACCTGAAAAAATCTGAAAAAGAAACTCATGTCATATTGAATGAGTGTTAGGGGTTAGGATCTAAAACCTAAAAAAGAAAAATCTGAAAAAAGAAACAATCTGAATAAGAAAAAGGTTAGAATTTTTTTTAATTTTTTTATTTTTAAGTATATTATTTATTTTCAATATAATCAGCAGCCGCCACCTGAATCTCTTCATCCCAGTCTTCGTGGGATGGCGACTCTGATGTATGAGCTCCAATCAGGGACTCAAAATGCCGGGTCCTATTCCGTCCCAAGTTGGTGATGCTGTACATCCCATTATTAATTTCTTGGACTCCCTTCAACGTCCATAAATATCTCGCCAGCAAGCAGATTGTCCGGCGGTCAGGGGTTTACATGGAATATTCTTCAAAAGAATTAGTTTTCAATTTGGTCTAAACCTAAATATCAACCTTACTAAAATTAATTCTTGTTCCTGAACATAAGGGTAAACTGTTCATCTTAACTCTTTAATTCTTGCTCCTGAACATGAGGGTAAACTGTTCACCTTAACTCTTTTATATCTTGCTCCTGAGGTTCGAGCTCTCTTTTTTTTTTGTCAAATGATATGCTATACAACTGACCAATAATTGCTCTAATAGTAATTAAAGTGTTATAATCTAAAATTTTGTAATTTTAAACTGCTATATACCATGAAAAAAATTATTCTGAACTGTTCAAATATATTATGTGCCAATTATAATATGATTACTATCTTTTATCAGTACTAAATGGTAAAGACTTCCCAATTTTTGTATTAAAATCAGTATACGGTCCCTACACTTTATCTAATTAAAAAAAAATCGCTAAAATAACCAAATTGAGTTTTTTTTATTATTAGTATCAATGTTAAACATAATGGTAAAATATTGATTCATCATTGTTATCATCACCATCAGCATTATCAGAATCTTCATCCACGTGCTTAACTGCTAACAGCTAACTGCTAACTGCTAACAGCTAACTGGTAACTGCTAACTGGTAACTGCTAACTGTTTTTAACTTCCTCATTTCAGTCATTAACTTCGTTTTGATTGAAGGTAAATTGTTAAAATTGTGTATTTTTTTTTTTTTGTATATGTAATTTAACATTAAATGGTGAATAACTTCGATAGAAAGATTTTTGAACATTGAAAATTACAATCCAAATGAATTAAATTTTATTTAATTACCAAGATTTTTGAATAGACTATTTTGTATTTTAAGTTTCTAATTATATAAGCAATATTTTATAATGTAAGAAATAATTTTATAATTGTAATAGATAAGGTTTTACTGTTTTTTCCTTATCTAAAAATATTACAACATGTTCATGTAAAAAATCTTTTCTATCTTTTTTTTTTCTTTTATCTAAAATGTGTATATATTACAATATGGTAATATAAAATCTATTCTATCAAATTACCTTCAACATCAAAAAAAAAACTTAATCAACATCTATGAAACATAACCATATCTATGATGTTGCTGACTGCTATTTAATTTTTTAGTTCTTTCTCTATCTACTTTTCTTTATGCCTGAGTATGAGAGTAACCTCACCATCTTTATGATTGCAATGATGTTGTTGACTTGGTTTGGGTACAGGAATATTACTTGTTAACTGTGAAACTTACTTCATCTTAACTCTTAAATTCTTGCTCCTGAACAGGAGGGTAAACTCGTCATCTTTTGTGATTACAATGATGTTGCTGATGATGGTTGGAATGCTGGTTCTGGGGTAGAGGAATAGTACTTGTTAACTGTGAAACTTACTTGATCTTAACTCTTAATTTTTTGCTCCTGAACATGAGGGTAAACTCGTCATCTTTTATGATTATAATGATGTTGCTGATGATGATTGGAATGCTGGTTCTGGGGTACAGGAATATTACTTGTTTATTATTTATAATCTTTTTCTTGCAATTCTTCTAGTTCTTTTAGTATTTTTATGTGTTGAACTATATGCAATACATACCGGACTCTGCGAATGATCGCCGGATACGTTGTTACGAATTTGAGATGTCATGTTCTTTTTGAATATTTAACCTAAAAAACACTTCACCCATGATGAAATTAATCGAGCATAAATTTAAATGATACAAGTTACTCATCCACATTGTAACTCACATCATTTACCGCAATAAGTTGGCATTACTCAATATAATGCTAAGGCCGGGAGTATGTTTCTGCAGTCATAATATTTTTCTGGTTTCTCGTTCATCTAAAAATAAAAACAAAAGGAAAAGGGCTGTGGAGTCGGAGCTGGAGTCGGAGTCCGGAGTCGCGGATTCGTGCATTTTTTGGGGCTTGGAGTTGGAGTCGGAGCGGAGTTAACAGAAGAAACTCCGACTCCGAAAAAAATTTAAAATTTTATTTGGAATTTTCAACATTATTATGACTATTTTTACCTTTTGCTTTTCTATGTAAGAATATTATTGAAAAACTTTTGGTAAGGTCTTTAATTAATGACATGAAATACCGGCTGCTTTTATTTAAAATTAACTCAATTACCTTTTAAAAAGAAAATCTAAAAAAAACATTGTTACTTTTATTGTAACAATAAAAATTTAAATGTAATTTTTAAATTCTGTGGATTTTTTAAAGATTTAATAATTTAAACAGGTAAAAACAATTAGCAGATGTCCTTTATACGTATCCGCATAAAGTAATAAAAATACTAATAAGTTTTAAAAATCAAAAAATATTCATAAGTACACCTAATTTGCAGAACATAATTATTACAGGCAAAAATAATTCTTCATAAAAATATTATAAAAAATTTTTGCAACGGTTGTCAGACAGGTAAATAATGTATATAAGAAAATCCCAAATCCTAGTTTAATTTTGGTATAAATACATGCTCATCTTAATTGAAGAGCATCAGTAATTTTTTTAAAATAAAGTAGACAACAACTGAAATAAATTATAATTACCAAACTACATCGTGAAATTCTTTGTTGAACGGAAGTTAAATATTATTCTTTTTAATATTTATTGTTAATTTAGTATTTTTGAAGGCTTCAAAATGGATAAAAACATTAAAATTGGCATTACTTAAGCATTTTGCAATTACATCAGATGGGAAATTCTATGAATGCCTTTTAGTAAAACATAAATTTAATAGAATTAAATAAAAAAAAAATTTTATTTTATACATGTTGATGAATATAGGTCGGAGTCGGAGTCAGGTCGGAGTCGGAGTCGAGTCCAATAAAAGCCCGGAGTTGGAGTCGGAGTCGGAGTTGATCAATTTCGATACGACTCCACAGCCCTGGTGAAAGAATTAATTACAAATTAAAATTATTTTTATACTTATCTGACTTCCAGAGAACATCTCCACAATCAATATTGTCCAGTATCTTGACGTGCAGTACCTTAGGATGCAACTCTAAAATCATAATTTTAACTAAAAAATAAAACATAAAATGAAAATTGTAATCTAAATTATAATTCAAAATGCTTACCAAGATTGCATTCCAATATGTTTCATTGTTTATATTTTTGACAATTCACATTAAGTATATTACATAATAAATAAATTTTATTGTAAGTCAAACGAGTGCTGCCATTATTAAATAAAATTTCATATATTAACTTAATTATGCCCTTTCGTTATGCGCTTTTAATTAAAATCCATTCTTAATTTTTTATGTAATGATCAATTTTGTTAGATACTATTTCATTATATACTATTTTTTTTCTTATGTAAAACAAATATAGGTCAATGAACTTGACCGTTGTAATTTCTTTTAACTTTTCAATTTTATAATTTTGTAAAATCACTTACGTTACCGCCATACCGAACGGTTGAAACTTTAAGCGATATTAGAAATAAAATAATAAAAAATATAAATAGAATAAATAACTATTACGTTGTATTTTTATTTTCTTCTCTTACTAAAAAATTAAAGTGCAATATAAAAGCGAGAAAAGTTCTAACGATATAATTTTGTCGAGAAAATTAAATATAAAGATTAAAATACAGGATTTTAATTTTTTTGTATTAAAAGGAAAATAATTTCTAATTTATACAAACGTTTTTTGATAAAGGTTAAAATACAGGATTTTAACTTTTTATATTAAAAAGAAAATAAGTGCTATTTTTACAAAAATTAGTAAGTGTCTTTAGGTTAATTGGATTAATTTTTGTACTGTAAATAGGATTACCAATTTCTATATTGATAACACTCCACATTGTCGCTCCGACATCTACAATAAATTTATGCGGCCTTCCTTTAGATTGGATATTTATATAAGGAAATCGTTGTTCTGTGCTTCCGAGGCTGTTAATTGAAAATTTTCTACCTCACTTGTGGATACTTTATTTATATGAACTTGTATTGTAGGATCCACGTCTATTCGGTTATGTTGTGTGAACTGTAAACTTTGAATGTTTTGTCGATTTATAAAATTGTTATTGTTATTTTGATGAAAGCGTCTGTTTTGATATGAATTATTACTAACTAACTAAGTTATGTCTGTTGTTAGTATTAGGCTTATTTTGAGATCTGTGATTATTATTATTACTGTGATTATTGTAATTGATGTAGCTGTTGTTATTGTTAGTATTGTTAGGACTTCGGTTATTGATTGTAGTATTACTTCTAGGGTTGTTATTTTTAAAATGAATACTATAATTGTATGAATTATTATTACTTTTATGTTTTTGGAAATTTTGATTTCCATTATTTCGAATATTACTTTTATTTGGAGAGTAGTAAGCGTACCCACTTTCATAGAGAATATCCATAGCTTTTTCTAGACTATCAGGGTTTCTACTGTAAAGAATAGAACGCATTGGTTCTGGAATTTTGTCCATAAAAACTCTTAAATGGTTTGGAAATTGTTCTGCGCGGAATATGGCGAATTTTGTTTGTTTTTTATTTTATTTTTTAATTTCCGTAAAAAAATTTTTAATTTATTAAAGAGATTTGCACTATTTGTAGAGAAACTGACATCTTGTAAATTATCATATAATTCTTGAGGAGATTTTTTTCTCCGAAATTGTTTAAAAGTACAGTCCTAATTTCAGACCATTGTGTTATTTAATATTAAATATTAAAAGTTAAGTTAAGTATTAATTAAAATAATATTAAAAAATTTATTATACTTTTATTGTAATAGTTTTTGAGAAAAAAAAAAATTTTCTCTTAATTAGATTCCATTTTTAAAATGAATTCACCACTTTAATTTTAGAGTTAATGTCTGAGTCTTTTCTCTTTAATAAAGAATATGGTTTTATTTTAATAAAAATTATTATTTTTTTTCACTAAACTTTTTATCACTATGCGTCCCTTTTACTTTTGGGATTCTACCGACTGTGCCCATTATATCTGTTCAAGTTAGTTTTTAAAATTTTAAAATAAAACACGTTGATTTTAATTTTAAACGTCTTTATTAATCTGCTTCAAGATCAGCGTTTTTCGATAATTGTTTAATAATTTTTTTTTAGTTCATTTCGTACATATTGAATATTGAACCTCATATGATGACGGAATGTACGATCAGCTAATTTATTAATCATGTTTAAAAAAATGCGTTTACTTATTTATACAAAAGTTAAAAAGCAACGATCGATTGTGAAACACGACACTTAGGTTCAAGTGAGTTTAAAAAAATAGAAATGAAAGTGTGAAAGTAATAAAATATGAAATTAAGTTTTTATTTTAGAGAAATGGAGTCCCTGTCCCTGTTGAGTAATTCCATCCCTTTGTACAATATTGTTTGGTATAATAATGATGGTCTTATCAGCATGGATGGTGTGGATGTAACTATATGTATATAAATGCGAGATTCTGAATTTGAAGCGATTTTTAGTTGGTTATCAAATCAATGTTATACGCTTTTTAGAGTTAAATTTAAAATCAAAGTTATAGGTTTTTCCAAAATATTTATATAAATGTATATGTGAAATTCTAAATTAGAACGGGCTTTAAAGGTGTATTCAAAATCAGGGTTTCAATCAATTGCTTAGCAGGGTTTGGGCAGCTGACTCTATTACAAGTTTATATACATATATGGTTACAAAATCAGAGTTTTACGCCTTTTACAGAATATTTACATATACGTTTATCAGATTTTCTAACTTGGAATTTTTAGTTGGTTATGAAATCAGGATTATACGCTTTTTCCAAAATATTTAAAAAAAGAAATGTATAGGCAGATATTCTTTTTACATTTTTTTGCAATATTTTTCGCATTCAACAGACTTTTTTGCTTAAATTTTTTTTTTCGAAATAAAAAAAATTCAAAAGCAATTTTGATAAGAAAACTGCTTTGTGATTTTGGAATTTAGGATTTTAGAATTTTGGCATTTTGAATTTTGGGATTTTGAATTGTGGGGTTTTGTATTTGGAATATCGTGGCCTACCCCTTGAACATTAGGTATTTTTTGAAAATACAGAAACTAATGTGTGATAACATAATAATGCTTTTTATATTAGCTTATATATTAGCTTCTAAAAATTCTAGTCCTCTTATTATAGTTCCAAAGAAAAGTGATGATTCAAAGAAAAAGAAATTTCGCTTAGTAGTTGATTACAGAAAA
Organism: Poecilobothrus nobilitatus; assembly: GCA_947095535.1. NCBI lineage: Eukaryota > Metazoa > Arthropoda > Insecta > Diptera > Dolichopodidae > Poecilobothrus > Poecilobothrus nobilitatus. The sequence goes on from OX352772.1 coordinate 90,110,656, forward strand.
TTGAATGAAATAACTGTGGATGATAAATTTCCATTTCCTAATATAGACTCTATATTATAAAATGATTCCACTTAAAAGCTTTTTATTACATAGACTTACAAAAACTTTTTTTATTTACCTAATTTATGTAAGCGCCAACAAAATATTATACCTGCTTAAATTATTGAACTTGTTTTACAGTTTATTGCACTTGAATGCATTATATTACATTAACCAATCGATTATCAATTTCTCATGCAAAGTTAAAGTTATGCAAAGTTAAAAGAGTGAAAGTGACAGCGATGTCTGGCCAAAATGACCCCATACCTACTTACCTACTAACATTTAAATTATTGAACTTGTTTTACAGTTTATTGCACTTGAATGCATTATATTACATTAACCAATTGATTATCAACTTGCAAAAGCTGTTCAGTAAAATACCGGAAAAAATTATAATGAATCTCAATTTTAGTTTTACACATTGCCTTGTACTTTTATTTGTTATATTTAATTTTGTGATTTACATAATATGTACATGTGGGAGTCATATATCCTCTTCCAATATAACTAAATAATCAAAATAATAACTAAAATCACCACATGAAATATTCTATTTTTAATATAACTAAAAATAAACATTACAAACGAAATATTTAACAAATATCACCACGTAAAATTCTAATTCTAATTCTAATACTTCTCGTTTTCTTTCTTTTTATTATTTTAATATAATAAACCAAGTGTGACTTAACTTTTAGTCCCCCATCATATTTTTACGTACATAAACTACCATCATTGGTGAATTTTTCCCAAAAAGTTTAACTGCTTTTTTTGTACCTAAATCTTAGAATAAATTTTTAGAATTTTTTTCTTATTTTTAAATGAGTTATTACTAATTAAAGGTTCAAAGAAACTTAACGAAACTTAATTATTACTTCATTTTTAAACTTAACAAAAGGTAATTTTCTTCAATAGACAAAAAAAAAATAAATAAATAAAAGAAAGCCCAACTTCAAGTTCTTTTTTTGTTGCTTACATACTAGAATTTCTTAAAAATAAAATAAATAGTAATATGTTCAAGGCACACCTTACATCACAACTTTGAATTCAGTTAATTTTTCAAAATATTTAAAAACAGTAAAAATATTACTTTTGGTAACATATAGAGAACATTATTACTCTGTGCTCTGCACAAAACGGAGTTTCACCCTTAGAACACATATTTTTAGATTTTCTGTCCTTTTTATTAGGGTATATGGCACATCTCCTAGGCTTATTGAGTATCATGTTTTTTGGAGTGCACGATTCTTCTGGCAATTTAAGACTTCTAAAAACCTGTTGAATAAGCTCTTTTAATTCGTTTTGTAACTGCGGGATTTGGTATCTTTTTCGATTCTAAGGATCAATTAAGGAGATTCCAATTTATTTTAAAAAGTCGCGTCTTTTCTTTCTGTCATCAGTATTTGCTAATTTGAATAAAATGTAACCATTCACATCAATTCCGTCTAAAATACTAAAAAAAATTCTTACTGGCCACCTAGAAGCTCTTCGAGCCGTGCTATAAACCTTACATTTTTGATCAAATAAATCGATTCCAATTTTAGTTTGGTTATATAAGTAATAACTAGCATTGGTTTCCAAGTTTCTACATCAATATTATTATTAGATTGCATTGTAGAAAGAATTAAAACAGTTTTGTTTTTCTTTTCGGTCCAGGAAACAAGTATTTTCTCTTTATTGAAGCCAAATATGGCTTTAGGAGCTTCCTTTATATTAATAAAGTTCGGTGGTACTTCAGCTTTATTTTTTCTCAATGTCCCAAGCATTGTTAGATTGAAATCTGACAACAAAGAGTTTGCTAATGGTATTGAGCTAAACCAATTATCCATTGTTGTGTTTCTGTTAGTATAGTGTATTGGTTCTGACAGCTTTTTTACATAATAGCTTGATACAAGTTTGTTTGGAGATATCTCAACTTTACCAATATATTGAATTGCAGTAATCATGTACCGAGTGCGAGCATCTTTGATAGAAATTACTTTAATTCCATACTTATCAGACTTTTTTGGATTATAACATATAAAAGAACTTCTACCTTTAAAGCTTAGTTGTTGTTCATCTATAGTTGTGACATAGCTGCTCTATAAATACTTCCTCCAAACGTAGGACCCCATAATTCTTTTACGTCTACTTTGTTTTGTTTCAAGGCGCCAATGATAAATAGCAAACCAATAAAATCTCTAATTTCTATATAATCAACATGTTTTTCATATGACTCATTTGAAGTCTTTTCTTGTAGTTTTCGAGAAATTTGTTTATTGGTATATTTTACGGTTAAGTCAAACATATCAGATGTTAAAAATATATTAAACACGTCTATTGGTTTTTTTTACATATTTTACTTTATCTTTACAACCGGGAAGTTTTAACACAATATTTGAGCGAATAGGTCTTCCTCTTCCACTTTGTCGTTCAGGAGGATCCATTCGCCATCTGTTTTTTAAATTGATTGAAAAATAATTTTCAATCAAGAAATAGAGATCGTTCAATTTATACCTATATTTATTTCTACCCTCAAAATACTTTACGGGTTTTTTACGAAGAGTTTCTGCTTGTAATAAAGAATTTTCATTCTCTTCAAATACTTCAACATCAACAATTTGAAAATCTACATTTTCAACTCCATGATCTGACAAAAGAAACTCTTCTATCAATGGTTCATAATTGTCATCTTCATCACTGCTAACAACAAAAAACACAGTAAAACTGATATTTATAATATTTTTTTTTAGACTTATTATATTTGTTTTTGTTTGTTTTACTTTTGCTTGTTGTGCAACACTTATGTTGTAATAAAATTTTGTTTTGCTGCGTAACTAATTATTCCATGTGAAAGTTATTATTAAAATATTGAATATGAAAAATGAAATATAAGCAAATTGATTTCGTTTAAAATAAATAAATTTGTTAGTAATTGTTTTTTAGAATTTAAGTTTTTTTATTATATATTTTGTTTTGTGTAGAAATTAAGAAATTTTTTCTTTCTTTAGAAATTTCAGTGTTAAGTTTGATTTTAAATTGGAAAGTCATAATATTCAATTTTTGTATTAAATAAATATTTTCTTGAAATAAGATTACAAAAAAAAAAATAGTAACGTTATAAGTTAATTTTAAAAAAACAATTTTCAAATAATACATTTTTATAAAAATAACATCCATTTTTATTTTATTTAATAATTAATTTTAAAATATACAAAAGTGGCGCAGTCGGTAGAATACCGACACTGTTTTAAATAATAATATATTAAAAAAATAATAAATCGGAAATAAAATTCAGAAATTATTTTAAAAAAGTTCATACAAATATTTTTTTTTTTTTTAGAAAAACTAAATATAAACTTCTTAAACTTTCAAAAACGTTCTGAGATAGATAGAATTGCATTAGTATTTCAAGAGTTAAGAATACAAATAAATAATCAAACTATGGCACTCACAGGATTTACCTTAAGTGACATTGAAAAGAAAGCCGGTTTTATTAACGAAGTGGAGTCGCTGACAGGAATGCTAACTGATATAGAACAACGTAAATATGTAAGGAGAATACTCTTGGGGAAAATGTCCATCAGGAGATTAAACAAGGTTACATGGGACCAGATAAAAGATCAACTAATAAAATCGTTTGGCGTACAACATATCTGAAGTTAAAAGAAGAGGCAGAAAAAATAAAATTTCGTTCGGTAAGACAACTTTATAATGACCTAAGTAGTATATTCGATAAACTTAATTATAAGTATCAATTAGATCAATTAAAACCAAATGACTATAAGCCTACGTGTAATGAGAGTAGTACTTTAGAGAAATTCCAATCTAAAATAAATAGGAAAGACTCTATTTATTTAAGAACAAAAAATGTAAAATATTTAGAAGAAGCCTATAACGAATTGTTGCAAATCGGGATCACGGTTGGTCATAATGATAATTTCAATTCAAATTCTAGGCCACACCGTTTTAATAGAAATTCACAAATTAATAATTACAATCGCGGTCCGAATAGTAGTAATAATAATAATTTCGCTAATAACAATAACTTTCGCGGTAACAATCATAATAACAATGATAAACAAAACAATTGTAATCAAAATGGTTATCGCAACCAATTTCTTAACAATAATAATAACAATAGTAATCGTAGCCAAAATACTAGAAATTTTTTTCAAATAATAGTCAAAATACTAGAAATACAAATTTTAGTAATAATAGGTGGCGAAATAACAATAACAATTACGAATCAATGAAGGTCGACCATAACACTACAAACTGCAATAATAATTCAAACCGTAGTAATAATACAGAAAATTCATATCGTATAGAAAAATCGCCTTCAACAGCCAATTACACATAGCAGAACTTACTATCGACAATATAAAAATTCATTGTCTTATAGATACTGGTGCTGCTACATCAATACTTAATCCAAATATTTTTCAAATAGAAAGACAATCAAAATTAAAAATACCCATTTGTTTAACAACCCTAATGGGAGACAAAAATATAGAACGAAATTATCACGAAAACTCCTTCCGAATTTAATGAAAATACAGCGATGCGTTGGAAAGTTTACAATTTAAATAATAAAAACTTTGATGCGATCCTAGGGCAGAATGTGCTTACACCAATTGGTGCTAAAATCGATTTACTAGAAAGTACAATCGAAGTTAATGGCGTTAAAACTTAATTTAAAAATTCTTGCCCATATAATGAAATTTTGCAGGAGGAAATTTTTAATATAAACCATTCAGATATTTTCCAAAATTTACAAACTGAACATATGAACACCGAAGAGTGTAAAATTTTAAAAGAAATTTTATCAAAAACGAAGAAGAGTGCAGTAGAGTAGACTGTGTCAACTCTGGGATACCCGTATGAACGTAATATATCCTGTTTCTATAAAACTTGATCATCTTTTAAAAACACTCAGATGTTTTAGTACCGACGTTAACTACAGAGATATATTTATGTAAATTCATTAAGCAAGAAGCCTGAACCGGCTGCTTTAGACCAATCAAATTTTACAAAAGTTTTTGGCATGTAACTCGACACTTTTTCACTAAATTTCAGATAGCTAGCTTCAATAGACACTGAGTTATTTTCATTTAAAAAGAGAAGTTGCATGGCAACTACCCGAACCTGTCATACCATCAAAACCAAATTTTACAGAAGTTGTTGTCATAAAACTGGATCATCATTTGCAAAATTTCAGATACCTAGATTGAATAGACACTGGGTTATTTCCATTTAAAGAAAGAAGTTGTATGGTAACTACTCGAACCCGGTAGCCGAAAATGCTGGATTTAAATAGCAAAACTAACAATTTTGCAAAAGTGACGTAAAAAATATTTCAGCCTCCTACCTTCTTTAGTTTCTGAGTTATCGTGCGCACGGACACTGATTTATTTTCATTTAAAAAGGGAAGTTGTATGGCAGCTCCTCGAACTTGTTGCACCAGCAGAACCCAATTTTACAGAAGTTGTTGCTATAAAACTGGATCATCATTTGCAAAATTTCAGATACCTAGATTGAATAGACACTGGGTTATTTCCATTTAAAGAAAGAAGTTGTATGGCAACTACTCGAACCCGGTAGCCGAAAATGCTGGATTTAAATAGCAAAACTAACAATTTTGCAAAAGTGACGTAAAAAAAATTTCAGCTTACTAGCTCCTTTATTTTTTGAGTTATCGTGCGGACGAAAGGACGGACGGACGAGCATGGCTTAATCGACTCAGAATTCGATTCTGAGCCGATCCATACCTTTGGCACTATATCTGGCCCGACTCCTTTAATGTATTACAAACGTAATGGTAAATTTATTATACCCTTGAACATAGTTCATACGGGTATAAAAATGATTTGTTTTACAAGGAGGGATGTAGTCTTACCCATATAACTGAAGTAAAACACCAAATTATTATGAACTGAACATTCACGACCAATTTATTCGAAAACATATCGTTTTCCTAAAATTCACGAAATAGAAGTAGAAAAAAAAGTAAGAAATGCTCACGCAAGGTATAGTCCAACCAAGTAATTCTCCCTATAATTCTCCAATTTGGATTGTCCCAAATAAAATAGATAACTCGGGTAAACCTAAGTGGAGAATTGTAGTGGATTATAGGAAATTAAACGAAATTACCACGGACGAGAAATTTCCTATCCCAAATTTGGACTCCCTTTTTGACAAGTTGGGTAGAGCTCAATACTTTACCACTTTAGATTTGGCAAAAGGATTCCACAAAATTTTAGTGTATGAAAAGGACAGGTCCAAAACACCATTTTCAACCCCCCAGGGCCACTACGAATTTCTACGTATGCCTTTTGGACTGGAAATAAATAAATATATGTGTCGTTTACCTCCACGACATATTAATTTTCTCACCTTCTTTACAGGAAGATTTAGAAGCAATTAATATTGTCTTTAAACGACTTAGACATTACAATCGAAAAATACAGATTGACAAATGTAACTTTTTTTCAAAACATACCAAGTATTTAGGTCAGTACCCACTCCCAATGGCACAAAGCCTAATGACAAAGTGATCAAAGAACTCAAACTACCAACAATAAGAAAACCAAAACATTTCCTTGGTATCACAGGACATTTCCTTGGTATCACTACCGAAAGTTTATAAGAGTTTACACCGCAGTAGCTAAACCCATGACTAATTATTTAAAAAAGGTAAGAAACTCGATATTAATGACCAAAATTTCGTTTTGTCTTTTGATAAATTAAAAGAACTGATAACGAATTATCCAACTATAAAGTATCCAGATTATAAAAAAACAATTTGTTTTAACGACGGATGCTTCAAACTTCGCAATTGGTGCTGTCTTGTCACAAGATGGACACCCAATTTGCTTTACTAGTCGAATTCTTAACGAGCACGAAACTCGTTATTCTGCGATAGAAAAAGAACTTCTCGCAATAATTTGGACAACCAAATATTTTCGCCTATATTTATATGGCACTATATTTACTATTAAATTTAGTGCTATTAACCAACATATTAAACAAATTCATTTTTTACAAATTTTAAATAATATTAATATCCTTAATCAAGAAATTAGTAAAATACAAAGTAACTTAGCAAAACATGGCGTTATGACTAATTCTATATTAACATCAGAAGAAATAGAACTTTATCAAATAGATTTATTTAAATATCAAGAAATTAAAAGTTTAATTTTTCAAAAGGATGAGAAACTAATTTTCGTTATCTCAATCCCAAATTTATTTGATCCATTAGCACAAAAAATTAAAATTTTACAAATACCTAATGACAAATTTGAAGAAAATTCTCTAATTAATTCGAATTTCATTACACACAAAAATAAAATGTTTATTGATGAAAATAATATGTATGTAAAAAATCTAAAAAATGCTGATGAATGTATTCAAAATCTAGTTAATTCTAATGTCAATAAATGTAGGAAAGAAATTGAAAAAAATTTAAGAATTTTTTCTTAAATTGAAAGAATTTAAGAAAAAAATTAAGATTTAGTAGTAAAGAATTAAAAAATAAATTTAAAAAGAAAGGAAAATATGTAGTAAAAAAATTGAAAATTTAAGAAAATGTAGAATTAAATGCAAACTTAAAAGATGTTCATGAAGATGAAACTTAAAAGATGTTAAAACAAATTCAAAACATAAAACAAATTGAAGAAATAAAAATGGCATATAAAAATAATAACAATATTTTTTATACACTAATTTTAATTTTACTTACTAAAGCATTAATTGTACTAATTTTATACCTTGTAAACCAAAGGAAATCAAAAAGCATTAGATTGAAAATTCAAGAAAGCAAACCAGAATTAAATATTTACCAACAATATCAAGAAAAATGATGTCCAGGAGGATATCAAGCTTAAGGAGGGGGAGTCATATATCCTCTTCCAATATAACTAAATAACCAAAATAATAACTAAAAGCACCATATGAAATATTCTATTTTTAATATAACTAAAAATAAACATTACAAACGAAATATTTAACAAACATTACCACGTGAAAAATTTCGTTTGTTGTTATTCTAATACCTTCTTTCTATTTATTATTTTAATATAACACAGAAACTTAACTTAGCTGTGACTTAAATTAGCGATACTTAAAAACTCAAATTACTTAAATAAAAAAAAAAAAAATATCCAAAAAAAAAAAACCTTAAACGTTTAATATGAAAAATAATCCTTATCAGCAAATTGATTTCCTTTAAAATAAATAAATTTGCCGGTAATTGTGTTTTAGAATTTAAGTTATTTTATTATATATTTTTTTTTGTAGAAATTAGAAAAAATTGAAGCGTTAGTTAATTTTTCCTTTCTTTAGAAATTTCAGTGTTAAGTTTGATTTTAAATTGTAAAGTCATAATATCCAATTTTTGTTTTAAATAAATATTTTCTTGAAATAAAATTGAAAAACAAAATAGTAACGTTATAAGTTAATTTTAAAAAAACAATTTTTAAGTAAAACATTTTTATAAAAATAACATTTATAATTTTATTTAATAATTAATTTTAAAATATACAAAAGTTGGGTTCCACCTGGCAATGATCTACCAATAACAATCATCTGAATTTTGTTCCGCACATATCATCTCATTTTTGTTCTACACATCCGGTCAAATGTAGAATGCGAAGTGATGCAGTGTTAACTATAAAATTATTTCAACGGGCATAATATATCGCTTTTTGCGAGCACTCATAGGGCAAAAACGTATTCTTTCATACCATATATTTAACATACCCTGTATTAAAGTTAATTTATATACCAATTTTCTTTTTAATTTATTGTATATTGCATTTTTTACAAGAAAATGTTAAAATTTCATACATACATATTAATAAAGTAGACTGGAGTGCGTTTCATTTCTTACTTCTGTAAACGTATAAGCAAAAATGTAATAAACATGTACTTTAAAAAGTAGTTAACTAAATATATACATATGTAGTTATCATATTATATGTACTTCAAAAATTTCCGTAAATGTAAAATCTTCTAGAATAATAAAAACTGGAATTTTTTAATAAATACCACTAAACAAAGGGGCACAATCTGAAGTTGTAGGACACGAGGACATTAATCGGTTATTAAGAGGTGCTTTTTGCCCGTTTGCCGCGATACGAATAGAACAAATTTTGTACTAACGTGAATATTCTAAATTTAAATTAAACCTTTTTAATTGTTAATTTTTCTAAACTAAAACTAAACTATATTCTTATTGTATTTGTTAAATTTATAAATAAAAGTTAAACTACTAAACCTTTGAATTTTCTAAATTAAAACTAAACTAATTAATGATTTCAGAAACTAAAACTTTGTTAAAATATGAATAATAAATGACTTTTTGGATGCCCTATGCCCCTTGGAGGAGTGGCAAGAAAAAAAAATTTTATATTTGTGTATTTTACTTATGAATTGAATTTCATAAATATTCCTTTCAATATTTTATTTTCAGCAAAATCATACTTTTAATACCTACAGAAAATAATCCATATAATATGTATGTACATACATACATATCTATGTACATATACGAAAGTGAAAATACAATGTTTCAACTTTATTTTTATTTTATCAAAAACTAAATGAAATAGTTTTGTACAGAACGGATTTTGTTTAAGCAATAAAAATGCAATATTATAATATGTAGCTTTTTATTTCTTCATAATATGTACTTAAGTGTCTAAGAAATTAAAAAAAAATGTCGCTGTTATAATGAATGTACTAAGGATTACGTTATAGTACGTTATTAAATACATACAATTCAAATAATTATTTTTCCATATTTTGTTTTTAAGAAATAATAGTTTTGGAAATTTTGCTAAAGTTTGAATTGACGTCATCAAATAATGGTACCTTATATCTCCAATTTCCCGAATATATATGCCATTAGTACCGCTGGCGCCATCTAGTGGCCGAAAAATATTTTCCGAACAAAAGGTCGAACAAAATTTTCGTAAAATTTTCTACAATTTTAATTAAACCTTGCTTTAATTAAACCTTACAATTAAATTCTTGCCCATATAATGAAACTTTGCAGGAGGAAATTTTTAATATAAACCATTCAGATATTTTCCAAAATTTGCAAACTGAACATATGAACACCGAAGAGTGTAAAATTTTAAAAGAAATTTTATCAAAAACGAAGAAGAGTGCAGTAGAGTAGACTGTGTCAACTCTGGGATAACCGTATGAACGTAATATATCCTGTTTCTATAAAACTTGATCATCTTTTAAAAACATTCAGATGTTTTAGTACCGAAGTTAACTACAGAGATGTATTTATGTAAATTCTGGAGTTGTATGACAGCTAACCGAATCCATTGCGCCTAGCTTCATTAAGCAAAAAGCCTGAACCGGCTGCTTTAGACCAATCAAATTTTACAAAAGTTTTTGGCATGTAACTCGACACTTTTTCACTAAATTTCAGATAGCTAGCTTCAATAGACACTGAGTTATTTTCATTTAAAAAGAGAAGTTGCATGGCAGCTCCTCGAACTTGTTGCACCAGCAGAACCCAATTTTACAGAAGTTGTTGCTATAAAACTGGATCATCATTTGCAAAATTTCAGATACCTAGATTGAATAGACACTGGGTTATTTCCATTTAAAAAAAGAAGTTGTATGATAGCTACTCGAACCCGGCAGCCGAAAATGCTGGATTTAAATATTAAAACTAACAATTTTGCAAAAGTGATGTAAAAAAAATTTCAGCTTCCTAGCTCCTTAATTTTTTTAGTTGTTGTGCGGACGGACACTGAGTTATTTTCATTTAAAAGAGAAGTTGTATGGCAGCTACCCGAACCCGCCGCACCACCACAATTAAATTTTACACAAGTTGTTGCCATAAAACTTGATCATCATTTGCAAAATTTTAGAAACCTAGCTTGAATAGATACTGAGTTATTTCTGTATAAAAAAGAAGTTGTATGGCAGCTACTCGAACCCGCTGACTGAAAATGTTGGATTTAAATAGCAAAACTAACAATTTTTCAAAAGTGACGTAGAAAAATTTCAGCCTCCTAGCTCCTTTATTTTTTGAGTTATCGTGTGGACGGAAGGACGGACGGACGGACGAACATGGCTTAATCGACTCAGAATTAAATCTAAACCTAAGTGGAACCGGGTAAACCTAAGTGGAGAATTGTAGTGCATTATAGGAAATTAAACGAAATTACCACGGACGACAAATTTCCTATCCCAAACTTGGACTCCTTTTTTGACAAGTTGGGTAGAGCTCAATACTTTACTACTTTAGATTTGGCAAAAGGATTCCACAAAATTTTAGTGTATGAAAACACCATTTTCAACACTAAAACACCATTTTCAACCCCCCAGGGCCACTACGAATTTCTACGTATGCCTTTTGGACTGGAAATAAATAAATATATGTGTCGTTTACCTCCACGACATATTAATTTTCTCACATTCTTTACAGGAAGATTTAGAAGCAATTAATATTATCTTTAAACGATTTAGACATTACAATCTAAAAATACAGATTGACAAATGTTAATTTTTTTCAAAACATACCAAGTATTTAGGTCATGTACCCACTCCCAATGGCACAAAGCCTAATGACAAAGTGATCAAAGAACTCAAACTACCAACAACAAGGAAACCAAAACATTTCCTTGGTATCACTACCGAAAGTTTATAAGAGTTTACACCGCAGTAGCTAAACCCATGACTAATTATTTAAAAAAGATAAGAAAATCGATATTAATGACCAAAATTTCGTTTTGTCTTTTGATAAATTAAAAGAACTGATAACGAATTATCCAACTATAAAGTATCCAGATTATAAAAAATAATTTGTTTTAACGACGGATGCTTCAAACTTAGCAATTGGTGCTGTCTTGTCACAAGATGGACACCCAATTTGCTTTACTAGTCGAATTCTTAACGAGCACGAAACTCGTTATTCTGCGATAGAAAAAGAACTTCTCGCAATAATTTGGACAACCAAATATTTTCGCCCATATTTATATGGCACTATATTTACTATCCTTAATCAAGAAATTAGTAAAATACAAAGTAACTTAGCAAAACATGGCGTTATGACTAATTCTATACTAACATCAGAAGAAATAGAACTTTATCAAATAGATTTATTTAAATATCAAGAAATTAAAAGTTTAATTTTTCAAGAGGATGAGAAACTAATTTTCGTTATCTCAATCCCAAATTTATTTGATCCATTAGCACAAAAAATTAAAATTTTACAAATACCTAATGACAAATTTGAAGAAAATTCTCTAATTAATTCGAATTTCATTACACACAAAAATAAAATGTTTATTGATGAAAATAATATGTATGTAAAAAATCTAAAAAATGCTGATGAATGTATTCAAAATCTAGTTAATTCTAATGTTAATAAATGTAGTAAAGAAATTGAAAAAAATTTAAGAATTTTTTCTTAAATTGAAAGAATTTAAGAAAAAAATTAAGATTTAGTAGTAAAGAATTAAAAAAAAAATTTAAAAAAAAAGGAAAATATGTAGTAAAAAAATTGAAAATTTAAGAAAATGTAGAATTAAATGCAAACTTAAAAGATGTTCATTTAAAACAAATTCAAAACATAAAACAAATTGAAGAAAATAATAAAAATGGCATATAAAAATAATAACAATATTTTTTATACACTAATTTTAATTTTACTTACTAAAGCATTAATTGTACTAATTTTATGGGTTGGGTACGAAATCTCGTTCCTCAAAATCTCGTTTTATCAAAATCTCGTTTCTTAAAATCTCGTTTTTTTTTTTTTTTTTATCATAGGTAATCTTTATTTTTAACAATTTTATCTTACATTTTCATTTTTTTATTTCAAATGTTTGTCGATTTATTGAAAAAATATTGATTGTAAAAATTGTAGAAAAAAAATTTAACAAAAAAGATTCAACATTTCATTCAAAATAGTACATACAAATAATATGGTAATATATATGTATATATATATGATATTAGATATACACATATATTTATATATGCATACTTATTTATAAATATTCTGGAAAAGGGGACAGCCCTGATTTTAAATCCAACTCTAAAATCCCTTTAAATTATTTTTTTTATATATATATTTTAACAACAATTAACTTAAAATAGTGGGGGCTGCCGCCCCCAAACCCCCGCTAAACAAATTATTGAAACCCTGATTTTGTAACCAACTCTAAAATCTCTCCTACTTCAAAATCTCGCACATACACATATATAAATATTCTGGAAAAGGGAGCAATCCTGATTTTAAATCCAACTCTAAAATCCCTTTAAATTATTTTTTTTATATATATATTTTAACAACAATTAACTTAAAATAGTGGGGGCTGTCGCCCCCAAACCCCCGCTAAACAAATTATTAACACCCTGATTTTGTAACCAACTCTAAAATCTCTCCTACTTCAAAATCTCGCACATACACATTTATAAATATTCTGGAAAAGGGAGCAATCCTGATTTTAAATCCAACTCCGAACACAAAATAACGTTGAAGCTTGGCATCGTCGCCTTCAGGTAAATAAGGAATTGATGATGAATTGAATTAATACTAAAACAATTAACTATATGTTTTATACATTTTAATAGAATGTAATTGGAAAACGGCACATTGGATTATACAAACTTATTTCAGGAATGAACAAAGAGCTATTGATATCGATGTGGAGAATTGATAGAATGGAGGGTGGAGAACAGCGTTTACAAAAAAAAACAGCCACAATAAGAAAAAATAAAAAAATTGAAACACTAATAAAAAAAAGAAAACATATGGATAAATTGGATTTTCTAAAAAAAATAGCGCAAAACGTAATATTACATTGAAATTTTTATAACAATTCTTTATAACTGTTTTATTTTTTTTTTTTTATACAGAAAATGTTTTTATTTTATAAAATTTGTTTAATTTGGATGAAAAAAATAAAATATTCTTCGATAAAAATTAAAAATTACAATTTTATATGTTTTCTGTATTTTCTGAAAAAAAAAGAGATTTACGGAGATTTTTGAAAAAACGAGATTTTAAAAAACGAGATTTTGATAAAACAAGATTTTGATAAAACGAGATTTTATGAAACGAGATTTTGAAAAACGAGATTTTGATAAAACGAGATTTTGAGAAACGAGCATTCGTACCTCTCCCTAATTTTATACCTTGTAAATCAAAGGAAATCAAAAAGCATTAGATTGAAAATTCAAGAAAGCAAACCAGAATTAAATATTAACTATTTATAACATTAACAATATTAAGAAAAAATGATGTCCAGGAGGATATCAAGCTTAAGGAGGGGGAGTCATATATCCTCTTCCAATATAACTAAATAACTAAAATAATAACTAAAATCACCATATGAAATATTCTATTTTTAATATAACTAAATATAAACATTACAAACGAAATATTTAACAAACATCACCACGTGAAAAATTTCGTTTGTTGTTATTCTAATACCTTCTTTCTATTTATTATTTTAATATAACACAGAAAGTGTGACTTAAATTAGCGATACTTAAAAACTCAAATTACTTAAATAAAAAAAAAAAATATCCAAAAAGAAAAAAAACCTTAAACGTTTAATATGAAAAATAATCCTTATCAGCAAATTGATTTCCTTTAAAATAAATAAATTTGTCAGTAATTGTTTTTTAGAATTTAAGTTATTTTATTATATATTTTTTTTGTAGAAATTAGAAAAAATTGAAGCGTTAGTTAATTTTTCCTTTCTTTAGAAATTTCAGTGTTAAGTTTGATTTTAAATTGTAAAGTCATAATATCCAATTTTTGTTTTAAATAAATATTTTCTTGAAATAAAATTAAAAAACAAAATAGTAACGTTATAAGTTAATTTTAAAAAACAATTTTTAAGTAAAACATTTTTATAAAAATAACATCAATTTTTATTTTATTTAATAATTAATTTGAAAATATACAAAAGTTGGGTTCCACCTGGCAATCATCTACCAATAACAATCATCTGAATTTTGTTCCGCAAATATCATCTTATTTTTGTTCTACACATCCGGTCAAGTGCAGAATGCGAAGTGATGCAGTGTTAACTATAAAATTATTTCAACGGGCATAATCAATGATTACTCAATGATTTTCCAACCAACTTTAATTTTTTTCTTTTTAAATGATAAATATTCAGTACAACCATCTTACAAGCTTAATATTTTTCAAAAATTTTCTGATTTTCATTAATAATTATAGTATTAAAGTATATACATATGTATCATATAGTATGTATAATCTATACCTATAATATACATATTCAAAAACGACGGTGTTTTATTCCGTTGAATTTTAAATTTTCCTTTTCCTTTTTTGTTTTTGCTTTTTGTTTTTTTTCTAAATACATAAATAAAATTTTAAAATATGTATGGTACGAAATAAAAACTTCACAATATAACTGAATATAAACATTCAGATTTTAGTAAAGGGTTCGGTGAAGTGGTAGAGTGGCCGATTCGTAAACTTCGGGGCTTTGTGGTTTGCAAGTTCGATGCATCTCTTTTTTTTTTTTTGGTTGTTTTTCTGATATTTTCATATCATCATGTCATAATATTTAATCTGTAAATGACAGACATTAAAACCCTTTTACTCGATGATTTACCAACCAACTTTAATTTTTTTCTTTTTAAATGATAAATATTCAGTACAGCCATCTTATAAAATTAATATTTTTCAAAAATTTTCTGATTTTCATTAATAATTTTCCATTTTTATAAAAAACCCATGTAAGGTATATACATATGTATCATATAGTATGTATAATCTATACCAATAATATACATATTCATAAACGACGCTCTTTTATTCCGTTGAATTTTAAATTTTGCTTTTTGATTTTTTTTCTAAATACATAAATAAAATTTTAAAATATGTATGGTAGCAAATAAAGTTTGATGCAATTCAGTTTTTTTTTTTTTTGGGTTGTTTTTCTGATATTTTCATATCATCATATTATAATATTTAATCTGTAAATGTAGAAATTTGAAACGCTTTTACTCAATGATTTACCAACCAACTTTCATTTTTTTCTTTTTAAATGATAAATATTCAGTACAGCCATCTTACAAGATTAATATTTTTCAAAAATTTTCTGATTTTCATTAATAATTTTCCATTTTTATAAAAAACCCATGTAAAGTATATACATATGTATTATATAGTATGTATAATCTATACCTATAATATACGTATTCAAAAACCACGCTCTTTTATTACGTTGAATTTTAAATTTTGCTTTTTGTTTTTTTTCTAAATACATAAATAAAATTTTAAAATATGTATGGTAGGAAATAAAAATTTCGCAATATAACTGAATATAAACATTCAGATTTTAGTGAAGGGTTTGGTGCAGTGGTAGAGTGGCCGATTCGTAAACTTCGGAGTTTTGGGGTTTGCAAGTTTGATGCAATTCTGTTTTTTTTTTTTTTGGTTGTTTTTCTGATATTTTCATATCATCATATTATAATATTTAATCTGTAAATGACAGATATTTGAAACCCTTTTGCTCAATGATTTACCAACCAACTTTCATTTTTTTCTTTTTAAATGATAAATATTCTTTACAGCCATCTTACAAGATTAATATTTTTCAAAAATTTTTTGATTGTCATTAATAATTTTCCATTTTTATAAAAAACCCATGTAAAGTATATACATATGTATCATACAGTATATATAATCTATGCCTATTATAAACATATTCAAAAACGACGCTCTTTTATTCCGTTGAATTTTAAATTTAGCTTTTTGTTTTTTTTCTAAATACATAAATAAAATTTTAAAATATGTATGGTAGGAAATAAAAATTTCACAATATAACTGAATATAAACATTCAGATTTTAGTGAAGGAGGGTTTGGTGCAGTGGTAGAGTGGCCGATTCGTAAACTTCGGAGTTTTGGGGTTTGCAAGTTTGAGGCAATTCTGTTTTTTTTTTTTTGGTTGTTTTTCTGATATTTTCATATCATCATATCATAATATTTAATCGGTAAATGACAGACATTTGAAACCCTTTTACTCGATGATTTACCAACCAACTTTCATTTTTTTCTTTTTAAATGATAAATATTCAGTACAGCCATCTTACAAGATTAATATTTTTCAAAAATTTTCTGATTTTCATTAATAATTTTCCATTTTTATAAAAAACCCATGTAAAGTATATATATACATATGTATCATATAGTATGTATAATCTATACCTATAATATACATATTTAAAAAAGATGCTCTTTGGTTCCGTTAAATTTTTGTTTAATTTTTTTTTTCGATTAAAAATTTTTAAAATATTGGTTGTATGGTAGGAGTAGCAATTTCACAATATAACTGAATATAAACATTCAGATTTCAGTTTAGGTTTTAGTACAGCGGTAGAGTGTTATTAATAGTTGCTTTTTAATCTTGCAATTAATCGATTCAGTTCTGTTTTTTTTTTTTTTTGTTTTTTTGTTTTTTTTTTTTATATTTTAAACGAAATAAATTTTTACATATCATAATATCATCATAATACTTAATCTGTATTGATATACATTTAAAACCCTTTTACTCAATGATTTACCATCTTAGGCTTCTTATAATATATATATAATAGGTATATATTGAGTTTCCGATACTCAATAAATCAAGGGCAACTTCTAAACGATAATAATAACCGTTTTTTTTTACAAAAAATATCATTTGCAAAGAAATTTTAAATTCATAAAGGTTTTAATTATTGAAAATTGTATTTCTACATTTTAAATAAAATCATAAAGAAACTGTACTGTATATACTGTATTGTAATTGCTAATTAAAACACCTCGAATTTTGAGGGGTGGGCGAAAACTAGTTCTTATTGTATTTGTTAAATTTATAAATTAAAGTTAAACTACTTAACCTGTGAATTTTCTAAATTAAAACTAAACTAATTAATGATTTCAGAAACTGAAACTTTGTCAAAATATGAATAATAAATGACTTTTTGGATGCCCTATGCCCCTTGGAGGAGTGGCAAGAAAAAAATATTTTATATTTGTGAATTTTACTTATGAATTGAATTTCATAAATATTCCTTTAAATATTTTATTTTCAGCAAAATCATACTTTTAATACCTACAGAAAATAATCCATATAATATGTATTTACTTACATACATATCTATGTACTTATACGAAAGTGAAAATACAATGTTTCAACTTTATTTTTATTTTATCGGAAACTAAATGAAATAGTTCTGTACAGTACGGATTTTGTTTAAGCAATAAAAATGCAATATTATAATATGTAGCTTTTTATTTCTTCATAATATGTACTTAAGTGTCTAAGAAATTAAAAAAAAATGTCACTGTTATAATGAATGTACTAAGGATTACGTTATAGTACGTTATTAAATACAATTAAAATAATTATTTTTACATATTTTGTTTTTAAGAAATAATAGTTTTGGAAGTTTTGCTAAGGTTTGAATTGACGTCATAGATTTAAGTGACGTCATCAAATAACGGTACTTTATATCTCCAATTTCCCGAATATATATGCCATTAGTACCGCTGGCGCCATCTAGTGGCCGAAAAGTGTTTTCCGAACAAAAGGTTGAACAAAATTTTCGTAAAATTTTCTACAATTTTAATTAAACCGTTATATTTTTACCGTTAAACAATAAACTGGAAGCATTCTCTGGATATTGTAGAGCATAATATTGCCGTTAATATACATCTTGTTTCAACTTAATCGGCGAAACCGTTTCTGAGATATTGCAATTTAAAGTGAGAATACGAAACCGAATCAAAAATTTTAATAAACAAGGTAGAATGTAAACCAAGGTTTTTAAAAGCGCACATTTCCAAAACACAATACAAACTGTTTAGAATTGTGACTTGCACAAAAATTTGAAAATTTAAAAAATAAAATTTAAGAGATTTTTTGTAATATGAAAATATTTGAAAATAACTCTTTTCTGGAATTTTGAGGGGCTGTAAGTCCGGAATCCTTTATAACTAAGAAAAATAAAAAAATGTTTTACTGGAGGTTTAATTTTTATGTCTTGCCGAAGAAAAATTTGTACAGGTGCTTAAGTTACAGCTGTCTAAAAATAGCAAATTTTTCTGTAATGGTTGGGGCTAGATGAAAAAGTTGTTCCACAAAATATTTTTTTTTATGAGACCTACCAATGGTTCAAATTTTTTTTCTCTATCTTTAACGGTGTAGAAGTTTTGTATACAGACGGATGTACGGACGGACAGAGTGAAACTAATAAGCACATTTTATCAAATTTTTTTTGGAAATGTGCTAAAAAACCGTTTTCATACTTTACTGCTTGTACATTTAATTTGCGTTTTTCTTTTTTTGTTGGAATATGTATGTAAAAATGTAAGTAGGATGCACTTTAGAGTTCGATACAATAACAAGTCGCGTTTTGATAATTGGTTTAGGGGGAGTTTGGATGTGGCAACCCTACAATTTTAAAAGTTTTGTTGTTGAAAGGACTAGAGGAAACATTACAGAACCCTCTTATACCAATTTTAAAAGTGCTGTCTTGTTGATCTTCGAGGTATACTCTTTTGCTCTTTGGATAATTTGGAAGTTTCCAAAATCCGAACACATGGTCTAAATCATTTCAAATGTCAGTTTTAAATTTTAAAGAAAAGGAATAATACCCTTGTTTGTACCAAATATAACAGTTCTATCTTTATTGGTTTTGGAGATATGTTAGTTTGCTCTGGTGCTCGTTCGGAAGCCTCTAAAATTTGAACCCATGGTCGAAATCGTCTCAAATTTCAGGGGCAGAAAACATGCCAGAACATTATTGTACTAAATTTGAAGGTTCTACTTTTGTTGGTTTTGGAGATATGCTCGTTTGCTCTTGTGCTCGTTCGGAAGTTTCCAAATTAAGAACGCATGGTCGAAATTCTCTCAAATGTCAGTTTCTAATTTTACAGAAAAGGAAACATAACAGAACCCCCTTGTATTACAAATAAAGATTCTATCTTTGTTAGTTATGTAGATATACTCATTTACTCTGGGGCTTGTTTGGAAGCTTCCAAGATCCGAACCCATGGACCTCCCAAATTTCAGAAACATAAATAAAACATTAAAGAACACCAGTGTACCAAATTTAAAGGTTCTATCTTTGTTGGTTTTGGAAATAATCTCGTATGCTCTGTTACTCGTTGGAAAACTTTGAAAATTAGAACTTATGGACTAAATCCTTTCAAATTTCTGAGACATAAATAAAACATGAAAGAACACCAGTGTACTAAATTTAAAGGTTCTACTTTTGTTGGTTTTGGAGATATGTTCGTTCGGAAGTATCCAAAATACGAACCCGTGATACAAATTCTCTTAAATGCCAGTCTTTAATTTTACAGAAAAGGAAACATTACAGAACCCTCTTGTATTAAAAATAAAGATTTTATCTTTGTTGGCTATAAAGATATACTCGTTTGCCATGTGGCTCGTTCGGAAGCTTCCATGAGCCGAACCCATAGACCAAATCCTCCCAAATGTTAAAAACATAAATGAAACGTGAAAGAACATCATTGTACCAAATTTAAAGGTTTTATCTTTGTTGGTTTTGGAGATAATCTCGTTTGCTACAAAATCATTCGGAAGCTTCCAGAATCCGAATCCATGGACCGGTTTTGTCCAGATTCGAACTTAACTTTCCTTTCGTAATTAGTAACCTACTATATAAATTTCATCAAGATAATAAATTCACTTGTTTTTTTTTTTTTTTTGTTTTAATTTTAATTATGTGTAAAGTAAAAGGTGCAAAATAAATATAATACATGTTTTAAACCTTGGCTGCACTCCCAATGGCGGCAGTAAGATAAGTACTTTTGATTTTGCTTTTTAATAACACATTTCTTTTTTTTTTTTTTTAATATCACATTTATTTATCTTTCTAATATCACATTTATTTATCTTTTGTTATTTAATTCCACTTTTTTTTTTGTTTTATATATTTATTTAATATTTAGTATATTGACTAATTTATTTTATTTTATTTTTAAAATTTTTTTTTAATTCAACACGCGAATTAAATTATTTATTTTAAAATAATTATAAAAAAATGAAAGATGAATTTATTTTTATTTTATTCTTTAACATTTATTTGACAATAAAATAACTTAACAATAATTAAATGCTAACAAAAACGAATTTTAAGAAAGAAAGTATATCGACCGAACTGTCTGGTGTCCTTTTGTGTAATCATCTCTTTCTTCTTTTGTAAAATTCTTATATTTTAAAAATAAACTGAATACAAACAAAACTGTACTTGCAATGTTATTATTTAGTGTCATATTACATACTTTTAATTATATTGAGATTTCTCAATAGTTCAATAACATAATATGTTATTTTATTAGTATAAATTGTTATACATACATTTTGTATTATCAGCAATATCGACCTTTTTCAATGTTACAAAATGTTTTCAAGTACGGTTTTGCTTTATCAGCATTTGAACTTATGTATTAAAACAATTCTTAATGTTTTAATATTTTATTTGAGTTTTAGTGTAAAGTGCTGTTTAGGTAATTATTAGCACTTGACAATATTTCATCATAATTATTACTTTTGTTTATCATTAGTTTTGGAGGGTCTTGACAGTTATTCGAAGATGAAGATTTATATGTAACTTCTCCCTCCTTTAGTTTGAAATTCTCCTAAATTTCATTTTTTAAATGAAAAACACTAGAAATTTTACCTTTGAATACTTTAAGACCAATGATAAACAAAATTATACATATTACTAGAAAAATAAAAATTGTTATACTAATGCCATATGATACATTTTTGTGGTATTTTAATTCTTTAATCTCTTCTAAATTTTGTACATGATCTGTTGCTATATTTTCAAAAGTAAGTGTTTTTTTAAATGTAATATTTTTGTTTATTTCTGGATAGTAATATTTGTAATGTACCATATGTTTTTGGTTTGAGAAAATTTCATTGTACAATTTTATTTGACAATTATAAAATGTTAAGAGATAATTTTTATTTAATATAATTTTTCTATCGTCACAATCTTGTATTAAGTTTTCATTTATAGAGTTTTTTATTAAAATTGATTCATCATCTAATACTTCAATTTTAGTTTTATCATTAAATTTTAATTTACAATTATTGAACAGAATACAATTTTTACTTAACTTTAAATTTTTAATTAATTCATTTTCTACAAATGTATATGTTTGATTTGCAATAGTTACAATATTTTCATTATTTTCATCTATTTCAAAATTTTCTTTATTTGGTAGTGGTGTTATTAATTTTAAATCTGTTTTTACATAATTTTGAGGAATTTTTATTGCGAATACAATACAATTTTCTTTATATAACATGATACCCATTTTAATTAACTTTAATTTATAAAAAATCTATTTTATATGTTTCTATTTCTTCTGTTGTTAAGATACTAGGATGTACAATATTATGCTTGGCTGAAGCAATATTATCCTGTATCTGATCTATTTTATTTTCTAAATATCTTAATTTTAATATTTGATCAACATATAGAGAATGTTTCAAACTTTGTAAATTCATTTCATTAATTTCATTAAAAACATTTTTAATTTTACTTCTATCATTTTCTGTTACATTTTTTAATTCTTGAATTGTTTTATTAAAATTGTTATTAATATTTATTTGATTATTTAAATTTGAAATTAAATTATGATTATTTTCTTCTACAATTTTTAAATGGCCTAGGATTTCTTCTCTATCATCATTATCCATTGTACCAAAAAGCCAATTTTGTGTTTTCCCTACTAAATTTATTAGTCCTCGTTTTCGTCTTTTACTAGTTGGTATTATAGACTTGATTTTTGCCCTAATATGATTTATTTCTGAATTTATTAAATTTTTATCCGATGAATTTAAATTATTTAGATTAGTTTCTATTTGTAAAAGTAATTCATTAAGTTCCTTGGGATCAATAACATGAAGTATTATTACTGTTTCGTTAGTAATTTCTACCTCTCTTACTTTGATCTGAATATAACCTACTTCTTCGGATATTTGATTTACTTGTAATAAACTACATACTCCTGGTAACCATCCTACACATAGTATGGTAATAATTAATATTTTAAAGATCTGTAATTTTGTAGAAATGAGAAAAAATGATTTTTATTAGAATAGTAAAATTAAATTCATTTGCTAAAATTAAGTAAAGGTTGTTTTTTTTTTTTTTTTTTTTTTTTTATCTAAAATAACTGAAATTAAAATTTTTTTTTTTTTTTTATATATTTCTAATTTTTTTATTTTATAAAAGAATTGAAATAAATTGTTATATTTTAATAAATAGTATTTAAGTAATAAAACTAGTGTTTAACTTTGTATTTCTATTTGGTTTCCTGATTCATAAAATTTGGGGGGTCTTTTAATGTTAGTGATATGAATATTATCTAGCTTAAGTTTTTTATATTTTGGCTGTTCTTTATGTCTGACGGCTTTATAATTTTTAATAAATCCTGTAGATCTATTTTCTTGATATGTTTCACGTTTTTTATTTAAATTATTTATTTTCTTTTTTTTTGTATTTTCTAGGTTTTCTTTTATTTTTACAAAATCTACCGTCCTATTTTGAACTTCGATTGGGGTACTTTTAATAGTAGTATGAAATCTTTCGTTGTAATTTCTAATAGCTAAATATAATAATCTTTTAACAGTCATTTCTTTATTTAAAAATTTTAATACTCTGAATTTTTCAGCTATTGAATTGTGAAACCTTTCAATGTCACTATTACCTGTATGATTATTAGGTTTAGTTAAGTGCAAAATTATTCCTTCGTCTTGTAAGAATTGTTTAATGTGAATGGTTTTAAATTCATTGTCCGCTACTATTTTTTTTGGTTTACCAAATTTACTGAAATGTTCCTCTAATTTTTCTATAAGGGTTAAATGATTTTTGTCAGAAAGATGATATGCTGTTCCCAATTTAGAAAATTTATCTATAGTTGTTAAGAAATTATTCTTCATAATAGTATAAGTGTCAATATGAAGAATTTCATTTATATCTGAAGGAGTTTCAGTATATTGAAATTTTGGTTTAATTGGTTTTCTATCATATTTTATCTCTTGACATATTTCACATTGATTGATTACAATTTGGGTTAATTCTAATAATTTGGGATAATATATTTTTTTTTTAGTTGATTATATGTTTCTTGAATTCCTGAATGGAAGCTCTCTCTAACATGATATAACGATATCTGTTTTACAGTTTGATCTTCATTTGCCATTTCTTCAGCTCTAAAAGAACATTTAATAAATTTTAATTGACTATTCGCTGAAAACATTTCCCTTAATTTTTGTTGTACTATATTATACATATTATCAGATAACTCAGAATATATTCCAATTTTTCCTTTGTATATGTGATTTTTAAAAATTACATCTAATCTTTGAAAGTCGTATTCTGCAATGTATACAATTTTTCTACCTAAAATAGTCTCTTGTTCAATTGTTTTATTATTAGTTAATATTAACTGAGTTCTGTACTTATTGACAATTTCTTCCTTTATTAGTATGTGATCCAAAAACTCTTCTTCTGCTGAATGTATAGTTGCTAATGTAATATCATCTCTTTCATCTTCTACATTAAATATTGCTAAATCTGATTCACTTCTTCCATTATGTATTGAGACATTTTCTAATATTGAAATATCTTCGACAATTTTCTCATTTTCTTCCTTTCTGAAATTTACGTCTTCATTATGTTTTACTCTACTAAGAAAATCAGCTACTCTGTTTTCTTTACCTTTTATGTAATCAATTTCGAATTGATATTCTCCCAATTTCAAAAGCCATCTTTGGTGCCTTGGAGACATATCTCTACCTTTGTATTTGGCATGCAAATATTTGATTGGTTGATGGTCAGTCAAGATTTTAAACTTTTTTCCATAAAGATATGGTCTAAAATAATTTATAGACCACACAATCGCTAAGAACTCTTTATCGGTAGCTGAATAATTCTTTTCGTGATTATTCAATGTTCTTGACGCAAAACATACTGGATGACCTTGTTGTGATAATACAGCTCCTATTGCGTAATTAGAAGCATCAGTAGTAAGAGTAAAAGATTCCTCAAAATTTGGATATCTTAATACAGGATGACTAACTATAAGTTTTTTAAGTTTTTCGAATGACTCAACATAATTTGGGTCATTAATATTAATATGCATATTTTTTTTTAAATATTTTGTGATTGGTTGAGCTATTTTAGCATAATCCTTCACAAATTTTCTATAATACCCTGTTAAACCCAGAAAACTCTTTATTTCTTTTTGTGTTTTGGGTAATTTTAAATTTTCGATAATTTCTATTTTATTGGGGTTTGGCTTTAAACCGTCCTCTGTCAAAACATGTCCTAAAAATTCAGTCTCTTTTTGCATAAAATTGCATTTGTCTACTTGAATCTTTAAATTATTTTCTTTTAATATTTCGAAAATATCTGAAATCGACTTTATATGTTCTCTTAAACTAGTACTAAATATTAGGATATCGTCGAGGTAGACTACACAGCTCTTATTTATGTAATTTCTTAGGAGTTCATTCATAAGCCTTTGGAATGTTGCCGGGGCATTTTTCAGTCCAAAAGGCATTCTGTTGAATTCATAAAGACCATGGGGTGTAGCAAAAGCAGTTTTCTTTTTGTCCTCTTCTTTTATAAGTATTTGATGGTATCCCTTGGCTAAATCGATGGTGGTGAAATATTGAGCTTTGCCAAGTTTATCCAGAATTGAATCAATATTCGGAAGTGGAAACTTGTCATCTACAGTTACCTCATTTAACTTTCTGTAGTCTATAACAATGCGAAATTTTCTCTGTCCTGAATTATCCATTTTTTTAGGAACAACAATTAATGGACTTGAATACCTAGAATTGCTTTTTCTTATTATTCCTTGTTCCTCCATTTCTGCTATTTGTCTTCTCACTTCCTCCTCATGTTTTGGTGGATATCTGTATAATTTAGCGTTGATTGATTGTTCTGTTGTTGTTATGATTTCATGTTTTACAGCTGTAGTACTAGTGAGTTTGTCACCCTCTTTATAGAACAAACTTGCAAATTTTTTTAATAATATTTCCATTTCTTTATGTTCTTCTTTATTTAAATGGTCAAGTTTTAGTAATTTAGTAATAGTAGAATTTGTTGCTTAAAAAAAGGAAATTTCATTAAATGAGTAGGGGTTATTAGTTAATTTTATATCTTGATTATTAATATTAATAATGCCATCCTCTAAGTTTATAATGGCATTTAGGCTTTTTAATAAGTCAACACCTATAATAAATTGGTATTTCCTATTTGGTAAACTTTTTTGTTTCCATCTAATTAAAGCATTTATAGGACCTTTTAATTCTTTGAAAGCGGGAGTATGTACTTCCCAATTTATAAAATCTTTTCCGTTTATTGTGGAAAAATATATTGGGGGAATTTTTTGTTTTTTAAATCCCTCTACCTTATCCTCAATTATACTAAAGGTTGACCCTGTATCTATTAAAGCTAAGTAATTTTTATTGTTTATACTAACTTGAATTATTGGCAAATCTCCCGAGGCTAGTTCATAAAAAACTCAACATTATTAGCCTCATTTGCTTGTTTTTGAGAATTTAAAGAAGGACTCGGTTTAGAAATTCTTTGTACATTATCTATCTCCATTTGTTCATCAGAATTTCTATTATAATAAGCCTGTTCACGACGATATTGACCCGAGTTATTTCTAAAGTTTGGTTGATTTGTTTGCCTAGATTGCCCTGAATTGGGTTTATTATAAAAATTATTTTTATTATTATTTGATGGATAATAATTGTTGTTATTATTATTTGATGGATAATAATTGTTTTTATTATTGGTATTTGATGGATAATAATTGTTTTTATTATTGGTATACAATGGATAATGATTATTCCCGTTGTTATAACTAGGATTAAAATTTCTATTATTAGAATAAGAATTTTTTTTATAACTATCATTTTTATAACTATTTGAGTTATCTTTTTTTTTATTAAAATTATTTTGATTATTATTTT
Source organism: Poecilobothrus nobilitatus (assembly GCA_947095535.1). Taxonomy (NCBI): domain Eukaryota; kingdom Metazoa; phylum Arthropoda; class Insecta; order Diptera; family Dolichopodidae; genus Poecilobothrus; species Poecilobothrus nobilitatus. The sequence goes on from OX352772.1 coordinate 90,137,725, forward strand.
TTTTAAATTCTGTACGAATACAAAAATCTTCATACATTCTTTCATTCATTATATCTATAATTTTATCTATATCTTTTTCTTTATAAATTTTTTCTAATAAGACACCTTGTGTCGTCTCTTTTATTGCATTTACTAGAAAGGTATCAATTGTACTTAAATCTATATAATTTTCCTCATCATAGTAAGCTTCTAATTCATTTGCCTTATATCTAATATTTTGAATTTGATTAACTAAATCACTTACCGAAACAACTTTTATGTTACCAATTTTTTTGAAAATTTCTGTCGGTTCCACATCTGGTCTGTATCTTCGTGTTAGAGTTTGTTTTATCAGATTCCAATTGTCTGGTTGTGGTATGTTGATGATTGTGTTCTTAGCTTCACCTTGAATTTTCTCGTTGTAAATTGCTCTAACTACAGATTTTTTGTATTCCACATTACTAATCGTTGATAGATGATATTCAATGCGTTTTAAAAACGAAGTTATTGTGACATCACCTCGTCCGGTAAAGATGTTCATATGTTTTATCTCTTTCACAGCTTTTTCTCGATTTTCCATTACTGCATTTGATTTTGAACTTGTTGCATTTGTTGCATTTGTTGTAGTGCTTGAGCAAATTGATTTAGTTGCCAATCTTTCTCTTGTATTTGTTGTAGTAGTTGTCCTACATCTGCTTGTTCTACTTGTTGTGCTACGTTTTGTGTTTCCATATTTCTATTTTTATTGAAGATGCTAGTTCTATCACGTTTTTTCATACACTTTTAATGTAAAAACAGAGTTTATAATTTCTTCACTTTTTTCTTAAAATTTTTTTTTTTTGTTTAAAAGCAATTTAATATTACTATTGTTTATTGCTTCCGGTAATGAGTCCGTAAGAAGCCAGTAATTTTACACGATTTTTTTTTTTTTTTAAAGAAGTTATTTTATTATATATTTTTGTGTTTTTTTGTTTATTGCCTCAGGTATATTCCAAAAGAGGTCACTAATTTGATTTGTATTTGATTAATCACTGTTAAAATTTATATTTATTTATTAAGGTTCTTAATCACTGGATTTCTATCTACGGACAGAAATCCTACCGACTGCGCCAATTAAATTATTTATTTTAAAATAATTATAAAAAAAATGAAAGATGAATTTATTTTTATTTTATTCTTTAACATTTATTTGACAATAAAATAACTTAACAATAATTAAATGCTAACAAAAACGAATTTTAAGAAAGAAAGTATATCGACCGAACTGTCTGGTGTCCTTTTGTGTAATCATCTCTTTCTTCTTTTGTAAAATTCTTATATTTTAAAAATAAACTGAATACAAACAAAACTGTACTTGCAATGTTATTATTTAGTGTCATATTACATACTTTTAATTATATTGAGATTTCTCAATAGTTCAATAACATAATATGTTATTTTATTAGTATAAATTGTTATACATACATTTTGTATTATCAGCAATATCGACCTTTTTCAATGTTACAAAATGTTTTCAAGTACGGTTTTGCTTTATCGGCATTTGAACTTATGTATTAAAACAATTCTTAATGTTTTAATATTTTATTTGAGTTTTAGTGTAAAGTGCTGTTTAGGTAATTATTAGCACTTGACAATATTTCATCATAATTATTACTTTTGTTTATCATTAGTTTTGGAGGGTCTTGACAGTTATTCGAAGATGAAGATTTATATGTAACTCGCGCGGTTGCTTTGTTTACAATTAATTAATTTTAATTTTATTTTTTTTTTTCTGTTCTTTCTTTTTAACATCTCCTAGTTGTAAACAAAGCAAAAACAATATCCTTCTCACTCCATCCCGTTGATAGATGTCAGTGTTCCAATTCTTCTCTTCTCAATAATCAATACCACCATAACATAAACTGTAATTTTAATTTGTAATTTCTGGTGGTATTTACTTATTATAATTTACTTTTACTTTATCATAAAAGATCTTGAGAAGAGTCTAATATTATTGTAAATTTTACTATTATTTATAATAGTGTGTGTAAAAATCAACTTAATTAATCAATAACTTTTATTTGCTATAACGTGCTCTTTTTTTCTTTTTTGTATTGCACGTATGGTTTGCTTTGGGTGTGTTTTTGGTTGTAACTGCGTTCAATAAGGTCACTTCACAGTGTTTGCTAAAAACTGTTGAACGTTTTATAAATCATTTGCACATTCAAGGCAAACATTTAATTTAATTTAATTTTAAATTTAATTAACAAATAAATTGTGTTGTCAAGCTCGCGGTATTCATATCATACACATATAATTTTTATAATTTTTATCGTTTCTTTATCAATTTAAATTTTAATTTGATATTTCACTTTTTTATGTAATTATAAATTTTAATTTGCTGATTTTTACTTGATTTTTATTGATTCTTAAAATTTTACAAAATTACCAATTTTAATGTAAATTTCTGCAATATACGCGGTTTACAGACGAATTTCGATGCTGTCACTTGCCATTTAAATTCTAGCAAACCAGCAATTCTTGCCCTATGTGAAACTCAAGTTAACGGCCAGAATGATAATTTTAATATTACTGGCTACACACTCGTTTCACATTTCGTGTCTAAAAGAGGTATTGCCATCTATATTAAAAATGACACAGCTTTCAACACTCTTAATAAATTCAAATGTTCTAGACCAACTTTCCACTATGTTTGGGTAAAAATCCTCGTTAGAAAGCAAGTCATACATTTCTGTTTCTTATACAGATCACCCAACTCAAGTGAAGAGGAAACTGTTGTGGAAATCGGAAATCTCTCAAACCAGATCAATGAAATTTTGGATTCATATCCAGGAACTGAAATTGTTCTGGTGGGTGATTTCAATATTCATAATAGAGACTGGCTTCACTTTTCTAGTAACACTTCTCTGAGTCAAAACTCAATTGGGAAACAAGTTGAACCATTCTCATCTCTTTTCCACCTTTCTCAACTTGTCCAAAATTCCACTAGGATCCCAGATTTTGCTGATCAAGAAAGCTACCTTTTGGATCTGTTCCTGACCACACACCTTGAAAAATATGTGGTTTCAGTTGGTTGCCCCCTGGGTGACTCCGACCATTGTTTAGTTAAAACAAGTTTCCGGGTAGGCCCAATTACCAATCAAAGGACTCCTCCGAGGAAATTAGTATGGCGATACAGACATGCGAACTGGGAGAGTCTTAACAGTTTTTTCAGATCCTTTGATTGGTCATTGTGCTTCCGCGATAGGAATGTCGACTTTGCTGCAAATGCGATTTGTGAAACAATTTTACTTGGAATGAGGTTATTTATTCCTCACTCCATGAGAACTATTAAACGGAAATCCAAATCTTGGTTCAATCGCATTTGCAGTGAAGCCATCCTTAAAAAGGAGGAGGCTTTTAAACTGTATCAAAGCAATAGGTCGGAGGCCCTCAGGGCAAACTATATAGTGGTTCGAAACAGGTGCAAGAGAGTTATCAACAGGCAAAAATTCTTATTCAACCTAAAGTTGAAACGCAAACTTATCCACATGCCTAAGAATAGCAAATCCTTTTGGTCATTTGCAAAAAGTTTAAAAGAGGACGCTAGCGGGTCTTCTTTTCCTCCGCTTGTTGATATTAATAACATGATTGTGTCAGATTCCAAAGAGAAAGCGAACTTGTTTGGCAAGCAGTTCTCTTTCAACTCGACACTGCCTCAGTCAACTTTAAAGCCACCAACTGTTCCTGAAGTTGACTACTCCTTCGGTAAAATATACTTTAGGACAAGAGCAGTGATGAAAATCTTGAAAAATCTTGATGCAAAAAAATCAGCCGGTCCAGATGGTATCACTACCATGGTTCTTAAAAATACCTATTCAAGTATTTCAAAACCTCTACGCAACCTTTTTTATCTTTCCTTTACTTTGGGTATTCACCCTACCCAATGGAAGGTTGCGCATGTTTTCCCAATTCCAAAAAAAGGTAATAAAAGCGATCCCTCTAACTACCGTCCTATTGTTATAACCTCGATTCTTTCAAAAGTAATGGAAAAAATAATAAACCAGAAGCTTTTGAAATATCTGGATCGTAGAGGTTTGCTTCATAATCGACAATACGGGTTCAGAGCCCGTCGTTCAACCGGTGATCTCATGACTTACCTTCGCGAAAAGTTGAATATCAGCCTTCACCATTCTGGTGAATCTGATGTAGTGGCTCTGGATATTTCTGAAGCGTTCGACCGAGTCTGGCATGATGCTTTATTAGCAAAATGCAAAGCTTTAGGACTAGGTAGGGTCTTTCTAAAATGGATTGGAGATTTCCTTTCGAATCGCATAATTCGGGTACTTGTCGATGGTTATTCATCTGACAATTTTATAATTTTATAATTAATGCTGGTGTCCCTCAGGGATAGGTTTTGTCTCCCACTCTCTTCTTCATATTTATGACCTACTTTCAATTACCTCCAATCCAATCCATAGTTTCGCAGATGACTTGTAGCTTCCTATGAATTTCATAGCCGCTGTGGTATTAATGACCAAACTAATAGAACAGCAAGAAACTTCACTATCAGTGAGCTAAATAATGATTTAGCGAAAATCCAAAAATGGGGTGAAAGCAACAGAGTTGATTTCAACACCAAAAAAACGCAATGCTGTTTAATCTCGCGTAAAGTAGCTACTACTACACCCAACCTGACTTTTCAGGGTGAGGCTTTGCAGCACTCAACAGATTTAAACATTCTGGGCATCGAGTTAAATCAGAAATTGACCTGGTCAAATCATATTTTTGGTATAGCTAAAGATGCTGCTAAATGTCTAGGTTTCTTGTACCGCTGTAAAGCTAACTTCTCTCCTTCCGATCTTCTCAACATCTATAAAATGTACATTAGGCCCAAAATGGAGTATAATGCACAATAATAGATACCTTGTAGGGGTGAACACCTGTTCTAAAGAAATAAAACAATTGATGCCTCCACTCAAAGTTTTCCAACGTGAAACGAGGAGTGCAACAGATGCCCACCGATACACTGTCGAACTGTCAAGATGGCGCAATACAGCATTCGGGAATTCATTCCAACACTACTCAGAGGAACCTCGTGCAGTTCCTTTGGGTGACTTTTGATGTTTTCCACCGTCCCCTTTAAAAAAAAAAAAATAAAAAAAAAAATCAAGATAGTTTTTGAGTTATCGTGCGTACGGACGGACGGAAATCGTTAAATCGACTCAGGAGGCGATCCTGATGCAGAATATATATACATGTCCATATCTAACTCTCTTCCTTTTGGTGATTACAAACTCAATACCAAAGTTAATATACCCTATACTTTAGGTGTAGGGTATAAAAATACAGAACCAAATGAACCAATAAAGAATGTAATTTAATGTAAAACAAGTCAGTATGTAAAATCAAACACTTGAGCTTATCTTAAAATATCTTACTCAATCCAAAATTACCAAATTTACTATCTTTTTTTCTAAGTATTTAGTCAAAAATTTTGTGATATTTTGGTTTAACATAAGGGTAAAGTAATATATGTACCTTTTACGTCTAATGGTGTTTACATATTCACATTCTAAAATTTTTATGCATTTTCATCATAATATCTATACTGTACAACCGAGAAAGGCTAAAGCGGTTTTGGCACTATATTTTTATTTTCCTAAGGGAGGTGGGAATCTTCCAAAGACACCAAGAATTTCCCCCTTGGTAGTGTCAGATTCTTACTGTCTAAGCCCACCTACCCTTTTTAGCCAATATAATGGGATGAAACCCTTATCCGCGAACGCAGTATATTGGCTAGGGAGTAGGGATAGGAAAGGATAGGAAATGGATACGGAAACATTGAATTGGGAGTGGGACTGTAAGGAAACAATGAATCCGCCTTTTATTATTACTATTTAGCTAACAGTGACTAAAGTCGTCACAACAGTTACAACATGTAGTAGTAGTATATAGTACTACATGAGGTAATTATTGAAGGCAACCCGCACTGTCACTGTAGCGGTTACTATTATTGGTATTAGTATTCTTATTAATATTATTATTATTTTACTACAGAGTTAGCGCCATCAGTGGATTATAACGTGCAGCAGTATATAACACCTTACTTGCATGATATAACCAAAGATGGCTCCACTGTAGCTATTATATTATTACTATTATTATTATTATTATTGTTATTATTACTATTATTATTATTAGTATTATTATTATTATTATTATTACTATTATTATTTTTATTGTTATTATTTTACTACAGAATCAGCGCCATCCGTGGATTACAACGTGCAGCAGTATATAACACCTTACTTGCATGATATAACCAAAGATAGCCCCACTCTAGCAGCTATTATTATTATTAATATTATTATTATTATTGTTATTATTACTATTACTATTATTATTATTATTAATATTATTATTGTTATTATTACTACTATTAATTATACGATATACATTATTACGATATACATTATTAAATAAGTACTACATATTTTTTATTTATGACCTGACCGGGGTTTGAACCCAAGACCCTTCGATTGGTTGGCGACTTAATCACTGCGCCATGAGTCAGATATCGTAGAGAATGTTTTTCAGAATGAATCATTCATGATTATTTTTATAGGGTTCGACCATTTCGACTAGCATCATGAGGGTTCGACCAGCATCATTACAATTATTGTTTTAGAGGGTTTACTCTAACTTAGTTTGCTTCATATCTTAAAATAAGAAAACAATGGGTAAAAGTTAATGACAGCTACAGTAATGTTGCAATTCTACAGAATGGTGTACCACAGGGCTCAGTTTTAGGTCCCATTCTGTTCTTAATCTACATAAATTCACTTTTTACTCAGAATTTCAAGGGGAAGCTAATTGCTTTTGCAGACGACATACGTTGTGTTTATGGAGCAAATTGTCCGCTTAATTTAACAGCTGAAATAAACCATGATTTGGACTTATTCAAATCCTGGTTCGCTAGACATAAACTTGTGATGAGTAGAAAAAATAAAATTATGTTCTTCAGTTTTTTATCTCAAGGACCTATTGGAGCAGATATGGTCTTCCATGCTACTGAATGCAAAAGATTCCCTTTAACAGTTAACTGTTGCTTTCACAGTAATATGCAAAAGTCCTATTGTGATAAGGTAGAGTGCAGTGTAAATTCTTTTATTATAGAGAGAGTACAAGTGTTCAAATATTTAGGTGTTATCTTGGATTGTACTCTGAGTTGTACTCTGAGTTGATTGTACTCTGAGTTAAATTAAATAAGGTATGTTCGGATGATATTTTGAAAACCATTTATTATGGGATATTTCATTCGAAATAGCAATATGGTCTGTCTGGTGGGGCGGTGCTGCCTATTATAAAATGCGACCTCTTTTAGTTTTGCAAAATTATGGTATCGGTAAAATTTGTAGCAAGGATCGTATTTGCTTTAGTCTTCTCCTGTTTGTTTAAATATTTTACCTCTGAGACATTTATATTGTTACAAGGTGTTGAAAATATTTTTTGTTAGGTGTGGATACTTAAACAGTAGGATTTCTAATTTCTATCCACTTTGAGTGAACGACAACTTTCTGGTTACTGTTCCTACTTTTCGCACCACATCTTCTACAACACTTCTACAACACTTCTACAATGTAGGAGCTTGCATTTTATTTAACAATCTTCCAATATATATTAGAAAATTAAGGATATTCAATTTGTTTTTAAAAGAAATTAGAAAGTGGGTTTTGCAAATGGATTATAATGATCTAAATCGCATACTTTACTCTAACTAAATACAATGCTGAACATAATTGAGGAAGCAAAAGGAGCTGGTTTGGAAGACACTTTTTAATATGTATTTTCCTTATATTGCTTGCTATTTTCTTGGTTCTTAAATTAAATTTTTTGTTTTTATATTTTTTTGTTTTTCTTTTTGCATTTTTCTTTTTCATATAATTCTTTTATAATTTTAAACTCTGTAATTTTTTTGTTCGATTTTATTTATCCTTTTAATATTAAATTTTGATGTTACTTTATACACATTACCCCTCTATATAACTGGTATTCATTAACTTTTGTGTTTTAAATTAATGAAGTGGCTTTAAAACTGTTTTCTTGTAAAATAAAAAAGCCACTAATCTCTCAATTACATTTTCAGTAATTAAACATTAAATTTGATGAAGTTCTTGTTTCAAAAATGCTTGTATAGTAGTTAGTTTTAGACCAGGTACATTTTGAACTTTAAATTTTTAGATTGTAAGAATAGATTTATTAGAATGATGTAAAAAGTATTTGAGAATGAAATAATAAATAAATAAATAAATAAACCTGAGATGTAGAAATAAAAACTTTAGTGTCCGTTTGAAAACAAAAGCAGAAAGGCTTTTGATACGTCACGTGGTAAGTCAAATTTAATTTAATTTAATTTGATTTATATCAATTTTAATTCGTGGTGTATCCGACATTTTATAATATAATACCCTGTATATTTTTTGATATGTAGCTGCTAATTTCAATGTCCTTCTTTTTACAACAGTTGTTACACATTTGAAATCAAATATTATCTATTACAATAAGATTAGCCACTCTCACCACTTGGCCAAATTGTTCTATGCTTCTCGCAAAAACAGAAAAACAACAAAATTGAAACAAATAGCTAAGTAATAAGATTTTATCATGTGAAAAGAAGACAAAAACTGATATCAAACGATTTGGCATAGGAAATCTCACTATGCACCAAAGTGTGTCGAAAGTGTAAAATATTTAAAAACATTTATTTCCTAAATTATCTAACTAGTAATATCTACATAAAATTTTCAAGAGGTCTGATTAAAATACATTTTTCATATTCAATAAACAATTTAAACACTTTCGATTATTACTTTTTTATTTAATTTCAAAAAATTTCAATTAACAATCTAAAATATTTTCGATTATTACTTTTTGCCACTATGTATTTAAATAATTAAAATTAAACAAAGTTTCGCCTTTAAAAAAGCATTGTAAAAATACTACCTAAACAATATTTCGCTAATTTTTGCGGTGACGGGACTTAAGGCTATTCGTCTTAAGACAATTATGCTTTTATGTCTCACTTTAATAAGACATTAAGCCATAACGGCGATTATTTTGCTTATAAGTTATAGCGATATGGTTTTGTGTCTTAAACGATATGGCTTTATATCTCATTTGAGTGAGACATAAAGCCATATCGTTTTATAAAAATTTGAGACATAAAGCCATTTAATTTTATTTTAATTTTGTTTTCTTCATTAATTTTAATAATCAAATAGCAATTCAATAATTAATAATAGCAATTCAATAATTGCCTCCAACAATTTGCAATTTAATAAATGAAAAGCCAAATGATCAAATAAGAAAATATTTAATTGATGGTACATTTTTAATTTCGTATTGTAGTGATATATTTCAGCAAATTCAATTAATAAATTTAACTCTTATATTCTAAGATATTATTAAAAAATATCTTAAATGTATCTACACTTATAATATTATTATCTAATATATACATATATATGTAGGAATTGATTGTCAACTATTTTTATTCTAATGTTAAAATTTTGTCTATTCTAAATTAGATTGACGTTTAAAAAACTTTTATAAAATGTAAAATAATAATGTTGGAAGCATTGGGCGTCTGTCGCTACGCATAAATAGTTTTAAGTTAAAAAAAAAAAAAAAAATAGACACTTGTCGTTTGGTTCTAATAGAAAATAGTTGTTAATTTTTTTTGAAGCGGTTAAAAGAACATTCTACATATATATATCACGTCACCCATTTTCTCTCTTACAGTAAATTTAATAACAGAATGGTTTTGAAACGAAGAAACATATATTTTACCTACTTTTACTAATGGTTTTTGGTGTAAACAAAAGAGTGGCTCATCTTATTGTAATAGATAATCTCTGTTTGAAATTTTATTCTAATATACCGATCTGAATCTCTGATTTTGTCGACAGATGTTGTGTAATTGTTTTTTAGAATTCTATATTGTGTTATTACTGTATAATCACACACTAACTATTTGAGGTGAGGTATATATCACTAGTATAAATAATATAGCTATTGAGCAATATTTGATGAATGTTTTCTTGTGTAACTGTGGCCTTTATTCTTTATATCAAATATCGAGTTTCGTATCAAATTCGAAATATCTCCAAAAATATGCTTAAACTTTTAGTTCAACATTGTCAGGAAAAACAAAATTTTAAAAATTTATCTCGATCATTAATATTACCTCACTTTAAATTGATTGTAGAACTTTTTCAATGGATCAGCTGATTAATTGTAATTACATACACATTCAAATTGTTCTTTATGTCTATGTCAAAAATGTAAAAACTGATGACATATATTTTCTTTTCTTATCTTACCTAAATTTTTCAGTTACAAGACTAAAAATTAGCTCCAAATTTTCTTATATATGATTTTGTAAACATTTGGTTTTAAGTGTCATTGCTTAAAAATAATTGATGATAAAAAGCTATAATATTACACTTTCTTAATTTATATTTATAACAAAGAGCAAAGAATCATCCATCAAAAACCATTAAGTAATAAATGCTTCGTACTATACCCAGTAAAAATCCTTAAGAAATATTCAGAGCGACAATGTTACAAACAGCATCTAACAGAGAAGAGTACAACAACATTATCATAAATTTGCAGTGATGTCTAAATGTGATTCGCCAACATCCAAGAGGATTGGCAGCTAAAGAAGAGGAGACAATGTTAAACTCCCGCGAATGTTGGAAGTTAATATACAGCTTTTCGTAAAGGCAACCTATGAAGCAACCAATTGAACAAAGGACTCTAAACCCGTATCGATCATGGATTGAATCTTTACAATGAAAGTAAGTAAAAAGCCTTCAATTTATTATGTTGTCCATTATTTTTAAGAGGACTTATTTGATATAAATATTTCGATAGTTAGAGGGATCGCTTTAACTACCTTTTTTGGGAATAGAATGAATATGTGCGGTTTTCCATTCGCAACGGGATACACTCAAATAGAGAATAGGAGAAATGGATTGTGTAGAGGCTTAGTAATGTAGGTACAGGCTTTATCTTAAACCTGTAAATGCCATTAAAAATGCTTAATTATTTATATTTAAGTTTCACGAGTTCTAAAGAAAATTTTACTTAAGTGGCAGTCAACCACCGAAAACTGGCTTGGGTTTGTGTTGACTGATTAGTTTTATAAAAAATTTTAAGAAACAAAATAGCAAATGAAATATAATATTAATTATTTGTAATTGTTTATAGTTATTCATTATTTATAGTTGTATATCATATCAGTGATGAGTTGGACTAGAAATTTTCAGCAAACAATTTAGCAGCTGAAATATAATATAATGTATAAATTTCCTCTTTGTCGTGAAGTTGTATATTTAACGCATTTTATTGCATACTCTTCAACTATTAAAATAACTCAATCATCGGGATTACATTTCCGAGGTTGTAAAATAAAATAAACTCCTTTTTTTATCAAATCTTAAATAACCAAAAAATTAAAAAAAATATGTTTTTTCTTTTTAAATGACCTTAAATTTACTGCCTGCTTTTGAATTTATAACAATAACATTATAAATTTCTTTATAAGCCGCCCAAAAATTTAACCTTGGTTAATACTTCACGAATAGCACAAAAGAAAAATATATATTTGATTTAGTTTACAAAAATAATATAAAACATATTGTTTGAATAACATTTAAGCTCAAAATTTTTTATTCTCAAGTTTAAAATTACGATTTATTTTATATACCAAAATAAATAGATTATACCTTTACATATTAAAATCTTAGTGTAAGAAAAAATGTTCATCAATAAATTTAGGCCTTTCAATAATTTTTCTTTCATGTAAACTTTCTTCGAATATGGTAAGATCGCAACGTAATTTGGGTGCCACCATTTTATTAACGATTTCATTAAAATTTTGTGTATCAGGATATGGCCAGCCAATTTTGTGACTTTCTAACAACGGTTTGTAATGTTTTTCTGCTGGTAAATCATAGAATTTTTCAACTATATTCATAAATTTACTGCTATTTAAAGTTGATTTATTATTATCATAACATGAATAGAATTTTTCAGTTATAGGAATTACTTAAAATTTTAAGTTAACTATTAAATTAATTATTATTTATAATGATAAAAATTTTAATATTACTCTTTTCGGATGGATTAAAATTCTCTATTATGTAAATCCTTTTGCATTGTTTTTCATAAAGTTTCTTTTCAAAAGGAAATGGTATTTCTACTTTTGATTTTTTTTCGTCTTCTTTAACCTCTTTAATTTTTTGGAATAAATTGTTTTCTCCCATGATGTTTTTGCAAAACTGCTGTTCAAATCTAATGCATAAGTATGACTATAAAGTAGTTTAGGTAACTACTCTAGAAAATAGAAAATATTATTATTTTCCAATTTTGATACCTATATTTATGTCTTTATCTTATATGTATATCTTTATTTGTTTTAATGTTATCATACTCTTAATATTCTATAATAAATATAACCCTATTATAGTTTCATATAAAACATAGAGTTTAATAAAAAAGGATCTTTTCTTCCGCAAGAATCTTTAATATTAAAAATTGTAAAAAATTGACAAAATCTTGTTTTAAACATTTTCTACAAAATTATTGCACTATAAACATTCCAATAAACTATGGACAAGGACAATGAACATTACTCTTTTATCTATACATATTATACTATTTAAAGCCAATTCTACATAAAACATTAAAGTTTACTTAATTAGGATGTACGACCGTCATATATGCAAGTATGTATGTATTTCAAGGATGAAATTATGAAATTAAACTACTGGGACAAATGATATTAAATGGGGGCACAAATTTATTTGTAAAATTGTCAAATTTTTAAATATGAATTGAGCTAAATAAAATTGAAATACAAATTTGCTCAAATTCGTTTTGTTTGTTTTTGTTTGTAATGTGTAAAGCTTTGTTTGTTTACATACTATAAACAAAGCTTTACATGTACAGCTTTACATGTACATGTATGAAATGGCTGGGAAATACAGTTTTATTTATTTATTAATTTACTCCAAATGTTACAATATACGATTTGCTTCTTTCATAACTATAATACAAAGTTCAGACTTTACAATTTCTTAAGTTTACACAGCTGAAATATGTTAATTGTAGTTCTTAGGTTGTTGTAATATTTTATGGGTCCGTAACGAAATCCCGTTTTTTCAAATGCCGTAAATCGAAATCCCGCCTAATCAAAATCCCGCCAATTAAAATCCCGCCATATCAAAATCCCGACAATTAAAATCCCGACATTCAAAATCACGTTTTTGTTTTTTTTTTAATAAAAATTCGACCTTTTCTAAAATTTTTTCATTCATTTTTTTATTCGTAGCTACTGTTAGATACAAAAAGGAGAAGGTCTGCCTTTTCCAGAATTTTTAAATTAATGATGAAAACAAGATATTTGTTTTCAAGATTTATTTAAAAATTCTGGAAAAGGCAGATATTCTCCTTTTTGTATCTAACAGTGGCTACGTATAAAAAATTGGATAAACATTACATTTTAGTTAATTGCGCCATCGATTTTTGTAATTTTTATTAAATATATATATATTCTGTTGCATTGTTATTTTTGTTGAACATATATACATTTTGTTTTTTTGTTTTATATTTTTTCTAAAATGCTGTTAGAATAAAACTATTTATTATTGTTATTAAAAAATTAAGATTACATATTATTTTATTAGGTAACTTACAATTTTCAGTAATTAAAAAAAAAAAATATCTGGGAAAAGGTAAAATATTTAAGACATAAAATGTGGTAAAAACTGGAATTTTAGAATTTCAATTAAAGATGAATTTGAATTGTCGGGATTTTAATTGTCGGGATTTTGATATGGCGGTATTTTAATTGTCAGGATTTTAATATGGCAGGATTTTATTTGGCGGGTTTTTGATATGGCGGGATTTTAATTGGCGGGATTTTGATATGTCGGGATTTTGATATGTCGGGATTTTAATTGGCGGGATTTGGAAAAACGGGATTTCAATACAGACCGATATATTATATGTAAGGAAAGGAGAAAACCATACTTTTTCTTTTTTTTTATCTAAACTTAATTTAAACTAATTATTATCTAATTAAAAACTAAACTACTGAATAATCTTATTAAAATTACACTAATCTATGTTTTATTTTGTATTTTTTTTGTATTATTTTGTAGATTTTAATTTTCAATTTCAAATAAGTATATTATTAAAACATTGTTTGCTGAACAAAATTTATAAATAAGTGTGTCAGTTCTTGGAGCTATTATTGTAGAAACCAGCGGAATGTTAGTTCTATCTATCAATCTCATGTGGTATTAGAGGACGAAGAGGAAAGTTTTAATCATAACATAAGAAATATTGAAGAGTTAGCCAAATTCGATCCAAGCAATTGTGATATAAAGAAAATAGTTGTGTTTCTCAAGATGCTAGGAGTTGTAATTATTGATATAAGAACATCACAAGTGCATATGGGTGACATAATAGCGCAAAACCAAGATTTGTTAAAAGAAAATGAATAATTAAAAAAGCGTCTTGCTTGTACAGAGGAAAGAACAAATCAGTTGGAGTTTAGATTGAATAAACTTAAATATGACATTGATGATTCTAACAAGCAACACAACAAAAATAACATTGTATTGGCTGGTTTACCTGCTGAAGTTGAG